>GL876969.1:3103221-3149330 GCA_000193285.1 Magnaporthiopsis poae ATCC 64411 | reverse complement strand
TGCGCGCGTGCTGTGGGAGCTGGTGGCGGCAGCCCACGATTTGTGTTTTCCAAGATGGTGGGCCAAGCCAAAGAAGACGTCAGTAAATGGATGATGGAACAGCCCGCAAATTGGATGGCAGAGTCGCTGATTTTTCTTTTTTCCTCCTCAGGACACCGAGCGTGCCGCTCGTCTGAGAGATAATAAGCGAAGGCACCGACAACGGAAGCGAGAATATGTCGCAGAGCTCGAGCAGAGGCTGGCCAAAGCTCACGCTGATGGCATCCAAGCGACAAAAGAGGTTCAGGCTGCCGCTCGACGAGTCGTCTGGGAGAATTCGCGTTTGAGGCAGATCCTACACGGCCAGGGACTCAGCAGCGATGCAATTGATGCCCTGATCGACAGGGATGGCCCCTATGTGCCTCATGAGCCGCCCGCACGGAAAGCAAACATGCAGCCAGCCTCGATCCATGTACGTTTACCACGGCTACTGATAAACTGTGGCATGTTTGGTTTAATCTTTCTTGACTAACATCCAATAGGAAGCACCTGAGCAGCACAAGGTTGATTCCGATAGTAGCGGATGCGGTCGAGCCTCACCGTCTACAGATTCAAAAGCAGACGAGGCCTGTCCCGACAAAATATCCGCAGACATGTCGCCTCCTCCCTGCAAGCTCCTCACAATTCTTGCAGGCAACCCTAATGTCGATGTCACACAGCTACCGCCTACCATCACTGGAGAGGCCGGATGCAAAGAAGCAGATAGCGTTGGGTGCCTACGGGCTCGTGAGATGCTGATGACTTATGCTACATCTGAGCTGAAGCTCGATGATGTTTGTCGGACCCTTGAGCAAGGCTGTGTCAAAAACAAATCTGGAGGGGGCTGCCACGTGAAGAACGATGTGATATTGAGGACTTTGGACCGACTTTGTGAATAGTATCATTTTGGTTTAGCTGGAGAGGCTTGAGCTTCCAGGTGTTGCACCCATACATGCACCGTGAAGACGGCACATGACGTTTGATCCTGTAAAAGCTAATCTACAAAGAGGAACTGCCCCGCGACCGCGCCAATTATCACCAGAATGAGCGCGGTGTACTTGTTCGTGAACTTGTAAAGGGACGCAAGGGCCAGCAGGTACAGAACGGCAGCCGGGCCGACCTGCGCGACCGTGTTGACCACCTCACCAATAGGCTTGTCTTTGACCCTATCCAATGTTCCCTCGACACTGGCCTTGAGAATCTGCACTGCAATGACGGAGATGACACCGATAACCGAGCCACACAGGCCGTCGAAAAAGCTGGCGAGAAACTATTTCCGTCGGGAGTCAACCGTCAGCGAGGCTTTACGAGTGGCCCGGAAGCTAGAGCGGAATGATACCAACCTTGTTTCGGACGAGCTTCTCCAACAGCTCATGTCCAGCGATGGTGAACAGAAAGCATGGGAAAAACATGCCCAGCGTTATGATGATGGCCCCCGCGAAGGCGTTGCCAAGCGATCCGTCCGCGTACGCACCCTGGAAACCCACGAACGTGGCGAAAATAACCAGAGGCGCCGGCAAGATGTTGCCGATGGCGATTCCGTCAAGGAAGACGCTCTGGGGGAGCCATGCCCCCATCAGGACGGCTTCAACCTGTATGAACGGGATAGCCGTGTACGCGCCGCCAAACGAGAGCGTGCCGGCCACCAGACCCAGGACGAAGAGGGTGCTCAGAGTTGGCGTCTTGGCTATACCGAGGGCCAGCGACACGGGCGAGGGCACGCCGCGGAAGACGACGTAGAGTGCGTAGCCGACGTATTGGAGGATAAAGAGCACGGCCGCGGGGATCCAAATGCGCCGGGCGATGAAGGTGTAGATTAAGCCGTAAAGACCGAGCGAGATGAAGCTGCAACAAAGAAATAGACGTCAGCTTTGCTCCCTAACTAGGGTCACCATGTGAGCGAGGAACCTGCACGGATGGGATCACCGACAGGTTTATCCGAAGCGCCATGTTAGTTGCAGTGCAGATGGCCGCCATCACTAAGAACGGGTCGACCTTTTTCGAATCATGCTTCCTCACGGAGTGATCGGCGATCTTGTGAGCTGCTCGCAAGATCTGTTCCCAAAGTCAGAACTGAAATTTCCGATGTTTTCCTTTCGGGCAGTGTGAGAGATGGATATCGATCCTTTACCATTGCCGCAACGACAGGCTGCAAAGCACGGAACGAGGCGTTAAAGTACTTGTTCTCGAGCCCGGCCAGCGAATACAGATAGCTGGCCAGGAGCATCAGGACGAGCCCCGGCAGCATGAACCCCAGCCCGGCGAGGATCCCGCCCAGCCTGCCGGCGGACAGGCAGCCGAAGAACATGCACAGCTCGGCGGCCTCGGGTCCGGGGAGGATCTGGTAGACGGAGAAGACGCGCTGGAAGCGCGGGAGCGTGATCCACTTGTCCTGGATCACGAGCTTCTCCTTGATCAGCGCGATCTGCGCGACGGGGCCGCCCCAGGCGAAGAGGCCAAAGTTGTAGAAGAAGAACCAGAACAGCCGCGGGTACGACAGCCTGGGGACCTTGGAGTTGTCGGCGAACCCCAAGCCGTCGTCGTCATCATTACCGGAGGAGGAGGGAGCGTCCGAGGCGGACACTTGACCGCTGTTGGGCTGGGTGACGTCGACATCTTGGGGCTCCAGATCCCGATGCTTGTCGTCGTGCGAAGGGCTCGCAGCCGGTTCCGAGGGCTTGGGTTCCGTCGACATTGTGAGGGGAAGCGATAGCAATTCCTACCATGGATGGGTAGGTAGGTGGGATACTCCATATTGACGAGCCCGCTCACTGCAGAGCAACTCACCAGGCCTCTATATACTGAATCCATCCCGATATCTTGCAGCTCTCGCGGCTCTCGCGTCGAGGGCGCGATGGACGGACAGGAGAGCTTTGATTGGCCAGACATCAAAGGGAGAAGCCTCAGCTCACAACGCAGCAAAAACGAAAATCACGTAAAAGCGCCACAGTCAATCGTCATTGAACTAGGCTCGGAAGTGGATGGCAAAATCCGAGACTTATACCTACTAGGCAAGCTCGGGCTGCCGCTTCGGGGTTAGCTTTGTGCGTCGAACGTGCCGACTGTAGATAGACTGCATGGTTGGTGGCTCGCCTGTAGAAAATCCGATGCAGGAAACACAAGCATAAGTTATTTTCGACAAGCCAAAGTTCACCAACTGGTTAAAGTAAGAAGAAGAAGAAGAAGATGTCGTTTCGATATGTGAAAGAGAAGAAGGAATGAAGGTATGGGGGGCGGACCGTCACACAGTGATTGGCCAATGGGCAACGCCAATTCCAAGACAGATACAAGACCTGGCTGACATGAAATTACCACCTCTAGTCGTAGCAAGCTTCCTGGATGTAAATAATTGCGTATGAAAATGGCTCCGTATGCGGAGGAGTGACAAGAATATTTTAGGGCCCCCGAGACGCCGACAAATCCGGTCAAGCCGAGGTTTCGGGGCTGTTATAGCCTGGTATTCGCCCGCTGCCTGAAAGAAGGCTCGAGGGATGGTCTGGCATGGAGGTGGGCGCCAGCCTTCAAAGTCGATGGACGGACACCGACTCGATGATTGGCTGCCCAACTCGGGCGCTGGATCTGACCTTGCTGTTTCAAGTCCGGCCAATCACATGCCGACCTACCATCCATCACAAACGCCACAAAACCACCGTACATCTCCAATTTCTACCTGCCACCTAGGAATGTGTCCACGAGGGCTTTCGGCGGCATCGGCGACGTCCGGATGCGCAGTTAAAGAACTTGAAACCGGCCTCGCAGCAAGGGCGGCTCCGATAATCACCTTCCTGCAGCGGCACACACGTCCAGTCCAGTGATCCGTGAATGGATGCGATGTGACAATATCATATGCACGCTGAAAGGGCCTCGTCACGCGTTTCCAATACTATTGCCGGGCACGAGAGCGCTAATCGGGGCCGTTAAGACATTACCCGATATCGATGTTTATTTTTCGTGATGGACTTGCCCCTTGACACTCCGAAAAGGTTTCCTGCGGGCGCTAAAACCGACATCGCTCAAACCTCAATTAAGAAACACCCAACATTCAAATCGGATCACTCATGTCAACTAAGACCTCTGATTTGCAAGTAATGGGGATTGTTTTGCTAGATGGTATAAGTCTAAACGCACCCATGGTATCATGGCGTTTGGGTTGTTAATACTCCGCCCACTCCGATGCATCTCATTTCAAAGAAAAAAAAAAGATCCTCCCGAGCATCGCGCCAAACTATCGACAAAAAACTTGGTACGTCGCCATCATCACCACCAGAGGGACGTTGATCTCGTCACATAGGCGATATAGCCGTCATCAGGGGCATGCCACTGGTTCCGAAACGGGCACGACCCCTGACATAAATCAAGATGCCTCCTCCTCGGCGGGCGTGTAGTCCGACTTGGCACGGCTCGACTTGATGACCTTCTGAACCTGCTTCTCCGCCTCGTCCCAGTCGTCCGTCGACAGCTGGATCAGGTCGATGTTGTAGTACTCGGCAATCTGAGAGAGAGCGCTGAAGCTCTTGCGGTCGTGCACAAAAGTGATGCTGACTCCCACGCGGCCGAAACGGCCCGTTCGGCCGATGCGGTGCAGGTACGTCTCGGCATCGGGCGTCCCCTCACCCGGTCCCTTCATGGGCACATCGTAATTGACCACGAGGGAGACGCTCGCCACGTCGATACCTCGTGCCAGCACATTGGTGGTAATGAGCACCTTGGACCTGCCCGAGCGGAAGTCATCAAGGATCCCGTCTCGGCTCGCGCCCTCGAAAGCACCGTGTAGTACAGAGACCTTGTGGCCGTCTGCCTCCATACGCTTCTGGATTCCACTCGCGCTTTCGCGAGTCTAGACATAAAAATCTGTTAGCCATCTGAAACCACACGCTTTTCCAAGCTCACATATTTCGCATCAACAATAGAAAGATATCAGGTCGACATACCTTGACAAAAATGACTGACGAGCCGATCGACATCAGGCCATACAGCTGGCAAAGGATGCCGTACTTGTCGCTGTTGGAGGGACAGTCCACGTACATCTGAGAGATGCCGCGGACTGTCAACTGCTCTTGGCGCAGCCTCATCTGGTTGGCTTTCGGCGCAAACTTCTCGGCGTAGCTCTTGACACGGTCGGGGAAGGTGGCCGAAAATAGTAGGGTCTGGACGGTCTTGGGGAGCAAACTAGAAGGTCGCAGGTTAGCTCTATCTCAAAGCGCTATACTCAAGGGTGTTCAAATACTTACTTCTTCACTCTGATGCATTGCTCTCCCATGCCCTGCTGGTCGAGCATGTTGTCGGCCTCGTCCACCACAAGAAGCTTGAGCTGAGACACATCGAACTGGCGGCGGCGGATGAGTTCCACCACTGTGCCAGGCGTACCAACCACAACATTCGCCTGGACGCCTGTCTCGCGTGATATGGAGCCGGGAATCGCGGCCTCGACGTTGAGGTTGGTGCAGAATTGGCCGATGGACTGGATGACACTCTTGATCTGGCGGGCAAGCTCACGACTCGGGGCCAGGCACAGGGCTTGAGGCTGTGTAGGTTTGTCGTAATCGATGCGGGATAGGATGGTGACGACGAAGGCGCCCGTCTTGCCGGTGCCCGACTGCGACTGCGCGATCATGTTGCGCGGGGGGTTGCTGAGCATCAGAGGCAGGGCACGGGCCTGGATCTTGGACGGCTTCCGGAAGTTCATGGCCAGGAGGCCGTTGATGATGGGCTCGGGACTAAAGCGTGCGTGTTAAATTAGTAAGACTACAGACAAGCAGAAAGGTGGCTTGGGGCCGCGCAGCATCTGCGCAAGGGTACGTACAGGCCAAGATCGCTGAAGCTGCTGATGGACGACAGTGGACTGTCAGTGTCGGGGTCGCCCAGTTGAACTTCGACATCGTAACTTGATTCGAGAAGACCGCTATTCCCTCCATCGCCGGCGCCGTCGGTCTGAGGAATGTCGGATGATTCGGCCGCTGGCTCTGCGGCAGCTGGCGCGGGCGCGGCAGCCACGTCTGGCTTCGTGATGCGGCTGGCAAGGTCTGCCATTCTTGCGGACTACACTGTATACTAAGATGAGGATAGGAGTGTTAGAGCTTGGGGCGAGGGAAAGGTGTGCCTTCCAGTTGACGTTCAAGCTGTTGGTAGACGTCTAGGGACTAGCAAGACAGCTCAAGGATGGTAGGTGCAGGAAGGCGCCAGTGAAGTCGGGACGATCGAAGAAGGGGACCGGAGCCCATTGCACGGGGATGTCATTTTTTATAGACGGCAATGGAACCAAAAGGCGAATTGAAGAGACAAAGAGCCCCTTTGGGTTCTCACCTGGCCGGAATGGAGGCGTCGCTCTTTCTTGGTTTCGGCTCCCGATGCGGCTGCGCCTGTTCGTATGACAGACTTTTTTTTTTCTTTTTTCTTTTGTTCCCCTACTCGTTGTCTCCGTTGACGCCGAAACACGACAATGCAGGTTTCGAGGGCGCGCCCAAGCTGTGCCTCCAAGTTACAATGCCCCGCACAGGAGCTGTCCGACGGGGGTAGGTGGGGGTTGGCACTGATGCCTTGAAGTGGAGTCACTTGTTGTGTGGCGGTGTCGAGAGTGGCGACAAGCCACAAGCCCGCACCACCAAGTGCGCCGAGCCATTGGGAGGGCGAAAGCCAGGCATGCATTTTGGCCCAACGGTGGCGGGCGCAGCTGAAAGGATACGTTCGGCCTGGGCTGTCAACGGGTACCAACATCAATGCGCCAACGCCTCTTTTCACCAACAAGCCCCCAGGAGAATCCAGGCGTTGAGCCGCAATCGAGCGCGTGTGCGTGCGTTGTTTCGAGTGTGTGTGCCTTCGGGGATTTGCGCCGGTATCCGGTCGTCACCCCCTCGCAGCGTTCCTTTTCCCCAGTTCGTTTGTCTCCTGCAGGAGGCTGTATGCAGGCTGAGGGCCCACCACCTGCTCAAAACGTATACTACGCGACCTTTTGCCACGACCTTGGCCATTGCCCATTGGAGGGGTTGTTGACGACGACGGCCGACGCATTCCCCGAGCGGGCTCACATTTCGCCCCCGGCTGGACCTGGCATCCTCTTGCGCCGATTTCCCCTCTCGCCCAACTGCGACTGAGCGCCATTCAACCTCCCGGCCTCCCCCGCCTTCGGGTTCGATGTCCCGAGACTTTGGCAACTGTGCCGGTGCATAATCCCCGTCCCCAGGGACCAAAAAGCTGCGCACAATGACCGCCGTCGAAACCGCGCCAACCTTCGGCGCAGAGCTCAAGGTGCGCGATACCATATCCCACCTCTGCCTTCACTCGCTGGGCGACGCAGCCGCGGCAATCGCATCTTGCTGACATTTTGTGGTGCAGAATGGCTTCAAACCCGCCAACGCATGGGTCGCGGGCGGCATCGCCTGGATCGACGACCTCCAGCAGTTTTACCGGGAACGAGCGGCTATAGAAAAGGAGTATAGCGCGAGGTTAACTGCGCTGGCAAAGAAGTATTTCGAAAAGAAGGCCAAGAAGTCGGCAAGCTTGAGTGTCGGCGAGAATCCTGTAATGACCCCTGGATCGCTTGAGAGGTAACGCCCCTTCGTCCCCATCTGCCTTCGTTGCGCTGCGGCGACAGATATGTGCGGCCACTAACCGACTGCCGTCTCTCCTGCGACACAGTGCCTCCGTCACAACATGGACAACCCAACTAAACACGGTTGAAGCCCGAGCAAACGAGCACAACCAATACAGCAACGACTTGATCAACAAGGTCGCCACGCCGCTCCAGGGCGTGGCCACTAAGTTCGAGGAGCTCCGCAAGCGCCATGCCGACTTCGCCGATAAGCTCGAGAAGGAAAGAGATGCGTCTTACGCGGAACTGCGCAAGGTCAAGGGCAAGTACGACAGCGTTTGCCAGGAGGTGGAGAGCAGGCGCAAAAAGACCGAGTCGGCGTTCGACAAGGCAAAGGCGCAGAGCAACTACCAGCAGCAGATTCTGGAGATGAACAATTTCAAGAACAGCTACTTGATTGCCATCAACGTCACCAACAAGCAGAAGGAGAAGTACTACCACGAATACGTGCCCGAGGTCATGGACAGCCTACAGGATCTCTCCGAGTTCAAGACGATGAGGATAAACGAGCTGTGGACCCTGGCTTCGAATCTCGAATCCGGACTGCTCAAATCCAGCGGCGAGCTGATAGAACACCAGACGCAAGAGATCGCCCGAAACCAGCCGCACCTCGACTCATTGATGTACATGCGCCACAATGTCGGCTCGTGGCAGGAGCCGCCCGACAAGGCTTTCGAGCCGAGCCCAGTCTGGCACGACGACGACGCCATGGTGATTGACGAGCCGGCAAAGGTTTATTTGCGCAACGTCCTGAACAAGTCCAAGAGCCAGCTCGGTGACTTGCGCAGGGAGGTGGATAAGAAACGGCGCGAGGTGGAGACGCACAAGAGGGTCAAGCAACGTATTAGGGACGGCACTGAGCAGAAGGACGAGGTGGCGGTGGTCACACTGATCTTTGCAATGCAGGAGGATCTTCACCAGGTGGAACGCAAAAGGACAACAGCAGAAGTCGAGACGTCGACTATCACGTCGGCAGTCGGCGACGTGACGCTAGGAGCCAAGAACCACAATTTCAAGTCGCAGACATTCAAGATCCCGACGAACTGCGACCTCTGCGGAGAGAGGATATGGGGTCTGTCCGCGAAGGGGTTCGACTGCCGAGACTGCGGCTACACATGCCACAGCAAGTGCGAGATGAAGGTTCCTGCCGAGTGCCCGGGAGAGCAGAGTAAGGAGGAGCGCAAGAAGCTGAAGCAGGAGAGGCAGGAGGCTGCGAACAAGTTGCTGAAGCCCAGCAGCGGAAGCCATGCCAAGACGGCGTCGGTAGACAACGCGGCGGAGCTACCAGCCTTGACACGCACAAACACGATGACCTCGCTGAGCTCGGGATACGCAGCCAGTGCTCGTCGTTCAATATCGGGCGCCAGGTCCCCGGCACCTGAGGACACGCCGGCAGCCGAGCTTCCGGCAGCCCCAACAACGCCGGCACCCGCGCCCAAGCCGGCAGGCACGCTGCGCAAGAACAGGGTCATCGCACCGCCGCCCGTCGCCTACATCAGCGAGCTGCCCGGAAGCACCGCGCCAAACGGGTCTGGCGGCGGCGGCGCTGCCAAGGCGCCAGAGCAGAAAGGCAAGATGCTCTATGCTTTTGAGGCCAACGGCGAAGGCGAGCTCACGGTGGCAGAAGGGCGGGACCTTGTGGTTCTTGAGCCGGACAGTAAGTTTTTACCCACTTTATACCCTGGCAGATGAGGGAAAGAGTAGAGGTTACTAACGCGGGAGCCTTTGCGTAGCCGGATCTGGATGGATCAAGGTGCGGGCAGGATACAAGGAGGGGCTGGTGCCGACTTCATACGTGGAACTGGGGCCGGCCCCGTCGGCGGCGCCAGCTATTTTGCCGCAGAACACAGGGCAATCCGCGAGGCCTTCGTCGACATACTCTAACAGCGGATCCTCGATTGGAGGGCCGGGTGGCGCGCCTTCGGTCAAAAAGAAGGGGCCGGCGGTGGCGCCCAGGCGAGGGGCAAAGAAGATCAGATACGCCGAGGTGCTATACGAATACACGGCGCAGAACGACACGGAGCACAGCATCGTCGAGGGCGAGCGGCTGGTGGTGATCAAGGAGGATCCTGGGGACGGGTGGGCCGAGGTTGAGAAGGGCGGCCTGACCAAGAGCGTTCCAGCCAGCTACATCCAGCTGGTGTAGATATTTGCATGTGCATTGAGCTTCTTCGCCGGTTTTTTTTTTTTTCTCTGGGTTTCTTGCCGCGGCTTCTCAGCTGGCGTCTTCGCCTGTGTTTGTGTAATTGTGTGCCTTCAATCATTCAACGAGGCGATTGCATTCATGTCGGTGTTTTGGCGAACACATTGGTACTATCATGTCATTTAAGGATTGTCACTCTTGGGGCCGGAAAAAGGGCTAGAGGACAGAATACAGGTACCATTTTGATCATCTCACTCACTCGCATCCTTGAGCAGAGTTTGAATATCTATGGCGCGCGGGTGATTAGGATGGGACAAGTGATGCATTGGTATCAATATTGGTGGGACGTTACCAAGTCGGAGCAAGGTGCACTTGTATAACGAGATGGCACCACAGGGATGTCGACCGAAAGAGTAGTTCTACCCCCGATTCTTCACAATCTTGCGCTTTCGATCCACCATATCCCAAACAAAACAGCGAGTTTTCCGAAAAAGAAGACTGTTTATGAAGCCTGACTATGGAACGTCTCTGCTGTCCAACATTTTATAGGTTGCCTCAGATTTGATAGTTATCCATTTGTTCCCTGCGACGGGACCTGTTCGCCCCTGCTTTTTTTTTGTCGATTTGACAGGGTAGCGGTCTGTGCAGTGCCCTGTCCCAAGCAGGGTTACAAATGTCATTGCATCTCGAAATGGCATCTCCATTTTGGTCCCCCTACCACCTACAATTGGTTTCCCCAGTCGAGAATTGGATTGAGTGCCCGCATGGGCTTGGCACAATCGTTGGAGACATTGACGCATGGGCATACGGGATCCGGCCCAATTGGACGGGCCAACATGAACTTGGTTGTGTGCGTTGTAGCTTTCGTG
The DNA here is from genome assembly GCA_000193285.1 of Magnaporthiopsis poae ATCC 64411. NCBI lineage: Eukaryota > Fungi > Ascomycota > Sordariomycetes > Magnaporthales > Magnaporthaceae > Magnaporthiopsis > Magnaporthiopsis poae. Next base: position 3,138,712 of record GL876969.1, on the reverse strand, counting down.
TCGTGTCTGTCATCCCGGAGAGGAAAACCTGATTTTTCTTTTCTCGTCCTGTCTCTTAGGTTCAGCAGAAATGCGGCACCCTTGCGCATGCATATTGGACGACGCAAGCCCAGAATTCCATGAGCTGGCAGGCTGATCGTCCATGGGGCGTAACATTCTGAAACGGGATTTACATTTGCGAAGAATACAAAAGAAGCTAAAAACAAAAGACCGGGATCCCGTTGGCGCCGGACGGTCGCAAAGACACCGCAGAGAGGGGAAAAAGTGACAAGCCAAGTCCAAGATCTTGGAAAGGGAGGATTGTCTGGTTTTTGCCAAGTTTTGGAAATGGCATTTTCTCTTTTGTCTTTGCCGCGGGGGGAAGGGATGGGCGATTCAGGGGAGCCGAGAGGTTTGGTTGAAGAAAAAAGGGGCGACTCGCCCAGACAATACCAATACCTTAGCTGCTAACCGGCAGTAGTCCACCCGTCTCATGCCAACGCGCCAAGGTGCCAATCCCTCTCTCCGGGCGGGCGGTGGGAGATACTAACTGGGCGTGACGCTTCCGTTTTGCCTCGCCCAGAGAGACCACTCGTCTTGGACTCGTCTGGGCTTCCAGTCCGGACGGAGGCTGTGCTCTTGGCGGACAAGGCCATTTTTGTGCCTAGTGCGGGTCCGTTGTCCGTTGTCCGTTGTCCGCCGTCTGTTGTCCGTTGTGCGCGCGGGTGTAGCGTCCAATCAAAACAAAAAACAACAAATTTCGTCCGACTGGTTTTGTTATTTTAACGCTGGGGCATCCCTGGGAAAAGGGGCGACATTGAAAAATTGCCATCGAACGGCGTGGCATTCACATTTCGCATGTGCCAGGCTCGGCTTTCTGGGCGTGCAGGGTCGCACTCACATTGAATCAAAAATGGATGCAAAAGTGGAAAGAAAAAAAAGGGTACAAATGCAAGTCACTCTTTCGCTGGCGAAATTGATTAAAATTAGCGGCCACAGTGCAGGTGTAGCAGGGCGGGTCGCACTGTCATGCGAGCACGGTGACTGGCCGTTCCATCATCGACGGTGGCTGCCAGTGCCAGCTCAAAGTCGTCGGGAAGTACCTGTGGCGCCAGTGCGAGCTGCAGCCAAGCAGGAGGTACCTGCCCGCGGGTCTTGGGACGGGGTCTTGGAAGGTGTGGGTGCTCCACCAATGCCGCGCCTTGGACGGGGTGCCTCCCGTCAGAGTCGATACGAGACCCCGGGTTGGCAACACGCCTGCCTGTTTGGACGGCGGCCGTTGGCTTGCTGCAGAGTCTTGGCTTCGGATTCAAAACTCGCGTCGTCCAGCCCAGTTTCCCACCCCCTTCCTGTCCCTTTCCTTCCCTCCCAGGCGCACCCTTTTTAACCCTCAACAGCTAACTCCTTGCTACTTGCTTCGTCCACGCTTCGCCGACTCGCTCGTTTATGTCGGTTTTTTTTCTCTCTCCCAACCGTTTCTCTTTTTTACAATACTCATTTTTTGTAATCACTCTTGGTTTTTGAAACAACCCACACACGCTCTTTCGAGATCCAGATCGCGATCGCTCTCCCCCACCCACCGTTTCCTTATTCCTCCACCGCTTTAGCTTTTTGACCCCATCTACATAGCCAGCCATGAAGTCGGCAGTGCTCGCGTCCCTCATCGGGGCGGCCTCGCTGGCCTCGGCCTCGCCCGCGGTCGAGAAGCGTCAGAACACCAAGGTGCCTCACATCGTAGTCCGCGGCAACGCCTTCTTCGCCGGCAACGACCGCTTCTTCATCCGCGGTATCGACTACCAGCCCGGCGGCTCGTCGGAGAACAAGGACCCCCTTGCCGACACCAAGGTCTGCCTGCGCGACCTGGAGGAGTTCAAGAAGCTGGGCGTCAATACGGTGCGCGTCTACTCGACGGACAACTCCAAGGACCACAAGGCGTGCATGGACGCCTACGCCGCAGCCGGCATCTATCTGCTGCTCGACATCAACAACCCCAACTACTCCATCAACCGGAACAACCCCGACCCGTCGTACAACGCCGATTACCTGCAGAGCGTCTTCGCTTACATTGACGAGTTCGCCCGCTACGACAACACCATGGCCTTCTTCTCGGCCAACGAGGTCGTCCACGGCACCGCCAACACGTCGCTGGCCGCCCGCCACGTCAAGGCCACCACCCGTGACATCAAGAGCTACATGGCCAAGCGCGGCCTGCGCCAGGTCCCTGTGGGCTACTCGGCCGCTGACGTGTCGGAGAACCGCCTGCAGCAGGCTGAGTACTTCAACTGCGGTACTGACGATGCCCGCAGCGACTTCTTTGCCTTTGTAAGCATCAATTCGTCTCCATATCACACACACACACGCGCACGACCAAAGGACAAACTGCTAACATGTGTTGCCTACACGACAGAACGACTACTCGTGGTGCTCGTCCGACTTCAAGACGTCGGGCTGGGACAAGAAGGTCGAGACCTTCAAGGACTACGGCATTCCCATCTTCCTGTCCGAGTACGGCTGCAACGAGAACAAGCGTGACTTTGGCGAGGTCAAGGCCCTGATGAGCCCCGAGATGACGCACGTCTACTCTGGCGGTCTCATGTACGAGTACACGTACGAGGCCAACAAGTTCGGCATCGTCAAGATCAACGGCGACAAGGTCGAGGAGCTGGACGAGTTCGCCGCCCTGCAGAAGGCCCTGAAGGACAACCCGGCCCCCACCGGACTGGCCGGCGCCAAGTCCACGCAGACGGCCAGCAAATGCCCCGCCAAGGACCAGTACTGGTTCGTCGACACCGAGTCGCTGCCTGCCTTCCCCAAGGATGCCCAGAAGTACCTGGACAACGGTGCCGGCAAGGGTCCTGGCCTGAACGGCGTCGGCTCGCAGAACTCGGGCCCCGCCAAGGTCGAGGAGGCTCAGCCCGGCTCCGGTCTCGGTGGACCGGCCAACGACAAGAACGACAGGACGGGCAACAGCAAGAACGCTGGCGCCTCGACGGGCGTCTCCTTCCTGATGGCCGCCTCGGCCCTGACCGTCTCCATCGGCGCCCTGTTCCTGTAAATGAGTGGTTGCGGAAAGCGGTATAGGAAATTGAGAAAGGGGGACTTGGGTCTCCCAACCCTGGGAACAAAGCAACGCGACGATCAAGGATACCCGAAACGAACTTTTTTTCTGGAGTGGAAACAGAAAAACCTCGTGGCTTTTTTTGAAGTCCTCGGAGTTTGGACCCATATCCCCGCCCCCAATGGCGCGCGGGAGGCGTTTGTGTATAAAGAAACTTTTTTTTTTTTGTTTCTTTTTCTTTTGTCATTTGGATCTCATCAGCAGCTTCTCTCATTCTCGTTCTCGCACGAGGCGAGAGGCAAAAGGAAACAAGAGTCTGCTTTTTTCCGCGTTTGTGTTTTTTCTGGAGCATTGCATCATCACGCCGTTTTCTCTTTATAACAAGACAAACTTTTAATGCCTGAAATGCTTGTCCGTGAGATGGTGTGATGAATTGGATGAAGCTGCTCGCGTGATTTAGCATCAGACTGGACTTGGGACACCGTTGGCCGTTGTGACTGCATGCAGGGCTTGTCGTCTCTTTCATTTCAGACGGTGACCGAAGTTTTGCTGTGCGCATTGATGCGGATGTTGTTGGTTACATGGGACGATTGTCTGACTGGGCTATGACCTTGCTGACATGGCAGCACATGAGACGGGATCACGTCTTGCTTGCTGTTCTAGCTTGAGTGAATACCGTAAGTGTTTTCTCGCCACAGGATCCATCTCGACGGGTAAACAGCAAACCTGCTTTTCCATCTCCGTGCTTTTCACGGCGGGCCAACTTGAACCTTTCTATTTCCACCTGCGGCGGCCCGCGTCAGATGCAGGTTCTCGACGTCACAGATCGACGACACGGCCGCGCTGGGCCGCGCCTTGGACGTGGCCGCCAACCTCAGCGCGGCGGCGCACATGCCGGCCGGTGTTTTCGTTTTACGTCGTGCGCAACACGGTGAAGCTGCCTCCCGGAACGCGCCTTGTCGGCACTGGTCGCCCGCAGATCGTGGTTGAGGGCGCGCCAGGTTCACCGAGGCGACGAGCCCTTATGCCGTCGTTCGCGTTGGCGGGTTTTGTGTGCCCGGCCAGAGGACGACGGACACGGCACGCGGCATAGTTGAGATCTAGGGCCTTAATATCACCATGAGCGCGTCTTTGGAGGGCTGGGCGGTGATGTGGGTAAGGGCCATTTTTGTGTGTTCCTCGTCCTGTCTTGGCACACGGAAGCGTATTCGCCAACGAAACGGATGCACAGCTCCGCGTCTCAGGCAGCTGCAACGGCGAATCCGCCCGCTCGTCAGGGTCCTGCCCGAGTGCCGTGTTGATGTTTATATCTGACCAAGGACTCGTCGACATACCTCCAGGGCTTCGGCTTCTGGGCGGGCGACGACAAGGCCGTGACCGGAGGTTGATGTGGCCGCGAAGCCGTGGGCGTGAGGATTGCCAACTCTCAGGGGTTGCAAGCCCACAGCCCAGGGCTCTTCACCCGCGGCGATGTCGACGACAGTACCAACGGGCTCGCTTGTCCGGCAGAGTCACAACGACGCCAACAGCGTTGGAAACAAGAGGCTCATCGCGAAACTGAACGAGGCGCCCCGTCTGGACGCAGACTTGGCCGTCAGTGTCGGTGGCGGCGAAGCCGGCGACGAAGAGTGAGTGTCATCGGCAATGGTTCAGACCGCGTTAGCAGACAGCGGTGTCGACCTCGCCAGCTTCGCGGGCTACCAGCTGTCCACAAAGGAGATGCTTGATGCCACGGTTTCCCCAGCCAACTGCAAGACGGTATTATCGTCGACCACCACATACCACTACAAGACCGGCGAATCGAGCACTGGGCCTCGGTTCCAGCACGGGATACAAGACGACGAGCTCCGTTCCGGGGTGTGCCAAGCCTCGTGCGGCGCCACGCTCTCCAACGACGTCAGGCGAGTAAACGGCGTCTGTGCCGGGTGGTCGTTCGAGGATGGTGTGCCGGCGGCCATGGCGGGGAAACTGCGCCCTGCACGGCCATCCCGAGACGCGCGACAAAGACGCGGCGTCAGGAGAGTACTGTATCATCGCACGCTTCACGCTGATGGAGACGCTGGAGCAGCTGCCTCTCAGCGAGTTATGTCACCCATGCCACGTCGGCCAGTTGCGCATGATGCAGACGAGCCCCTATTCCATCTATGCAAGCTCGACGCACTACCAGCGCGCGCTCAAGCGGATCAACGACCTGTGTGGTCTGGGCACCTTCCCGACAGAGCCGCAGCCGTCGCCGATGTCTCCGACCCGGGCCTATGCGTATCGGGGAAGATCACGACGAGCGGGCGGCGGGCGACACCATCGCCTCGAATCACGGTATCAGCTTGGTATTCATCCTTGGCGTTAGCTAGCACTTGCAGATCATGAGGCGCGACGGCGTTCCCGAGGGCAAGGGGCTTTGTTTACCCCTGACGTGTGAGACACGGAATCCAGGAAGGCAACAAATGCGACTGTGGTCGCTCCAAACACATGGCGCGAGACGGCGAGACCTGCCAGCAGCTAGTGCCGGTGCCCGGTGCCCGACGCGATCCCGATGACGCCGTTCCAGCAGATCAACCCATCCCCAGGTAGCCACATAGAATCTTCCCGCGACACGCCGACGTGCTCCGAACCCCCCTGCGGCCAGATTCCTGCCTACTGCCTCAGTCCCGCGAGCGACTAGGACTCTCCACCGTCCGGTACCCGTACCGCGTACTGGGCTGCTACCCCGCCCAAACCGGGGCGAGACGGTTCTCCAGATCGAGTCTTCGCGCTCCGAGGACGGCATGCCCATCGCGTCGTGCGCGCCCGCCCACCTGCCTGGTCAACCGGCGGGACCTTTTCGGTCTGCAGGGCGGCGACTGGTGCTACTGCGCCAGCCCGCCTGGCCGTCGACAGCCGGCGGACCGCCGCGGGGCAGTGGAACCGGGTCCGCGGACAACATGGCCGTCTGTAGCGTGCGCAGCATCGTGACGTCCCGGTACGCGGCGCATGGCTGCTACTCGCGCGGCGGCTCGGCCTCGGCCTCGGCCTCCTCCTCCCAGGTGCTTGGCCACAATGTAGTCAAAGCTCTCTGCTTGGTAGCCCGTCATCAGACCTTCGTGATGCCCCCCTGCCACGTTCTCGACAGTGCTCCAGCCGGCCGAACGACCAGCTCGGACCCGCCCCATTGCTGTCGCCGCTCCCGCTATTATACAAGCGCGCTATCCCGAAGGAATTGCGCCACAGCAAAGCCAGATCAAAGCAGGTTCTGGGACAGTCCGGCGATGACGACCTCCTTCGAAACGCCGCCCAAAAACTGTGGCTATGCCTGCCGTGACATCCCGGGCACACCTTCTTGGTCCGCCGTCCACAGATGGCTCAGCTCCGCGACAGCGTCCAGGTGCTGCTGAACCGGGGAGCCCAGGCAGCCATACGGAAACGACTGACAACTCCGACACGCTGCGCCCCAGACAACTCCCTTGATTCTCAGGATCCTGTGGTGCGCATTGGAGCACGTCCATGGAGGCTATGAGCAGCTCGGCGCCGTTGGTGACGTACACCCACTTCCGAAGGACGCTCGTGTCTAGCGTACATCGTCCTGCACCACGCAAAACAGGTCGATCCAAAGGTTCGGGACGTTTTGGGCAGTGAACTCGGCGGGAGTGTCGCAGATGACACGATGGGGGTGGGATCCCAATGTCGACGACTCTCGTTCAGATTCTTTTGGTCTTAAGTGGACTGTTTAGATCCTATACATCACGACAAATATTTATCCCCCAGCAAGAACCAACGACTTCCATGGACGGCTTGGCTGCACAAGTTCCGTGCCGTTGTGGATGGCTTCATGAGATTGGGTATCGCACTATCACTTTCCCACGAAAGCCATTCCTTGTTTCCCTTTCTTGATGGTCCACCTCCCTCCTCGATTGCCACGGGCCGCTTCTATGGGGGCACAAGGACCGTGTCGGCCGTACTCGTCGCCAGGACAAGCAGCCTGATGCCGCCCGCCTCCTCGAGAGTACTTGCCCTGAGCGGTCTTCTCCAGCACGAGCGCCATTGCTTTGCCTTGGGATGTGCGCTGACTATGGCCTCGCGCATCACGTCGATTCTGCTGCTTTGCGGCAGTCCGGTGATGCACTCTTCCCGCACCATGCCGTTCCGTCGAGGCTCCTCAGGACGACGGCAGCGCCTCTTTGTGAGACGTTTCCGGAGCATTCTAATATGCTCACCCACGCCACCGCCGTTGAAGGCGGCCACGCCAGACACCATTGTCGATGGAAGTTCCGGAAAAAAAGAAGTCGCTGCTGCTGCAACCAATCGCTTCTTTGTCCAAGGCTTGCGCCTTTTTCATACTCGTCCAGTCGGCTCCAATACGCCCCGCTCCTCGGCGGCAACTTATCACCAACATTTACAAGTATACTTAGCGATCCGGGGCGTCGAAGCCCGTCGAGCGGTAGGTTGGCCACGGTTGACATTCTCACGGGCGAACCACGGAGGACTGATGGAAAGACAAGCGACAGCCGGAATAGGATCCCATGGGTGGAAAAAGGTACGCTTTTGTCACTTCAAACGCACCTTGAACATCGGGTTTGCTATCACAGCATATCAGGGAGAGATGAACTGCCACATTCGTCATAGAGCATAGCAAGCTCCCTCTGTCAAGCGCTCCGTTGCTAACCCCCGTGTACGGCTTTGAAGTTGACCGGCGGGACAAGGCTTTCGATGACGAAGACGCCGCAGGATCGTTTTGCACTTGCGCGAGAAAACCCGAGGTCCGGCACGGGGATGAGCCACGTCTTCCCATCGTCTCCGACCTCGACGAGCGGCCTGGAGATGTCGAGATGGAGTTCATCAAGCTCTTCGAAACGGGTCATTTCCTCGACGGCGTTCTCAAGCACCCGAACAGCATAGTCAACCAAAAACATGGAATGCGCTCTCGACCCTACGCGTTTGCAAAGCGACCGAACCGCGCAGTCGAGAATCAGCGGCTCCTTGCAGAGGAGATGGTCTATCTCGTAGGCAATGCAATATCTGATGTCCTGAAGGTTCGCGCCGTTTCGCAGCTCCACTCTTCGCGTCAGAACGATGGTGGATTGGTCCAATATTTGTTAGTCTACTTCGTGCCGAGCAAAACGCAAGTCTGGGAGTCGCAGGTGGCACGTTCGAGGCGACGAACAGAGAGTTCAGTTCAAGGCACTCATCCAAGCAATCTTTGACCGCCCGCCATTCAAAGAATAGAACTGTTCGCTGCCCGGCTCCGAGGGTGGACTCTACGAGCATCGCCAAGCCGGCCAATCGGGTTATTCTCTGATGTGCGCATGCCACCTCGGCCCAGACGTGATGTGAACATGCGCCTGTCGTTTGTCCAGCAAGTAGAAGCCAACCACCCGGCCAGTTGTTCTGAGCCAGACTCTATCCAGCTTCGGCCGGCTTCCGGACCCAGCCGCGAAGTGAATATCCTCAGCGATGCTTACAGGACCCAAGTCTTGTAGAGCTATGCTAGGCAAAGGGACGGTCGGCATCAAGTCCTCAGCCGACACCATACAGTTTACATGTTCCAAGGACATGATGGTCGATGCTGAGTGGGCATTCACGATATCCCTCATTTTCTCCCCTGCTTGCTTCTACGGGCTTACCAATGGCCGGAACGCTCGGCCAGTCCTCCAGATTTCTTTGCCGTCACCCGCCCCCTTATTTCAAGCATTAAGGTTGCAGACATTTCGTGTTGCAAAGCCCCGGCCAATCCTGACAATCAGAAGCCCCCCTTTTATTTTTTATTTTTATTTTTGCCCGACGCAATAAACTCAGGGCTGAGGAAACAGGAATCTCGTGAACTCTGATGCCGTTCCCACCGCGCACTGCCCTTCGAGATCCGGACAACACGAGTCAACCAAGGTGCCCGACCTTTCCGGGTCAGATTGACTCGAGAACCATCCCCCGTGCTCGCCCGTGCAGCAGCAAAAGGAAAAAAAAAAAAAAAAAAAAGACAGGCGTTCCTGGTGCGGAATCAATGAAGCGTACGGAATAGCCCGTCTGTCGTCTGATGGAGCTTAAACACGCGCATGCGCACGACAGCCCGATCTCACGGGGACATGTGTCAAGCACGAGTCTGCTCTCTTTTCTTTTCTAATGGGATGGATTCAGGAGTCGTATCAGTTGGAAAGACCTAGAACATTTGAGGCTTTCCGTTCCCGCAACGAGCTCGACCGCGTATCCTTGACGTCGCGGCCGTCGTCAGCTCCATCCTCGTCCCGGTTTCCCCGGCCTTTTGATTAAATATTCCCTAATCGGGCGCGATATATGGGCCGGAAGCCTCTTTTCTTGTGTCCTCTCCCCTTCCCCCACAGCGCACACAGGTGGGACTTTCTACATACATATGCTTGGCCGCGGCAGTGCTTCGGTTGCCCCTTTATCGGCGAGATCGATATGCCATTACATATGGATAAACCCCCGCTGGAGGGTTCTTCCCTCGTGCAACATTATCGCTCAGACGCGTGGGGTAGAGACGATATGCACTCATTGTCAAAGCGTACGGTTGCGGCCGGGATCTCCCTGCTCCTCATGCCCTATGTTGTGCGCAAACGTGTGTGTTCCACGGGTTGCTGCTTATGGAGGCCGTTACCGGTTGCACGGAGGCTTTCTTGGCCAGTTTGAGTATAGGTGTAGATGCATGTCTTGGCGTTCCCCCAGGCTACCATCATCCTATGTTGCTACTCGATATGCCTTGTGTCTCTTCTTATCTTGAGTGAGGTATGCTTCATCTTGACCCAGACACCGCCGCCCCTTACTCGACTAATCTCGGCAGATGGCCCATCGTGCGTCGGGGCAATCGTTCTAGAATGGTGGGTAGGTGGGTAGGTAGATAGCGAGCCTGAGGATCCTCTCCCCATGGAACATATACTCGGCATCTAAGGGCTATACCGCGGTCTCGGGGGTAATCGGTGCCCAGCTATATCGTCATTTAGTTATAGCGTCGTATGGGCCAGAAAGTCGGAAATTGAAGGCTAGCATCTCGATGTCAAAGCACAGATGAAGGGGCTGCCCGATCTGGCCGACCCCGTCGCCCGGGGCTCCATGGATCGGGGCAAGAAGAAACGGGCTCGACACTTCAGCTCATCATGGGATGGGACGACGACGACGTTGCCCACGTGGCTGGAACAACAGAACCGACGGCTTTTTTTTTCTTTCATCCCCTTGCAAAACGCTGGGTTCCGGGTGAGAAGTTAAAGCTTCGTCGAACGAATAGCTGCCCAGAAAAGGAAGGAGCAACAGGCAGAAAGAAGGTTTGGTAAGATCTCGCGATCGACGTCCCGGACGCGAGTCGCTGCCACCCCTTTGTCCCTTTGTCCCTTCCCCACCGAAAGCCTAACTAGCCTACAGGCATGATGCTTCCTCTTCCTCTTCCTCTTTTTTTTTTTTTTTTTTTTTTTTTTTTTTCACTACCCAGGTGACCCTCGCAAGAACGGTGAGCCAGCGGAGATTTCGTCCCGCTTCCCCGTGTCTCGATCGTCTCACCGAGGAGCCAAGCCGATGCGAGCATGGGACGGGGGTTTTATAAGGCAGGCGGTCCAAACGCAAAGAAATAAAAATAAATACGTAAAAAATTAAAACGGATCGTCGATCCACACTGTTCGGACATCCTTCCTCGACGGGATCACAATGGATCGCAGCATCGCCAACTCCGATTGATTCCCCACAGCGATGCGGTTCGGCAGGAACAAACCTTGACGGCTTAAGCGAGGCCGTGGGCTGGCTGGCCCAGGAGCCAGGCCCAGGGAACCCAATGAAAGGACGGTCGTTTCGAAACCTGTGGCAGCCTTATGAAGAGTCAGTTAACAAGTAGATAAGGTTGAAGAGGCCTGCGCCCAGGACGCAAAGGAAAGATGGGTATGTTTCGTGTGAAGCCGCCCAGTTTGAGCCATAAACCAACCAGACAGATAGTCATGTTTTTCTTCTCTTATTTTTCCTCTTTTGACCCATGAGTACCTGCTGGCTTACCTTGGCGGAATAGCACAGCAACGAGAAGCATTAAACATTGAACTCAACCGCCCACCTTTTCCCGGTATGGCCGAGCGCCGAATGAGGGAGTCGCTCCCGTGCTGGCTGCTTGTGCGCCGTTCAGCCTGGGGGGTTGACGACGACGGGCGGGCGAGCAGCCGAGCGTTCAAACTTTGGGCTGGGATCCATGGAGACGGGGCTTGTCCACTTTTTGAACAATTCCAAATCCCTTTTGACGTCCACAAAATATGACCCTTCCCCCTGGTCGGAGATGCAAGTTTGATCAACGGGGAGCAGAGGGCAGATTAAGGACAAGCCGGGATTGTGTCGTGAAAATGAGATGAATGGCGTGAGGATGGAAAGCGGAGAAAGGCAGAGCGAGCGGAGCGGATCGGCCGCCGCTGCAGACGTGAAGCTTACCGCCCTGCACGACTCGATAGACTCCCGGGCTTGCGGAAGGGGTCCCCGGGATGCCGGGATCAGCCTTGTCGGTTTCTGTCCAGGGAGGTACCTGCCCAGGTATAAGAAACCGCTTTCGACGAACGCCTCGCTTATTTAGACACGTGGTAGACGATGGTGGAGGACTGACCTCCAGCGGCTGTATTTCCTAAACGAGAAGAAGAAAAAAAAATTAATCGCCATCTTACAAATATGAAGAAAAAAAGAAAAGAAAAAGGACCAGAATGTCGTGATACGTGCGCTCAACCCGGAAACCACGCATACCAACCCAAGCAAATGCATGGGACGTTCCAGTGGTGATCAACCGCCCATCACAGCGCAAAGGGGGGGTGGGGTCGTGCAGGCGGAGGAATCAGCCCGCAAAGACGCGCAAATCGCAAATGCGACCTGTCATTCCCTCCCTCCATGCTTCCGAGACGGGGAAGAAGCACCGACCAAAAAAAAAACCAGTACCACTTGGGGAAGCATTCCATCACATCACAGCAGCAGCAAAAAACCGCAATGCCCGGAACTTCCCAGGCGTGCCAGGTGCCAGGGGAAGAAGGAGGGGGGCGGCGCATCTTTGGTACCAGCAAAAAGCCGGTCATTTCCCAGCCGATACCACCCTCAGCAAGGCTAAACGTGACATGTAGGTAAATACCACGGTGCGGCGGATTTCCCTTCCTAGGTAGGGCAGGTGAGGCTCCCTCGCTTGCTCGGCCGCATCTTGCCGGTGGGAAGGATGCGACCCAAGTCTTGGGTTCGCTCAGCGTCGGCAGTGAGCCGATGGAGATGTGCTTGAATTTGCTCCTTTTTTTTCCTTTTTTTTTTCCCCTCCATACCACTTTCCCTTCTATTGATTTGTTTTGTTGCAGCTTTACGCGGAAACATCGTCCTGTCTTGCCGTTAGATGTTCCTGTGCCTCAAAAGAGGCCTCAACGCAAATTCTCCAGTTGGTGGGACAGAGAAAAACTTGGCTGGATTTCCCCTTGTCAAAGCGTCCACCGATCCGTCTTGGTATTGGCCATGCGTAGATTTCGTATCGCGCGAGCGAGAAAGCGCCTCTCTTTTCTGTCATTTGTGAGATATTGATGGGCGTCTGGGGCTAGACACACACCCTTTGATATGGAACAAGGTCCCGACGCCTGCTTCGCTCTTAGTTCTCGTCATGTCGTCCAAATGAAAAAAGACAGATATTAGACCTTTGTTCCTGGGGTGGTAAACGTAAAACCACCGCCTTGGCGACCTTGCCTACCTGGGTATCAGCTCTGTCGATCATTTTTGGCGCTTCTCGCCTCCCCCTGCTTCGGCGGGCAAGAAAAGCCGGAAGGCCGCATGTCATTAGCAAAGATACATTCCGCTCCATGCCTCTTTGGGGCTCGTTTCTATCACATATCGGGGGCATGCTGCAGAGAACCCGGGCGCCCGGGGCGACCAACACCATCCCCTAGCTCCCCAATCAGAAGGCAAGGGAGGAATCGAGCTGACCCAACAGTGGCTAGCGGGACGATCCTTTCAAATAACGAGGGCGGTGAGGACAGGGAGGAGGACGGCCGCGTGGACGATTTGTTCAATGGGCTGTTCATTGGTGGACATCAACAGCCGCCCAAGCCGCCGTATGTACGTTCGCCCATGGACTGGAAAGCACAGTCCAGGACAGATCTGATCGTGCGAGCCTCCGTATTTCCTCGCCCGACCGTTTGCGTATCCCTTTGAAACATCCTGTGGCGCGTCAGTTCTGAGCCTCGTCGTAGTCTGGCCAGAGTATTTGTCAAGGGAGTGAGGTTTTTGATCCTTTGCCGAGCGCGCGACGTCGGACTGACAGCGAACCCCCCGCAAGGCAAGCACAACCCCTGGCACCGGTGACTTTCCTTTCCTGTCTTTTTTTCTTTCTTCCTTTATTTTGCTTTAACGTATTCTTTCTTTTTGGTTTCAGGCGGTCCTGGTGCCCGAGACGGGGCGATTGGCTCGTGCGAGATGGCGACAAAAAGAAGAATAGCAAATATACAGTTAGTACGTAATGGAGGAGGATCGATCACAATCTCAGGGTCCACGTTAACCAAACTCCGCAGTGTTTCCTCTGTTGCGGGGCATATTTGCGCAGCCGACAAGCTCCTGTAATTTAGGCCTTCAGGAAGGGCGGTGGCATGAATGGTTCCCTGGTTGCGGATGGAGGGATGTGGAAAAACAAGCCCCCAGGGGACGAGTGGGTGGGCTGTTCATCACCTGGCCCCCGTCTGCATCGGCGATTGATGGCTCGGCTCCTCTCTCTCACTTCCTGGGGCACGACTTGAATGCGCCCGGAGGTACAGTCAGACGGGGCCACCCACTCCAGTGCGTGGAAAAGCCGGGGCAGCCGCCGCGCCGGCCCTTGCGGCCTGTTGTGCTGCGGCGCTGTCGCCGAGCACACCCTCAGGAGAGGTGCCCTACCCACAAATGTGCCTGGGGGAGGGCGACAAAAATGCCTAGATTCGGGAGGCAGATTGGGGCGTGGTGTTGGTGTTGGCGTCAATGATAGTCCGGGGGATGCCCATGGATGGGGTGGTGTGATTCCCTGCTCGTCCAGTCAAGATCGGCCCTGTTGTCGCATCCGAATAAAGCGATCGCCCAGCCTGTCATCTCCGCTCGAGGAGGGTGGTGTGGATTGGGCCAAATCGATGCTGTCAGTGGTTGGGGCAGGGGTGGCTCTCGCGGGGCGCCTGACGCTGGCCGCGTGGACAAGCATGACGCCCCCGGAGAATTGGATGCGGAACAAACAAGTTAATCTATCCGCGAAAATTGTATTTCGCGATCACCAGATGGAAGCAGGGGACGGGCAGACGTCATTCATAATCATGGGACGATGAAAGAAGAAGAAGAAAAAAAGCCTCGGAGAAACTGTGGGGGTTTTGGGGCGTTGTGGAACAAGATCTGAATCTGAGTAACTGCCAGATTGAAATGCGGAAGGTACCGCTGCAAACCGTATCCATCCGGCAGCATAAGAACGGACAGGACGATGATAGAAGCGAGCATTGACGCCAGCTATTGTGGCCCGATTGGCGCTCAAGGGAACATCCCTGCGAGAGAGAAGTCGGGGAGATGGAGATCCAAAAGTCACTAGAATTCGGTCAGATTTCTACTTTGACCGGACGGCCTGATTCATGGTGATGCAGGCAGCCGGTCTGGTCTAGTGGCTACCGGTGAGGAATCCTGTTGACTTTTTCTTTTCTTTTTTTTTTTTTCTTTTCTCTTTTTTTTTTGTTTTTCTTCCCCACGCGGGTCCTTGTCCAATACGTGTCCCCTTACTGCATGCATCCTCTGCGCCTGGCCCCCCCCCTCGCATTGAGCAAGAGATGCACATCACAGCCAACGCTGCTGCAACAGCTGATTCTTGGAGCAGACGTCGTGCTGGTTGGCTGACACGCGAGCCTCTCCTCTCGCTTGATCGGTCGCTTACGGGAATAAGCCTTGCAGAAGGCTTGGGCGACGCATCAGCAGTTGAGGTCATGGATCGGTCAGACAGCGACGTCCCGTCTGTCTGCCCTGCCATTCGCTTCGAGCGCGAGGTTTTCTCGCCATCTTTCAGCGCGCAACGGAACATGTGCTGGGACTCCTTTAGAATTAGAGGGGCTTCATCAGTGCCGGTGGCGGGATGCGCGAGTCGTCACCAGCAACGTCGGGATCGAATCCGCGGCCTCTGACTGGCTCGTAGGAAAAATGAAGAAAATCCCCAGACAAGGTGGAATCGATTTGCCATCGTCACGTCGCGCACAATCACGAGGCGCCATACTGCCTCACCATGGTTTGTAACCGGCAGATCTGTAAACTTTGCTCCTCCCTTGACCAGGTGTGTTACCAAGAAAAACTCGCGCTGAATGTGATACGTCATATATCGGCGGCAGGCAAAAAAGGCCCAAGGGGAGCTGATCCTTTAGCGCCCATTTTAGTCCGCGTCGTGGCTTGGGACATGGTCGATCGGTTCAATAACGAAGGACAACATCGTACGATGGCAGGGGCCTAGAAGAGCCGGAAAATTTCCCTCTGCAGGATGGAGAGGTATTGATGACAGATGGCCGGCGATGGCGTTTGAACACGCTGCCACCGCCACCATTCCTGGATAGAAGGATTCGCTCGTTCATGCTAGGGCGATAGGCGACCCACTTATTTTTCGGGGAGTCGACCATAATCTCGTTGGCCGGTCGGCCCGGGTCGACAGGACGGCTTCTCCATTCTATGACCGCATCAAGGCTTTTGCTTTTCACGAGATGGGCCAAGTAACCCTCCCTTCGCTCCGCCCTTCATGCTTTGCCGCACCAGCGGTGTGCTTCCTATTGCAGAAGCCGCGTCAGGGCGGGCGGGGTTTATTTTTAACCCGCCGCAGGCCGCCAAGCCGTCCGCGGCAGCCTGGCAGCGAGTTCCGCCGCTCAGATCTGGCCGACCCCGATGGCGTCCCTTCCTACTCCATCGATGGCCCCCAACACGACGAGGCCATCGGCCTCTGCCGCAGCAGGTTTTGCCCCGTCCTCGAGCGATGCGTGCTGCAAGAGAGCGGGCTCTGGCGCTCGCTTGTGGGAACCCGGAACGCTGGGAGAGGTGTCCACCTTTTGGGGGGAGCCAACCAACGCCAAAGGAGGGGAAGCGAGAGCTGTTAGGTGACGTGCGGCGGCAAGTTTGACGGCCGTTGAAGGAAGGAAAGAAAAGAGAGCTGAACGGCATGGCTGGCGGGGTGTGCTTCGCCCAGGGCACACACACACGGGCAGGCTGAGGATGTGGTCGATCGCCGATAACAACACAGGTTTGCGAGACTTTGTTACCCCTTCTACGCCTTCCTTATGCGGATAGACGCACACGCATACATGGGCACCGACATCTGCAGTGCAGATGGAGACACCAGGGCCTGGTTCCATGGTTGAGCTCGATTGAACACGAGGCAGCACCAGATTTTTCTTCCATTTCCCCTGCCAACATGGCAGCCTGGCGGGAATCGGTGGACGGGGCCGGGGGCACCACATTGGGCATCATTGATCGCTCGGTTACGACCCCACCCACACTTCCATCCCTTCCTCCCCTGTGCCCGGGCGACCGACACCACCACGGTCCCATCCACCGGCGGCGGACGTTTACTCCCGCCGCCATCCGGCCCTTAGGTTTCTTTTCACCGCATCTCCTCCCTTAATCCGTTTGGTTATGGCGCTAAACCGCCCAGAACGACCGGGGTCCACATGGCCAGCTGAATGACATGTTTCCAAGCAGACGAGCTAGAAGAGTACGGTTAACGGAAGGCGTGGGCTGGACGGCGACAACAGCAGAGTAGCACCTGGGGACAGTCGAACCCACCACGTGCAAAAGACAAAACAAGTATACCACGAGTCGTAGGGCATAAAATGGGAGGCGAAATCACGTATCGAATGTGCAAATGGTTCGAAACGGAACCACGGTCGGTCGAGTGGACGACATAATGCGCGATGCAACGGCCATCCCGCTGATATTGATTTGCCCTTTTGTGTCATCATGGTGTGCGTGGACGGTCTCCCATAGGAGGCGTACATGCTTGCACCCACCCCACTGTAAGGGTCCTTCCTCCCCTTTTTTGTATGGAGCAGCCGAAGTCAAATAAACTATGCTCGCCGAAAAGACCGAAGAAAATAAACGGAAAGAAAGAAAGAGAGAGACAGATATTCCAAAATACGTCCGGGGTGTCATGTCATGGCCCCGGTCCCAGGCGCCATGCTATAGACTGCCCACCACGGGTGACCGGATGCTGTCCCCGACTCCCCACCGGCGATGGACCGTCACAGCCAGGCGGTGGCGGCGAAGAGCGGAGAAACTGACTGGAGGACGGGTTTCCCATGACTGGTACCGAGCTACCCTTGATTCTTTATCTATTGTTTTATCTGGCTCAATCACATTCAATCTTGGGATGCTTTACGCTTGTGTGGATCCGAGCTGGCAGAGACAAAAAAAAAAAAAAAAAAAAAGGAAAAAGAGCCAGTCGTGAGGGGTGAGCGGGACTGCAAGGTAATCAAGATTGAGCATTCAGGCAGCTTTCTTTCGTGCTTCTCTTTTCGTTGGACGTGAATGCGGGCGGAGCCTTCGGCTTGTAATGCAGCAAGCTTTCTGGGTACCTAGAGAAAATGGAGAAAATGGCCGTTCTTCACTTCATGCACGCGTCCGTCGGCCAAGTGCAGGGCCAAGGCCGCACGGGGGAAATTGAATAGAAGCATTATCGGCAGTGACGGGCAGACATGTACTCCGATGGTCGGTTCAACATGGGCGGGCCGGGAGACGCAAACGGCGGTTTGTTCTTCCTGCGTACAAAAAGAGGGGGAAGAAAAAAAAAACCCTGGTTCAGCATGAACATGAAATGCTAAGATGAGGCAGAAAATCGCCGAGAGATCTTGGTCCACCATGCAAAACCCTCCAAACCGATCTAAATGCCGATTGGGAATGGCAAAAAAAGACTTGGCTTTTGAACCTGACACACGAGGGCGAGGATCGGCTGGCCGGTCGGCATGCCCCAACCGCCCTTTGCGTGACCAGGTGTTTCCCACGAGCCCTACAGACTGCTGCTGTGACCGGGAGAGCTGCTTGCTGCTTGCTGCAGTGCCCGCGTGCGCGTCGGGCTTTCTGTCGCGATCTTGTCCTCCTTTCTGGTCTGGGGACAAGGGGGAAGTGGCCCATTTCGTGTGTTTGGCCCGTGTCACGCTAGGTGGCGGTTAGTCTCTCGAAGCAGCTCCCGAGTGTTATACACCGTGCCACCTCGGTGTGAGGGGAGAGGACTGGGCGGATGTTTCCCCCTCCCCGACCTGTAGAGATTTTAATTTATTCAGCTATTCTTCTTTGGGTAAAATGCATGCGTCCGCCTCCTGTCACGACCTTTACCATCTGTACACCGCAGGCCTGTCTGTCCATCCAAACACGTTGGGTAGAGGAGGAGAGAGAGAGAGAGAGAGAGAGAAAAGAGTTGGGGTAGGGAGGTGATGGTATTAGAAATCATCCGCATAACGTTGATACATGATCGGGATCAAACACGATCCGGCTCCGGGCACCGACCGACACAGCAATAAAAGAAAAGGAAGGGGAAAAAAAAAGTAAAGCCAAACAGGAATAAGCAAACGTCGGGTTGCGAACAGTGCGTCATCGTCCACGACTACATCGCCGAGCATACCAGATTGGGCAAGCACCACGTCGTCGTCCTCTCAGATCTACGTGTTTGAATCGCGCAGGGCTCAGCCGCATCGCCGATTAGCGGGCAAATGTGTTGCAGATAGAAAAGAGCGAAAAAAAAAAAAAAAAAAAAAAAAGAAAGAAAAAAAAAAAAAGAAAATTGCAGCGACCAGGGGGAGGTCATCGTCGTCGTTCGGCCTCGGAAAACGCGGGGAAATGGCCGGCGCCGCGACCAAGGACGATCCCTGGGGGCCAGCAGCAAAAAAAAAAAAAACGCACGGGCCCTTGGCAGCCTTGCATTGATCTCACGGGCAGCTGGGCGCCTCTGTGGGAAAACGGGGGTGTCCTCGCGTTGAAAGCATTGCCTCCTCCAAAGGCAAGGCGTCACGTCCCTGCATCCCTCTGCCTCTCTTGTCCCCCCCCCCCGCCGCCGCCATCCGAACGGCTCTTTTGTGTTTCCCCAGGGGCCGCATTTGCCCGGCCACCACCACCCCTGGTTCATTGCATTTGCAGGCATGTGCCGCCTCGACGAGCTGCCAGTGTCAAAGAGCTCAATTGGGAGGCGCGGGAATCGCTGTCTCCGCCTGGTGCTTGGACGGTAGCCGGGGGTCTGCGTTCTTTTTTTTTTTTCTTTCTTCGAAGCTCTCTTTCTTTCTTTTCTTTTTGTTTCTGTTATATTTGCCGAATTCTTAGGTGGAAGCAAAAGGCGAAACAAGGCGAACAGCAAGGCAGGCATCATGGATGCAAGTAAGCTGACATGCAAACCGTAAGAGATTGGATGGAGGGATGGGACTCCGACCAGGCAAGGGCAGTAAGCAGATCGCGGGATCTCGATCTTGCAAAATGGAAAATCCAAATAGAAAATAAAGTGGGATTATCGTTTTTTACGGGGGGCAGCCCGTCACAGATACAAAAAATGGCGTACGACGTCGAGGATTTTTGCTGTTTTCTGACGGCTCGTGTTTAACAAAATGCACGTTTCCTCTTGCCTTCCGCTTTCGAGACATTCCTTCCACTTCCCGGTCTTGTATGCCGAACGGGTTGGGAGGTAGCACTGCGGATGGTCGATCTGGAATGGGGGGAGGGGACCTGGTCGCCCAATCGCGTCAGGCTAACAAATCTCGGTCGTCGCTCGTCTGTTTTCATCGGCCCGCCCCGATCTCATCGCCATCTAAACCGCAGCCCCCCTGGTCGACCTGCCCGCGTTTCTTTCTGTTCTGTTCTTTCGTCTAGCTTCCCTCGTCGAAGCAGGCTCGACGCACCATTTTTTTTTTTTCTTTTTTTTCTTGCTGGCTGTTTTAATCCTATCGTGCGTGTCTACCTATGCATATTTCGGCACCGGAAGGAAAGAAGCAGAGAAAAAAAAAGAAGGCTCAGTCTAGGTTGTGTAACTCAGGCCATGGTAGGGACTACAAAACACAGCCCCTTGTTGCTGTGTGCGGAATTACACGGTACGCACGACATACGTCTTCCACCTTTTATCCGTCTGCCCCCCACTTTCACGTCCGGCCTGTTTGTTGGTTTATGTGATTCTCAGTCATCATAGATTGCCCAGGTTTATGTGGGCGCGTATGGTCTGCCCTATGTAGCAGGGGGGCCGCGCTCGCAGACAAGCCTCTTTCTAACCAGGGGATCGGCGGTTCGATCGTCGCCTTCAGGGTGTTCTGTCCATTCTCGACCTCGTATTTCCCTTTGGGGGATCTCCCTGCTGATGCACGGCCATGAATATCGGTCAGGCAGGGACGGTGGTATTACGGAGCACCTGGGTGCGGTGGGCATTGTGAAGCTGCTTTGCGCGGCACAAACGAAAACTCAAATGCGCGCGGCGAGGTTGCGCCAACCAGGGATTGCGTTTCGTTGGTTCCCTCGCTTTGTTTGCTTCCCTCATTTGCGGACGCCTTTGCCGCATCGGAAACACAATCGGCCTGGGCGACAGCTCGGAGCCACACCTAGTGTCTGTGTTTGCCAGGAACTCGCAAAAAGAGAGAGAAAAAGGGCCAGACAGATTCCAGCTCGCCTCGCCTCGCCCACGCACCTCTCGTTCTTGTTTTGAGACTTTAAGCTCTTATTCATTCGTCTCTTGTGGCGTGGAATGGAATGTAGCCGGACAAACGGGAAAAGGACGAAAAAGAAGGGCAAGATTTGGCGGGGCGGTCCATGCCTTTGTGCTTCCATCCAATCGCTTATTCGGCAGAAGGGATTCCATGAGGGAGACAACATTCCACCTGCAATCTTGCAGGCATGGGGGTGCGCGGGAGGTTGCTGCTAAATTCAGCACACAGGAGCGACTTGGCACTCACAACAGCGTACCACACCACTGCTGCAACCGCCACGCCCCAAGAACGACCGTCTGCATGTCAGCTGGGGGCCTTTCCATTCTCTGGGCCCATCGGATCTGTCCTTCAATGTTGGTACGACCCATCGGACCGGACCAAGTGGGCCCCAGCATGTCCAATCCGGACCCACCATGAATCACCACTTTGGCCGCTGGTCGGGGAGGCTGGCAGCCCGCCTTTTCGTTCACGGTCGAGATTTGCCGCCCGCACCCTCAGCAAGGGTCCCTGTCGCTGGACGTCGAGGCACCTGACCTGACGGGCGGTGGGCCGTGCGTCTGCACCCCCGGGCGATTGCAAGCGATGTTGCGTCCGCCATCTACGAAAACGATCGATGATCGCCCTGTTTCAATACTGGCTTCGGCTGGATGCCTTCCACCTGCACAAGGGGTAAGGGGAACCCTGCCGACCGACCCCATCTATGGCTTTATCTCGACCGAGGCCGAGACGAACCTTGTTTAGCCGTCGACCGTTTTATTGGAATTGACCATGAACAAGGCGGGCAGAAACAAAAAATAAACGGGCGGTTTTTCCAACTCGGAAAGCGGGGGCTGCAAAACTCGTGCATGCCCGCCTTTTTAGCTCTAGCTTTTTCCTACCTGCCCTGCCCTTGGTGGTGCTCCGTCGAGTTAGCTTCGTAACGGTCTCGGTCATTCCCGCGCAGTCATGTTCGCGTCCCTGGCACGCGCGTCCCGTCTCTCTGACAGCGGCAGTGGGCTGTCCAAGTCCACCGCCGTTGGGGACGGAGCGGAGAGAGGGGCGCGAAACGACACCGGAAATTTTGTTCCCTTGGGCCAGCCTGACATGCATTCCACAAATTGTGTGTGTGTGTGCAACATCTGGGCAGGGGTTGCGGGGAACGAAATTGACGTTGCTTCCTCCAAGAGGAACGTTGGATGGGAGCCTGCCCGCCCCGTTTCCGCCCTGTGCTTTTCTGCCAGCTGCCCTCTCTACTTTCTCCCTTCACACATTCTCTCCCTTCTTGGTGTTTCTGGGGTGTCGCCCGCCGCGCCAGGACCCTGGCGTGTTTTAAGCGATGGTGTGTATGGTTGAAGGAGGGAAATTCCCCGATCGGCCATGTGGGTTTTCTGGATCCAGGTGGTATTTCGCCCACTTATCTGTGGTGATCTCGCAGGAAACATTTGCCCCAACCGACTCAATTGATGTGCGGTACTTGGGCCGGTGCTACGCCCAAAAAAGGGACGAGATCCTTTCGATTTCCAGCATCGTCACTGGCCTCGGGTGTATTCTACCGTGACCTTCGGTGAGTCGAATTGACGCCTTTTTCCTCTGGTTTGTTTTATAAGCTTAACCGGTTTCAGAAGCAATATCAAGCTGGCTACCTACCCACCTAGGTAAGGTACACATGCCATTCATAATCTGTACAAAAAGAGGGATTAAAAATGGCCGCAAAAAAAAGCATTTCCGCTCTCCCGAAAACATGCGCTAGGCCCGGAAAGGCAATGATCTCCACAGGCTCGGGTGAGACTGACTGCATGCATGGCTTTTCATTCCCACCATCGCACACACCACAACTACTGCCACCACACCCTTCCCAAAACCAAAGCGCCATTCATCGATCTTTGGCTGGGTCGAGCCAGAAAGTGGTGCCATTTTTGACGCCTTCTCGAGCGCAGGCGCACGCTCTGGACGCACTAGGAGATCGTGAACCCTGCTTGGCCTCACACGCCCTTGTCAGCCGGCCTTTTTTTTTTTTTTTGCCTTGCTGCCACCATTCCTATCTTTTCCCAAGATGCGAGAAGTGCCAATCCACCATCCCCTAATGACAGGGAAAAAATTGTATAACCAAAGATCTGCCACGTCCACACCCAAATGCACTGAGCCAGCCAATCGCCAGGACCTTGCCGATGCTTACAAATGGAGCGTCGTCGCAAGGAGGGCAAAATCTCAAGATCTGCTGAATCGGCGAACAAATTTAGTCCATCGTGCAGCGGGCATTCGAAATTCGTCCCCACCTCGCCCTCCGATCCCTCCCTTTTCTGTCCCCTTCTCCCTCTCCTCGTCTGATCTTGCAACCCCCATGAACCAGTCGGGAAGCGATGCGGACCCGGGGGCGAAGGGGCAATATCATGCTGCACAACCAACGCGCAAATATTGATGTCACAAGGCAGAATATCCCTGACGGTCTTTTTGCGCCGAAGGGATACACCACAGCGTGCGTGCGTTGGCGATCTGTATGGGCCTGGGCGCTTGGACGGGTTGCGCGCTTTTGTCTCAACGATCGTCCCCGTTACAAGGGGGCTTGGCTTGGGCTTTGGTGCTGAGTGGCTGCGGTGACCAGCGGCACCAGTGAGCCAGCTGGAACCACGAGGCGGCGGTTGGTCGGTTGGTCGGTCGGTTGGTCAGCTGGCTGGCTGACTGGTGGACCAGGGTACAAGAACGGTCACAGCACACGGCAATGAGATGGAGAGGAGACCGAAGTTAGAGAGCAGTGTGGGAGGAGGGGATTTGTCAGGCGCATTCGTGCAAAAGCAAGGACCTCTCTTCTCGGAGTCTGGTCCGACGTGCCCCGACAGCAGTCTGCTCGGCAGGCAACACAACACAGCCTACCTTGAATAAGCAAGCAGGTGCCAGGGGTCAGTCTTAACTAGGTTGGTATTCCTCCCTCTCCCTATCTCCCCCCGCGGAAACCGGGCAAAGCAGGCAAGGATGTAAAATAAAAAAAAAAAAAAAGAACAAGGGGTAAAAAAAAAAGCAAAGAAGGTCAGAACTTATGCGGTCCACGCGCGTGTAGCGGCTGACGGGATTTGCTCGTCGTGCGGGCAGGAAGTAAGGGATGGATCGGATGAACAGTACGGACCTATTTGCGCGCGGGTTTGATGGACGGCGTGCGCGTCCGTGTGTGCCTTCTTGGCTTCCGTGGACACTGGCCTGTTTGGCATGACACCAAAACGGAGGCATGTACGCGCCTCTTTTTTTTTTTTTTTCTTTTTTTTTTTCTTCGTTCCGGGGATACACTGGCGAGACGGAGGCCGCACGACAGGCTAGGTCTGCGCAACCCGCAACCGGGCAAAGCGGGCGCGGGGTGGCTGGCTGCCTTCTGCAGGAGTCTGGCGCCAACAGGGGAATGAGAACCGGAAAAAGGGCTCGAGAGTATGACAGGTAAGAAAAAAAGAAAGAAGAATAAACAAAAATGACAACAAGTACATATAATAAAATTAAACAAAAACCAATATCTGCTCGTGTATCTCTCAGATCTGTGCTGCCCTTGGCTGGGCCACTAGCACGTTGCGCTGTGCCCCCTCAAGGGGTGCCCTTGTTGGTGTTGAAAATGCAAGGCCACTCACTGTATGGGAAACTCTGGTAGATGAGGCCACACACAAGCACACGTACACACGCTCACACACACACATACACCCACCATGGCCAACGATCACCAAGAAAGCCGATGGAGATCGAAATGCCCGCCCAATTTTAGTGTCTGGTTGGCGGGCCTGAATGGCGGTGGTGGCTGTGGTTGCGCCGCTACGCTGTCTGTCCGATGCGATCAGGCCGTGATGCTTCCAGGAAATGGCACGAAAAAAAAAAAAGAAAAAAAAAAAAAAAAAAATGCTGCGGCCGCGGCCTGCGGGACGAAGACACGGCCACCAAAGGGAGGGCGGGGATTGGACGTGGTAACGCTGTGTGCGCCGCGCGTGTGTGGGTGTACGTGCTGTCCCGTCTTGTACGTGGAAGAGAAAATGGTGACCATGCCGGCTACGGTTTAGTCAACTGCGCTACAGTCTAGACTCACTATAATAGTTTGATCGACGATCTTTTTATTTTAGACGCAGTTTTGAAGGGCGGATGGGCGTGTGTACATGGTACGGTATCGTGGCAGAGAGAGAGAGAGAGAGAGGAGATGGGCGGTAGTAAACCTGCATTGTTGTCTTCTTCTTCTTCTTCTTCTCCTTCTTTTTAGTTTCTCCCAAAGGTCCAATCGCGGGTTTGTTCCGCAGGCCGGTGCGGTGCACAAGAAAGAGGCTGGCTGTACTTCTTTTTTCCCTTGTATTCCCTCACCTTTTTTCTTGTCAGTTGGCGGGCCAGGCACACGCCCCTCCCTGAAAGTTCCCACGCCTGTCGATCCGGGCTGGCCTCATCTGGTGCACGGGAATCTGGGCTGTGCCACAAGGACGCAGGCTAAACCTCCCCAGCCAGACAGCGTCCCTGGGTAACCTGGGGGTTTCCCTCCTTGGTCACACCGAGATGCATGTGCATCCGGACCTTGTCCCTGTTGTCCTGTGTCCCGTACCTGTCTCCTCTGCCTCTTCTTCTTTTTCCCTCCCACGCCCCTCCCCCCCTTGTCCTGCCTGCCCCATGCCCTTGCTCGCTCCCCACTCGGCGTCCTCCCCTGCCTGGCCCTGGATGTTCCCACTGGAAATGCCAACCCGGACAATATCGAGCTCGACTCAAAACCAGTTCTTCCCAGTGCTCGCTCCACAGGTCTTGTTTTTCGGGACCCTGCCTTGCTCTTTTCAGGTGGTGCTGCTCTCCTATCTCGGCCACGGGGCTCGTTCATATCGTTGGTGTCGCCCTTTTTTCTGCCGTCATGGTGCTTTGGGATTTCCGTGCCTTGCCCTTCCCCTCCCTTGTCTTTTATATCCTTTTTTTTCTTATTCTAATGTTTTTCTTTCTTTTTTGTTTTCAATGAATTAATAATCTTCCACCGCTCTCTGACCGTCCTGACCTGCTCGCACCTCCCCTGAACCGCCGCCACCACGCTAACCGGGCTGCCTGGTTGTCTGTCGCACCACTCACGCACATCGCACAGCACAAGAAAGCTAGGTACCTACCGGCTACTAAGCCAAGCTCTGTGTCGTTTGTGCAGCGTATACGTGCTTCTTCTGTGCTGCATTCAGCGTCGAGCGTCTCTTGTCTCGACTATTTTCCCCTTGGACTCTTGCAGAATCGAGGCCACTGCGAGGCCCAACCAAAAAAAAGAGGACGATCCGCGAGCAGGAAATAACGCCTGCGGGAAGACGGCTATTTTCACCGAGCGTTTTCGATAGCCTGCGTTGGAGGATACCTGAACTTGACCAGCAGCAGCAGCAGTCCGCGGACCCGAGCTCCATCCCACCATCCACGTTGCGTCCGATGCAGTCTCTCCCTGGCGCCGTCGACTCGCCAATTCAGCATCTCCGTCACAGAAACACACGCCTCTAGAGAGCCAGCAGACACACACACACACACACACACACACACACACACACACACACACACACATACACACACACACACACCCGCCGCACGCACGCACACCGCGACCAGGCAGCGACTCGCATTCCTACCCCCCAACCTTCGGGCCTCGCGTGGCTTCCTTGCTCCAGTGCCGCGTGCTCGCCCAGGACCCACCAGCCCTGCCGACAGCTGCAGAGATCGAGATACGAAACGCAGCTATTTTTGTTTCCTTTCTGCTTCCCTTTTTGCTCCTGGTGTGAGGTACCTGGACCAACGCCTCGGCGGGCAGCATCGAAGATCCAAAACGTGACGTGACGGAACGACGGCAGACAGAAAAAAATCTAGGGTCAAATCGAGCCTACACAGACGCCGCCCCGCCGTTTCACCCCGTCTAGAAAACGACCAGCGCCAGCAGCAAACGAGGCACGCCTCCCGTTCATCTAGATCAAATTTGCTCCCGCACCACCCGCCCGCCCATCGTACGCTCGCCACCACAACAGGGGAGGGCGTTCTGCGACTAGACACCCCATAGCGCCTTGCTAGCGCCGTGCCTGCTGGGCTTGCCGTCCCGCCACCCACACTTGCCAGTCGTCTGATCAGATCTGCCTAATCAAAATCGACACACACACAGCCCGACTTTGGCTCCTTATTCTCCTTCCTCGCTCTCAGCACCAGCTCTGGACCCCTACACCGGCCCAGGCCCGCGCTCCCAGCTGCTGTGACGAGCGCCAATCTCGGGGCGAGCCCTGACGAATCCCGCTGTCCTGGTCTGCCCAAGAACGAGGAAAATCCCAATCCCACTCCCCTCCCCGGTTTTTTTTTTTTAATCAGCCCTGGCCAAGCCCAAGCACCTCTCCCTCAGTTGCATCCATTTTACCCACCCCTCGACAAATAACAACCAACAGCACCCGCGCTTCCGTCACTGTCTGCTCCACATCCCCATCTGCTTCCCTGGTACATATCTGCGACCTCCCCCCCTCCACACCCCGTCTCTCTTCGATCTGCGCCTTCCGTTTGGTTCGGCCATCTCGTCTGTTCCACCCTGCAGCTGCGCTCTCACCAACCTCGCATCGACTCGCCTCGGCTTGACCCGGTCCGCTGGCCCTCGATCGATCATCTCGTCTTGACATCGCCTCGAGGTCTGCTCTGAGCCTGGGGACAGCCAATTGTGCCCCGAGTTTCCCATCATCTTGACATTGTCGTCGTTACAGAGGCTGTCGACGACAAACAGCAGCAGCAGCAACGACGGCAACAACGCCGCAACCATCACCAAACCCTTGCTGGCGTCCTACGTGCACTCGACACTGCTCTTGCTCTCGAGGGACGGCAAATGCGCTAGGAGCCAAACGCCCAAGGGTTGTGGGCGTCCGCCGAACTGAGACCGGTAATGGAAGAGGACGACTCTGGCTCAAGGCATAGGTTCGTACTTCTTTCTCTCTCCTAGCAGGGTTTCCGGTCTGTCCCGCCGCACCCGCGCGGCGAAGGCGGCGTGGCTCCCCACGCTGTAGCCAGTGTGGGCAGAGTGGCAACAGCACGCAGTAAAAGACGAGCAAAGCACGCTGACACCAACTTGATCGCTTTTCCGTCTGCAGCGGTCCGAATTCTGCTACCAGCACCAGCGGCCATCCTGATTGCTACGACCAGCGCCTGCGAGATTCTCACGACAGGCCCTACCGGCCAGCATCATCCGTCATGGCCACGGCTGCTCTGATCAGCCCAAGCACACCCTACCATCCTCACCACTCACCCTATCCAGCATCAGCACCACCTTATCCTCCTCATACTTCAGTGCCAGCCATGATTTCTCCAGTCGAGTCCAACCGTCGCGCCTCGGACGACAGCGACACGAACAACCACCGCACTTCTCTGCCCTCCATCAGGGACATCATCAACGGCAAAGGTCAAGGTGGTTCCTCCGGACCCCAAACTCTACCGTCCCCGTTCTCCAGCCAGCCTAGCGGACCGCCGCCCCCTCCACCACGCTCCTACGCAGAGCCGCCCCCGACCCGCGAGAGGCCTCCTTCTCCTCCGAGGCCGCTGCACCCGTCGTCGGTTTATCCGCGCTCCGAGACGCTGCCTGCATTTGCAGATGCGCCGCGCCCACCACCCGGCCCGCCACATGCTGGACCACCACAGCTCAGCATCTACCCCGGAGCCCCGCCACCGCCTCCAGGAAAGCCCGATTCGGCGCACGACATTGACCGCAGGCAGCCGCATCATCCCGAAGGAGGACCACCACCACCACCCCATGTGAATGGCCACTATTCTCACCACGGGCCACCGCCCCCGCCACCACCGCACCCGTCGCAGGTGCCGCAACCCCCGCCTCCGCACCCCCACGCGCAGCAGAGCCATTCGCCATATTCGAATGGCCCGCCAGTCCCTCTCCCGCCAGGCCAGTTACCTCTCGGCGCATACCCGATGTCGCCACGCCATCATGGCGGCCCGCCATTGCACTCGCCGTACGGCGCCCAGCGGCCACCGATGAATCCCGAAGAGGCCGAGTACGCCAGGCGCCGTGGCAAGTACGACCAGCTTCCAGGCCACCACTACGAGGTCTGGAACTACTCGGATGCGCTGGCAAAGGTCCGTAAAGCTCAACAAGGATTCCTTTTTTCCCGCGTCCGTCTTTTTCTGCCAATCAAAACTAACAACTCGTCAACGTGCAGATCGGCAGCAGCTCTCGACAGATCCTATCCTTCGCTGAGACGTACGGCAAGATTGCGCAGGAGGAACAGGGCCCTCCGCCGCCGGGGAGGTTGCCAACCGAGGAGCAAATCGCCGACATGGTTAGCAACTGCGAGACGATCCACTACATGCTCGACATGGTCAGGGGCTCCGTAAGCCAGACCATCATGAACCAGCGCATGCGTGAAGGCAGCCGAGCGAGGGGCTTCCCAGAGGACGAGGACGTCAATATGTTCCACGATGGCATGAAGCAAGGCTACGGCGGCGGGGAGGTCAAGAAGCGGCGTGGGGTACGTTCATAAATGCTCACATGTCCGGCAGTTTTTTTTTTTTTTTTTTTTTTTGGCTAACGTTTTTGTGATGGATTAGCGCGCCGCGCCTCCAGGCCGATGCCACAGCTGCAACCGAATCGACACTCCCGAATGGAGACGTGGTCCCGACGGCGCCAGGACACTCTGCAACGCCTGCGGGCTTCACTACGCGAAGCTGGAGCGGAAGAGGCAGATGGAGCAGCGCGGCCGTAAGGGCGATGAGCGCAGCTAGCGAGGCCCCCTTGGCCCCAGGCCCGCTGCAGCGGGATCCCTGCGAAGCTCCCTCTGCGGGCTCATGAATTTACTGTGAGAAGGAGAGCAGCAGCAGCAGCAACAACAACACATGCAGCTCCTCTCCCCCAATCTTAACGAACCAACAATATTGCAACTGCATTCGAGAGCGCGGCCTTTCTTAATTCATGTGCGACGAAATCTCGCATGCCACGACGTCCCGAATCAAAGCGATCAGCATCCAAATCGAGAGCGAGAAAACTTCCCCTTTTTTTCTACGACTACTCTTCGATCTCTCTTTTTCGTTTCTTTCTTTCTTAATACCCTTCATGGAACCGGGACGGAGTGGCTGCAAATTTCGTCTTGGCGAAAGCAACCCTCTCGATTTATGAACACTACCTTGTCACTGTCGCTATCTATTCTACTACTCTTTTTTCGCGAAGACTTTTTTTTTTTGCAGCGTGGAAATATGAAAGAGTCTTGTATATACCCATGGGGAAATTACGGCTTCGGTTTATTCTTAGTTCACACACTAGCATTGCGCGGCGTTTTTCTTTTCTTCCTCTTTCTCTTTTTCTTCTTCTTTCGCTACTCCCCATTCAAACTTCTACTCATCTGGGTAGCCGTGTGCACTCGATCCGTTCGCTCTCCACGAAGCTATTCTCTATTCTGCCAACCTACCTGACTTTGGTCTGTGCGTCTGTCTATGTTGTGTGTGTATATGTCCGTGTCATGTCTTGACCTGTGCTTTTTTTGTCGTGCCCTTTTTCTCTTTGACATGATGCATTTCATTTTGGCTCGGACCAGTTTTTTTTTTCTTTTTTGTAGCTAGAGGTATCCAAGGTACCCGTTTACCTAAGGCTCTAACGGACCTTCTTTACCTAGAAGGGCGAAAAATCGAAGAATGTCTAACCGCCTATCTGCACACACGGACGTCGGCTGAGCGAGCGTGGCGGGTGAGGCGGATTTCGCGTTCTGCCTCTAGGCAAGAGCGAGGCTCGGGCCGCAGTAGCGGGCTCAATGGGACGTGTGGTTAGTTGGGGGCGGACGGGTAGAGACGGCGGCGCAGAGCCTTAAAAAACAACCAAAAAAAAAACCCAAGGCGGCGGCGGCGGGGAGCTGGTTCATTGAGCGTGCGCAGGCTCGTATCACCAAGCATACAAGCGTGCGTTTGCAGCACCCGACTCTGGGCCTGAGTCCTTGATAAATCACATTGATTTTTTTCACCGATAAGAGGAAAATGTGAGAGATGATGGGTGGATGGTCCTACCATAATCCGATCTTTTCTTTTTTTCTCACTTTTTTTCCTGCTTGGTCGCGCCGCCAAACCGCATTGCCCGTTTTGCTCAGCCCTAGTTTCACCTATCCCATTCCTCTCCCTTGGCACTCCTCGATTTGCGACCTGTCGCATTTCCCATTCCGCGCCGCCGCCGCTGCCGCTGCCGCTGCTGCTGGCGATGTGGTACATGTTCGGAATAAACGGGGGACTCAGTCGTGCCACCGTGTTACTCTACTGTGTTTGTATCTTTAAGGCAAGGGCCCTGTGAGGGAAGAGCTTCATGGCGTTCCTGTTGGGGCATGGGACATCAATCGGTGTGCAGCCCTGCTGCTCCCAGTTGACAAAGAGCAACTCCTACCCATTGTTTTGTTTCTTCCGCCTGGCTGCATCTCACGGAGTCGCTGCCGTTTATTGTTTCGAACGAAACAAAAATAAGTCTGTATTTTATCTTTCTTGGCTGCTTGCTCACCCTTCTCATTCCCGCGCAGGTCTGCTTGGCCCGGGGACAAGATGATGAAACGAAACCAATGCAGTCCACCACCCCGTCCCCGCCGTGTGGCGGCCAACCAGGACGTTTCTGGTGAGCCGGACCGCATTTCTGGTCAGCCACGGATGGGTGGTCGATTGCAAGTAAGGAATGAGATAGACACAAGAATAGGCAGACCTAGCGAGGAGATTGGCGGCGGAAAATCACCAGTGCATTTATGGTCGCTTTTAAACTTTGGCCGTCTCCGAGGGCGGTTCTAGTAAGCATGCACCTAAAATGGGGCTGCTGCATGGAAGAGGCTCAAGACGTGAGACGTTCGTTCTCTGTGCTGCTAGTTTGACGCAGTGAAGAACAAAATAAGGAGGAAAAAAATAGAAAAAGAAAAAGCAGCTGATCTATCTTTTACAGTAGCGGCGCTGGGTGCTGGGGGCGGGAGCCCCACGACGGGTAGGGAAAATGGATGCTGGGCGCGTGCTATTGTGCTTCTCACATGCTGCGTGTTAGTGGCCGACACGGCGGATGGAACGGGCAGATTTTGGCCTGTCAAAAAGAGAGGACGCCGCGCAATTCCGCTGCGGCATCCATCTCCGTCCGTGGTCGCAGGTTCAGGGCAACCAACCTAGGCAGGCAAAAATATCCTAATCGCCCCTGCCGTGGAACGTGACAGATCGAATTTGGCAAGCCTTGGGGCATTGCCTCATAGGGAACGGTTCGGGATTCATGGCCCGTTGGGCAACTGGGTGCGGTACGGACAACGCATTTGTGCTCTTCTTGTGTTCTTCGGGAAATGCGGCAGGGGATTCCGCGCTGTTCGGTTTTCCATGGCAGGCAGGCAGCTGCTCGTCCTAAATGGAAAGAAGGAAAAAAGGACCAACCATCCAGCATTGGTGGGCTGCTTGCAGGGGCTAAAATATGACCGTGACTCCTTTCCATCCCTTGCTGCGGACTTCGTCACGCATACGCAATGGTACACCGCGCAACCCGTCGGGGGACACTTTCGTCTTGGAAGCACGGCTTTCGGGACCTGCTTTTCCTCAAATCCTACCGTTCAGCCATCATATTTTCCACGGCTTTGCCGATTGCTTTCTTATTCTTCGTCGAACTACCTCCTACCTACCCACCACCGACCTCCCCCATTTTTCCCTCCCTTCTGTCCTCGGGGGTGCTTGGTGTCTCAGGATCCAGTGACGTCGGAGTATTTTCTCCTTTTAGCAAGCCCGAGTCCGAGCCGTCCTTCCTGAGGTTTGGCCAATTGCTGTTTGGCAGCGGGTGGTGGGGCCCATCGTTTATCTGCCACCCCACCTCCCCACCGATCGATCTCACAGCCAGCTCGCAGGAGCCGACCGAGCCGACGTTTGGCAGCTCCATCATCCATCGCGCAAACCAGGGGGGGTTCGTTCGTTGCCCCAGGGGTGTGGGGCCCCACCTGATCTTTCGCTCTCGGCTGCACTTGCCCCCAAGTTGCTGCCCGATGCTGCATATTTTGTTGTTGATTGGTTCACGCTGCACAGGCTTCAATTTTCTGACCAATTCGAGAGCAAGCCACCGACCGAAAAAACCCGGAAACAGCAAACGCCCCAGGCGCAGCATCCCAGCGCCCCGAGATTGGACCAGTCGATCTGGACAGGCTGCCAATCGTGGGTGCCCCTTTTCTTGTCACGACCATGCCTGGTTTCTCACCATGGCGTGCACCGTTTCTCAGTTGACGTCAGTTGATCATCTTCGGGCCCGAACAAGTGTTTCCGCCCATCCAAGCCATCCAAGTCCCGTCCTGCATCTGCCATTTGACTTGGCCCGGGGTCTTGACCAACCGGCCTGCAGATTCCATCTTGGCGGCATCAGTATCGGCCATCTTTCTTGTCCGTCTCTCCTGTCTGCCCTGCGCCTTACTCACTGGACGACGCAAACCGGACAACGACAGCGAAAGCCACGAGGAGGCATCCCCTTCTCTGCCCACATTTTTTTTTTCGAGCGACAGCGGTTTCGTTCGGGTTGCACTCTCCGCTGCGTGACATATGTCTCGGGTCCTCGTCTGTCTCGTTCATAGCCGCCCATGGTCACTTGCAGCGCTTGCGCGAGGTCGCACAGATCGGAAACGCTGTCGCTCCTTGTTTCCCTTTCGGCCTGTCGGGGGATGGTGTGGGCGGCTGATGAGGCCAAGTGGCCAGCTGGGGGGTCCAGCGGAACAATGAGCTCATTGGCTGCAGCATCCCTTTCGGCGGGTGACGAGGTTGCCCAAGACATCTGCGCCTTTTGGACGCACACGCAATATAGAGCAACCTCCCCTATCCCTTCCCTCACCACCTTGTCTTTCCTCGATCGCGGCCGGCGGCATGAGTCGAGACACGACCATCTGAGACATTTCACTGTATCTGGCATGAGGTCCGATGCTGGTCCGACGCGTGGTGCGCACGAGAGAGAGAGGGGGCAGAAGATGACTCTGACAAGGACGGGGACTTGAGAAGGCTGGGCTGAGGGCCAAGCCTGATCGCTCATTGGACCGAAAACGGGCTTTCTTAGATCCTCAGGGAACACCACCCTCGATCTGGGTACGGTGTAGCCCACGACGCCGCCGCCGCCGGTGCCACGACTGCCAGCGTGTTCGAGGATGAAATGTCTCGTCGGGGTTCAGCTTTGCCCACCACGTTGTGCGTCGTGATCGTCTTCGTGTTTATGGGCGTGGTCAAGTCCGACCTTACTGGCCTTTTTCCACGGCTTTTAATTTCTTGCTTTCTCGTCCTTGGGTTCCTGAGCTGTGTATCTCCTCTATAGCTGTTGAGGTGCCGCTGACCCGCCCATCTTCCGCCTCGAGGGCCAGCGAGACGCTGATATCGGAAATAAACCCCGGAGACTTATTCCTACCTTGGCTGTTGGGAATACACCTAGACAAATATGGAAGCAAGTCAGATTAGGGCTTAAAGGAACGCAGGTATATGTGTACACATCGTGGAGAGTAAGACATTGGTTTGACCGCCATGATGATAGAAATTGTGGTGAAAGGTCGGCGTCTGGAAGCTGCTATAGGAAGGCATGCGTGTCTTGCTGTATAACTAAATTGCTGCCCCGGGGGTGGGTTGTAGTTTGCCAATGTATGATATCACGAGCCCTGTGATTCCGCTTGGTGATTTAAAGAGTTTATTGTCCAGCCTACACTTGCTTTGCGTCCACGCCGTCTCTTATATGACGATGACGACCTGTGTGTGTTAAAATCTGTTGCCGACCAAGGACGGCAGCAGGATTGTTCAACAACGGCATCCGCGTGTTTACACGTTTACTCCGCGAGTGATGAGAAAAGTCCCAGCACCGGCAGGTGTAAGGCGGTTCTGCGAGGCGCGGAAAAAGAGCTAAAAACTCTCCTAATCACCCTGTGACCGCAAACGATGGCACACGACGGTGCGTAGACCATGGCGGTGCTGGCTGATATGGCTTCCCAAGTCAAGTCTCGACAGTCTTTCCAGTAGTGAATATGGGGCGTTGGGAGATCTGTTTGGCGGCGGCGACGCACTTCCATTATCACGGCCGGGCGCAGGGGATGGCCGATGATTCACATGACGGCTCCCTTTTCGCCAGCCTACTTTCGGCCCTACGTGGCGGCGAGCTGCGCAGGTAGATGGAAAACGGGCGGTCTCAGACGCTGAGACAGAGGCGGATAGGGGGATCGCTAGACAATCAAATTAGTCTCTCCCCTTATATGCCCCGACCGTAGGCAGATCGTCAACAGCTCACAGCAGCAAACCGGGTGGTCGAACGGGTACAACCGTGGTGTTAAAAAAATGCCACAACCTTCTTCCACGGGTGAGGGCCAAGAAAACCCCAAGCGCGCTGATTCGAATCCGTCCGTTGGCGGTGATTCGACTTTAGAGCTACCGAAGTAAAACCTCCAAAAAAAGTGGGGTTTTCGTAACTCGACTCCCCCTCGAAGGGCAGTCGAGTGAGCTTTTTGCCTTCACGCACTTACCAATTTGTTCTTTTTCTTTATTACGTCGTTGGAGGCAGTTCGTCCTCCGCTCGTTCTGATGATCACGTCGAGGCCCACGCCTCTTGGCACCGAAAGCGCAACGGCGAGCCGAGCCTGCTGAATGACGGTGCGGCGAATTGGCCGCCCAGTTCCCTCCCTCCCCCCGGGTCAGCTTTGGACGTTCCACCTTGGCAGCCTATATGCTAGGAAACAATCCAATGGGGACAAAGGCCCCTTCAGACCCTCCCCAGGCGGTGATCTTGAGGTCCCAAAAAGCCTCCAGACGCCATCGCGACCATGCGTTGCCTAGTCCAGTGCATAGCGCCTCTCGCGGCATAAGTGAGTGTGCCCTGTCTGGATCCTTGGAGGGGCCGTATTATACAGGTAGCACTTGTCTGGGGGCAGTATCCAGTTTGTTTAATCCATCATGCATGAATGCGGTGCCC
>GL876969.1:3075804-3088750 GCA_000193285.1 Magnaporthiopsis poae ATCC 64411 | reverse complement strand
CGCGGCGGCGTCTGGTCTCCTGGTCGGTGGTCGGCGGTTGCTGGCCTGGTGGCTCGGCGTCGGGTTCGTGGTGCTGTGGCTGCTAGGCTGGTCGTCGACGCCGTCGGCGGGGCTGGTTGTCGTCGCGGGCGTTTTGGGGTTTTGCTGTGTGGGTTGATTGTGATGAGGGGGTCTTTTTTTGTTTCTATTGGTCTAAAAGTTTGTTCATAGGACCTAATCAACTTGTATATGTGGGCCGGATTACGGGCAACTGATACCAAGAAAGAAGCCTATGTTTTCGTTCTCGTTTGCAAAAAGGTAGCTGTATGTGCGAGCAGGTCTCGGGAGAAACAAGATATTTCTCAGAGCCGCCCTCGGACAAAACCTGACTATAGGAACATGGCTTCATGGCAGAGGGAGCCATGTGAACGCCACGGCATACCGATTTGTACGTCTCGGCGAGCATTTTCGAACCAAGAACTAATTAAATTCATAGGAATGCCATTAATGGTCTACCCACACTCCCTCATTGCGTTCGTCGGCATCCAGAAGAACCTAAAGCGGTAACCAGACAGTAGGCCAGGGATAGCTGGATCTCGTCGTCCCCGCCTGGCTTCGACGACAACGACGACGATGCGGCCGCGAGACTCTGTGTTGCGTCGCATGAAGCCGCCAGGGATCGGCCCACCTCTAGTGACTTGGGAGGTGGGCGAGGACGAGTTGGTCGCTGATATGGGGGTGAAGGCCTTGCCGTAGCCCACGGCGGGCACGGCGATGATGCCCAAACCGCCGGCTGCCGCCGGCCAATGTGTTCTGGTCGACCGACGGAAGCCGCGGATACCCGTCGCGACATTCTCAAATATCGAGGTGAGTGGTGGTGGCGACGGGAGCAAGAGACGGGTACTGGCCGGCTGCACGATGGTGCTGCTGACCGAGGTATTCGCCGTCTGGAAAGTATACCGTCGCGGGTGAAGGTGGCGGCGGTGGTGGCCCCAGCGGCGGGTCGGGGGAGCCGCAGACGGCACATTATCCGCCGTCAGAGATGGCGGCCTGGATAGCGGCGGTGCCTTCTGTCCTGCTATCGTCTTTGGCTCCGTTCCGGAAAGCTTCGGAGCCCCGTGGACGGAGGCGAAGGTGTCAAGCCCTTCTCTCCGGTCGCTGTGAAGACAACTTTTTCTATCCGAAAGTTGCTCGGAGGCTCGCTACGGCATCTCAGATCAGGCTCCTCCTTGTATCCGCTCGCAGCATCGCCTAGGGCATACCGTTGGTATCGTTGCCGGTGTTCGGTCCTAGCATGGCAAGAAGCTCTTCAGCTGTGTTGTCGTAGCCATCACAGTAGCCATCACCGCCGCCGTCTTGGAAACGGCGCTGCCTGCCTTGAGGAGCTCCTCCAGAACGGGGTCAGTACTCGGCTTCTGCTTCTGCTTCTGCTTCTGCGATATCCCTCCACCCGAAGACGACGTGCCATTCTCGGCCTAATCCCTTCCGCATCCGTCGCCACGGTGCCGTCCCGTCCTCGCCGCCGCCGCCGAGTTGTAGTAGAGGGGCGGGTGTCCGCTTCCGCTCAAGTTCGGACGGTACCGATTTCGGCGCGGGCTCCGCATGATTAGGCGTTTGACTTGGCCATTGCTGCCTCGGCCGAGGCGATGGGCGTGTCGTCGGCGTCGGCGTCTGCCATCACCTGTCAAGGCTGGAGTGCGTGACAGTGGCAGGGATGTATTTCGCGGTTTCCCGGAAGGCTGCCTCGCATTGCTTGCATGGGACCGAAGAGATGAAAGGAGAAGAAATAACGAACTAAGCCATGACGGCTGGTGGTGGACTCCGTGTGTGGAACACGGATCGTGGCACGTTTCCATGGCTGCTGGCTGGTGTTGAATTGGTGTTTATGATGGGAAACTAGAAAGAAGAAGCGAATCTGGATTTGTCCATGGACTGGAGCTCGTCGATCTGCCGCCCCTTTTTGTTCGGGGATATTGGAGCTGGAATAGATTACAGTGGGCCTTCTATTCCTTTGTTTGGGCTTCTGATGCTCCCGGTGTTCTTACTAGTAGGACATGGGATCTGCCTCGAACGACTTTCTTCTGGCCAGGCTCGCCCTCGGTACATACCCAGGGCCCCTGGGTGTCTAGGCATATCACAAGTGCCTTCCCTGGTCATACTCACTAGATACTTGGGCTTTACTTGGCGGCCGCGGGCATATCTTTGCTCTCTACGAAAAGCCGGAAACTGTTAGGACCAAAGCCGATATGCCCGTGATTCGCAACACCGCGGCCAGAGGACCATAGGGCTGCTTTTTTTCTAATCCATTTGCCCGATCTTACGTCTGATGACGCTACTGGCGGGTACGTTCCCACAACACATGTACGCCTGACTGGTTTGAAGAAGAAAGATCAGCGTTTGAAGGAGCATATCGCCATATGCGGGTTAGGCTTTTAACGAGCCGGGCCTGACGGCCCCCTTGTTCAGCCATCTTGCGGCCTCGGACGAGACGCAAGCCGTCTTTTTCAAATCGGCCGTTTCGTTCGTGGACACGTGCAGCTTTGACGGCATCGACATCGACTGCGAGTATCAGCTGCCTTGAGTCGACCACCCAGGAACGGGCTCGCCACGGCAGTGCCCGTTGCGTTCTGGTGCCTGCGCCGTTTCGAACACCGCCACTTGCCGGTGGACCGAGTAGGAAGCAGTTGCGCGTCTGGCTCGATGGCCGTCCCTCGCCCGGACCCTGACGGCCACGGCAAGATCAATGATGGATAACAGCTTCTTGCCGACGCGGGCAGGGCCGAGTCTTTTGCCGCCCGGCATGCAAAGGGCCAGCGTCCAGCCCATCTGTGGAGTAAGTGGCATCCAGCCCAGTACGAGCATGCTTGTTTTCAAGCGTGTAAGAAGACGAACCAACGAACGGCTGGCTGATCCCTGAGCAACGGCGGCGTAGTAGTGGGACTTTTGGAACGGCACCTGCGGTGGGAGTAGGGGCAACCGCTGTCTAGAACCCGAAGCGGGCCACTCGAAACTCCTCGGGGTTATGGAATGGGCAGGGGTGGCGGCTACGATGGTCCTGCCACATAGACAGCTCGTACGAGGTCGCCTGCTGCTCCTTCGCGTCAACCCCGAGATTGGCAGCGGCGCCTAGCGCTTGAAGGGGAATGACTCCATAAAGCCCTACGAGCGGTGCGACTGGCGTAGCACCTTCTCGCGCTGCGCCCACGACGAGGGCTATTATGCCTGCCGCAATTATGCGCGCGGGCCCGCCGAAGTGCTATCGACGGGCAGCGGCGGCGCGTGGGGACCAGCTGGTGTGTGATGGAGAGGGCTCCTCGCGCGTACTGCCCCTTGCCGCCCCAGGAGTCGCTGTCATGGACGAGCGCAGGAACTCCCAAAAGACTCCGGACAGTAACAAACACTGCTCATCCACCCGTCCGTTCAGCTATCCCGTGCGCGTGGCCATGGCCACGGAGCGGTCCACACCAGTGTAAGTCGGGGCGCGCTCTCGACCCACTGCTGTTCGTCCGTCAACTGGCGGTACGAGTCGGGCGACGAGGTGGAGAATCGCTTTTAGGCTCGCACTCCGCACCTTTGTCTTCAACCTGGGCCGGCCGTGGCCGGACGCGTAACGCCCCGCCGTCGCTGCTCCTGGAGGCCATGGTGAACGACTCGAGTCTAGGCAACAGTAACAGCACCATGGATGAGCAGGAGCTGGTGGCCCCAGGCGCCGTCCTGCTTTGGCAAGTCGATGGACCCGGACCCGGCGTACCGGATTGCACGCTTTGAGGTGATGGCGCTCGAGGCGCGCAGGTTCCACGACTTCCTGCGCAGGCGCATCGCCGAGAGCGTTGTTACCACCGTTCTCAGGAGGCTGTCGCCGGGATGGCTGCAACAACGTCTGATGGGCGTCGCTTTGAGGGAGAGCCATGGTCACCGTCAACTCAGAGTCACACAAATTCCTGCCCGGCCTCGACCGTCAGAACCGGCTGGCGATGAGCGACCGGGACCCGAAAGCGGAGGGCGGGTATTGCTGATACGTCTTCTCCCCCGGAAGGAGCGGTTTTGGAGATCTGGATGACGGCCGAGTCGACCTCGGACCGACCAGCCGTTCGGCATCACCTGTCTCACGCAGACGCAGCTGAATGTGTGCCTACCCCTGCCGCACTGACCGATCGGCAACGCCGCCAAGGGTGTTATCATCATCCCGCGTCAGACCAAGTGGATGTCGGAGCGCAACCTCGAGCTCCGGACCGTCACGCGCTTCGTCGACTCCCTCCGCGACCTGTCGCTGCCGCCTTGAGGTCCCTGTCCGCGGGCCGCGATGGCGGCTGAGCCCGGTATAGATAGTCGAAGAGCAGCGGCTCTGGCGGCCCGGCGGCGTCTCTGCTATGGTCCGCTCGGCCTCGCCCGGGTGGCCGAGTGCTCGTCGTCGCCGATGCGGGGTGCTTGGTGGTCGGGGTCTAGTAGCTGTCGACGATGCAGGGCAGGACAGGGTAAGGCAGGATCTGCAGCTCCGCGACTTTTGAGTAGGCGCCACCCGTGCACTACCCGATGTTGGCGGCTAGCATATCTGGCGGTGGGTGGGCTAGGACGCGGTTGCGTTGGGCGTCGGTGAGCGTGACGTCCCCGGCAGCGCGAGGTCGCTGAAAATGTCGCAGCGGCTGAAGGTGAGTATCCGGTCCAGCCTGTTAGCTGGTCGTTCCGGGTGGCGGTTACAAGGTACAGGGCCGACCTCAGAGACGACTGGAGGGACAGCGTCGCCACCGTTAATGTTATGTTGGTGTCGCCGGCGACGCCACTACTACCGCTGCTGCTACCCCCTGGCGCGCTGCCGAGGGCTTGCCGTGCGGGCTTGTCGCCGCCCCCACGGGCAGCCCAGCGACGATGGCAGCGGGGTCGTCCGGGGCGGGTAACAAATCCTTCGCTTGGGGGATATTTTGCCGCTGCCTTGCTGGGTGGTAGGCGGCTTCTTGTCCGCAATCCGGGTTCTGGACTCCCTACGCGCGTCAGAAAACAAACTAGGATACTAGAAAGCTGCCCTGCGAACATGATGAGGTCAGTCTAGATCCAGGTAGAGAGTGAGGTTTGGCTGAGGAAGGAATCAGGGGTCAGGCCACATGATTCCGGGAGTCATGGTCAAATCCTGTGCCAAAGGCTGTTGGTTTCTTGGAAGGTCTAGACGTATGATTGTCAGGGAGGCTACGGTCCAACAGGTTTGCCGTCTGACCGGGAAGCCTCGCTTACACCGCGTTGCCCCTGGCCTTGGCGCTCCGCTAATTTCAGCCCAGCAGAGCCCGGCAGTGGGAACCCCCACATCATCCCGCGTCCCTACAGTCTAAATCAGACGTCGAGCAAGGACTGGGGGTCGACGGAGTCAGA
The DNA here is from genome assembly GCA_000193285.1 of Magnaporthiopsis poae ATCC 64411. Taxonomy (NCBI): domain Eukaryota; kingdom Fungi; phylum Ascomycota; class Sordariomycetes; order Magnaporthales; family Magnaporthaceae; genus Magnaporthiopsis; species Magnaporthiopsis poae. The sequence continues at coordinate 3,083,410 of GL876969.1, read as the reverse complement.
AGGGCATCAAAGACGGGCTGTCTTGGACAAGCCCAGCGGACTCTCGCTAACAAGCATCGACGCCCTCGAACCCCTCGACCGGATCCGTCGGCTCTTGCAAAACCCTTGTTTCGCGGCCGTACTGAATGTAAGCGTGAATCCCGTCTGACTCTTTGCCACTTAGATACTCTGCCAGATACGGAGACATATGCTAATCCCAAAACTATCCGTAACATGGAGAAAACTTGGGCATCCGCCCCCAGACAGCACGCCGATCGGCAACCCGGTAACGGCAACGGGGGCGTGACGGCTCTTTCTCCAATGCAGCCCAACATGGTGGGCATTGGTCCCTTAGCTGTAGCGGAATGACGGAACGGGAGACTCGGGCATTATATACTGCTCTGGACTGCCCTGAAACGTCTTTACTGGTCATGCTATTTTCTAATGGAATAACGAGAGATTTTGCCGAAAGCCTGCCCGTATGAGAGCAATCAGAGTAATGCAACAGACCGTGGCAGTGAAGTCACAAAGGCCAGACGAGCGGGTTATTAAGAGCATGCGGCAGGAGAAGGGGTCGGAAGCCAGGCACACGTGGGCTTGGGCTAAAAGCCTATGTCTACCATCGAACCAAGGCACAACGCTGTCCGTTCTTCTTGTTTGATCCCACTCACCGACGGTTACTACCTCGGTGCCATCCGTCTACGGGAGGCTGCCTACTACGTCTTCCCGGTCCTTCAGCGCTAGTTTTCTACTTGCGTGTATTGGCTTGGCAGGTTCCCAGGTACATACCTAAGATATAGGTGCCTATCTAAGATATAGGTGCCTACCTACGTAGGTAGTTCACCACGATGACGCTTTCCAGTGAGTAGGCACTTGGAGGAGAGCACACCAGATGGCTGATGGAAACCACCGCCCCAGAGTTGACTATGATGGTGCTGCTGCCGCGTGTGCGGCATGGGAAAGGAAATTGAGATGTCGGCAACCAACTTGGTGCCTACCATGTCGCAAGGCCGTGCTTGCGTTACCTCCTCTACGCAAAGTCGCTCCTATGTACCTATCTACCTAGGTCGGTGATTGAACTAAGCTCTCACCGCTGGACCGTCACTCGGGAAGCAACGCCTCATCGCGCTGAATGTTTTGGGCCGGAAAGCAGGGCAGTCGCACGCTTGGTGATTGACCTCCGAATTTGGACAAGGGCGATCCGGCGTTGTTGGAAGGGGGAAATGGCGAGCGAGAATCGGGGAATCTTGACACCCACATATGCCATGCTCCTGACTCCTTGTTACCGTGTACTGCAGAGCGCAAGGCAGGCGTTTACGCGCGCCTGCCTCGCCAACCAGCCAACACGTGGATCAGTCGGCCCCTTTCCCCGGTGACCTCCTGCCTCCCAACGCGTCCTTGTCGGCGGGCTCTTGCTGCAGCTCAGCATCAACAGAACAAAGAGAAGCACCTGCCATGCTTGTGTGGAAGCGCAGAAGGCATCCCGTCCGCCGAATGGCGGGAGTATTTACAGGTCTCAAAACATTCTTCTCCCGACATCTTCCCTCTTCATCTTCTGCATCAACAATCTCGACCTCGTCAACACCAGAGACATCAGTCCCAGCCCTTCGCTAGACATTCACGGGTCCCATACGACGTTCTGCCATCCTCTCATCAACCCCTTTCCTTCCCGTGGTGCTCTAGTCCACGTCTTCGCGTCCTCGACTGAACCAACCCACCTCCAGCCCCCGGCCGACTCGGTGCTACCCCTACATCCCAAGCACACCACATCCTTCTTGCAGCTATACCCATTTACTCCATCCATCCCTTGCCGCCCCTAATGTTGTAGCCACTTGTAGTTGGCGATACTTATCGCACCCCGGCATTGCTTCTCGTTTCGCTTCTGCACCCCTTGCCTCTCCTATTGCCGTCTGCCTGTGGCTCCTTCCACACCACTTCTCATCTTCCTCTTTCCACCTCTTCATCGCCTCAGAGGTTGACGACTTTGTCGCGGCTTTGGCCCTCATCATCGGCAGACCGATCCAATCCAACCAGGCCAAACCCGTTTCTCCGCTTTCGCCTCGCCAGAGACGTCCCTTTAAGAAGGCGGGGGACCTCCACTTCGCCGTCCAGCCGTCCGACGAAGAGAGTATCATTATCCGATCGCGAGCGTGGGGTGAATAATTATTGTTACGACCCAAGGGCGGTTCGGTCCGTCGGAGCTGGAGGGAACCCACTCAGCACCTCGTGTGCCGATAAATACAGGCCTTGGAGCCCTTCCTCCACAACAGGTTCCACAGTCCCACGCCGGCGACACCAACTCGTCACGACGAACTTAGACGCCGAGCGGCACCGACGAGCCGCGGTTTCGACAAAGCACGGCACCGGCGAACCGCGCCACGAGTCGACGGCGGGATCAAGATACACTTCGGTGGCGGCAGAGGAGAATAACAAGTCGGAAGGATGACGGCCCGGTCCTTGAAGACGAGCAAGTGAGACAAAAGGAGCCTCGAGTGGGAGAACACGTGCATAGGTACCCGGATAGTTTAACACGTGGCGGGAATTCAGACGCTTTTCGGTCACTCTCCGCTCGATGACCCCGTCGTCGCCGTCACCGATACGGCATCCAGTGCCCGCCCTCCTTCGATTTACCTCCGCCGTAGAAGCGCACAGTTTCGAGCCAGTTTCCGCCCTCCAGATCGCAATCGCTTTCTCTCCGAGTCCGAGCATTCCTTCTCCTCCAGACATCTCCGTGTCTCGGGGGGTCGCGACGGTTTAGCCGACATCCCCGACCCCGAATCCAAGCCGAAATATAAATACGACACGTTTCCCGACACTCATTACCGCCCAGCGCAGGAGCCAGCATCGTACTCCATCCAGCGACGCGGCTTGGTACAGCATTTTTAATTAAACATTAGAACCCCAACTTCCATTCAGAAAAAGAAACGTCGTGCCTCAGAGATTTATCAACAAATCGGCCCCCGTCCCCAGTCCCGACATGCATCCAGATTTGAGGGACGAGAAGACACCGTTGTTGTGCTCATCATCGGCGCAATAATTTGTTACGACTTTTATCGGATGCTGGTTCAATCTGTTGGAGCTGGAGGGTGGGCTGGGTCTGTGAGTATTTATCTTCAAAGGCTCTGGAACCTTTACTCCGTACAGCATCTAAGTTTTTATAGCCGTAGGCGGATCAAAGTTCTCGCGCACCGCGCATATTTGCATCGATGACGCGGTGGAGCGACTGGGATTTGGGTTACTCGCATGGATGACGATGCAAGGCACAGGAACCAACACCTGATTCTAGCGTTGGCATGCGACAGTTGAAGCTCGTCTCGTGGCGGACCCCGCTGATTACGTCAGTGGGGGGCGTGTATTTAAGGTCCCAGCAGCGCCCATTCGATCAATTCCTTCACTTCTAAAATCCGACAACCCACGCACGTCCCACGCTACATGTAATCAGAAACAAAAACTACGCCAATCCCATAACCCATTCGCAGCAGCGTTTCTGAAATCTCCACGACTCCCACGTGCGCCAAGGCACTCACACAGCCTGGTTGTTGAGTGTTCCAATGGCGACAGCGCCAGTTCCGAATATGGCCGTCCAGACGGACGCAAAGAGGAGACCAAACCCGAGCCCGAGCGGGCCCCAGACCTTGAGGCCGTCGATCCCGGACAGTCCGCCATAGGTGCCCACCGCGGTCTGGGCCTGGAAGCCGGCGAGGATGGCGACGAGGACGAAGAAGCGGCGGTCGTGCGCCTCGGCTCTCTCCTTGAGCACCAGGAAGAGGATGATGAGGTAGCCCAGCCCGCAAATGGCGTAGGCCGTAATGAGGCAGCTCCGACCCACGTTGTCATCCTGATTGGCAGTCCCAAGGGACAGGACGGGAACGGCGAGGCTTCCGGTCGCTGCGAGTAGCCCTGCGCCGTGAACCAGGATGTCCATGGCCGTGAAGGAAAAGAATGCGGCGGCCACTGGCGTCGGGGTGCTGGCGGCGAAGACAAGCAGCCCCGTCAGAACCAGGAACCGGTGGAGGCGGGGGCGGGCCGACCCGCGACGGCGGATCGAGGTATCATGAGGCCCCACCGATCCCTTGTTCGAATACTCGGCCTCGAAGGATGCCAGGAGACGGCCTGCGGCGGCAGGGTGAGGAGATGGAAGTAGCGCGCGGTCTTTCTGACCGTAGAATACTTCGGCGCTGAGGTTTGTCGAAGAGGAGGGCTGGGGTAGATGTGGATGTTAACCAAACGTCAAAAGCGCAAGGTCTCACTTCTCGGCTACAGAGATAGGGGCAGCTAACAGGGTCGGAGGCGACAATCACAACTGGAGCCAGCTTGGTACTTGGTAGAGCGACTGTCCAGAATCTTTCGGCGAAAGACGAAGCGGGTAACATGGCTGCGGATAAGATGTTCGAAAGGAAGAGGGTTATAAATCGCGGCAGGTGAGTCTCCTATAACAGGCGAACTGCGCCTCTGCGGAAAATTGTTTCGAATTTGTAAAAGTCTAGCTAGCGAACAGCTAAGTATATATATGAGAAGATGTGAGAATTAGAAAAGAGCAAAAGATGAATAAAATATGGCTACCGGCGAGGCCGCTGTTGCGTTGATAAAATATTCCCCCGAGGGGAGAACGGCCGCGGCACCGCATTCCTGTCAAAAAACCGAAAACTGGGGCAAAACCGAAAACTGGGTCGAAACCGAAAACTGGGTCGAAACCGAAAACTGGGTCGAAACCGAAAACTGGGTCGAAACCGAAAACTGGGGCAAAGCCGCAATCTGCAAAACAGTGGGCAAGTGGTGGCTTAAGTCGTGCCCACCTCCGATTGGCCTGGAATTCCCTTCCAGCGGAGCTAACGCGTTGCACAGCCTCCATGCCCAGCCTGAGGTTCACGCTCCAATCAATTCTTCTTTCCTTTCCTTTCAATTGTAGAAACTGCTGCCTTTTGCTTTGCTAGGGAGTATCCGATGTTGGGTGTTAAAAAAGCGAGCAACTACCGGGTAGGCGTGTGGTAGGTAGGGAGGGAGAAGAATGTCGCGAAATGCTTGTTCCCTTACATGGCTTAGAGAACCGAGGTGCCCACCTATACGACCATCTTCGGCTGGCAACCGATTTTTTTTTCCCCTCGGCGATGAGGGTCGGGTCAGCCTTGCGGGCTCCACCATACCAAGCAGTTGTGGAAAATGGAGGCTAGGTCGGCGCCGGGCCCGAAGGCGAGATACCTAAGGGGATTCAATCTTACTTCAATCGCTACCTTTTAAGTGGTCGGCTGTTCGCCAACATCAGCGACATGGACTTTGCTCGTTCTTTCTGTTGGGTTGAATAAGTGCAGCCGTTTTGGTCTATTTGGGGGGTGCACTTGCGCGACGGGATTTGAATCAGAAGTTGGATTTAGGAGCATCCCAGGGTTAGGGTCCAAACACAGAGACACGTTACCTAAGCCGAGCCCAGCCAATCATGATGACGCTTTTGTCAAGCAATTCCAACAGCTTCCAATGCGGGAGCGTTGTGGACATGCCCGCGGGACCTACGACGACGACAACCGACATCAATTGAACCGAGCCGAAGCGCCCCTCCTCCACCCCCTCGGATCGCCAAACTCCAGAATGGCGAGCAAGCTGTCGCCCTTCTTCCGGACTGCCGCACGGTCGGCATGCCGCCGCGCATCGCAGCAGTCGCAGCCCCAGACCCGAGCCATATCCTCAACGGCGGCAAGGCGAAGCGACAGCCTCATGGTCGTACGTTCTATCCCGCGGCCTGCAACTTGATGCCCCATTGCCCGCCACATTGCCCGCCCCAACCCGCCGCTATAGAAGCCGGCTAGAGCCAGCTCCCACGGGCCCGATTGGCCGGGCGAGAGGGAGTGAGAGGGGAGGTTCGCCCGCATCTACCTAGACTGACCTCGCACGCACGCAGCACCGCAACACGCCAGACAACAACCCGGACATCCCCTTCAAGTTCAGCAAGGACAACGAAAAGGTCATCGCCGAGATCCTGAAGCGCTACCCGCCGCAGTACAAGAAGGCGGCCGTCATGCCGCTGCTCGACATCGGGCAGCGGCAGCACGGCTTCACCAGCATCAGCGTCATGAACGAGGTGGCGCGCCTGCTCGAGATGCCGCCGATGCGCGTCTACGAGGTCGCGTCCTTTTACACCATGTATAACCGGACCCCGGTCGGCAAGTTTTTTGTGCAAGCCTGCACGACGGTGTGTTTTTTTTTTTTGTTCCCTCCCCCACAATGTCTATCTGCCGCCTCGACAAACCCAAAGCAGAAAAGAAATCTAACCCCTGCAAACAAAAGACACCCTGCCAACTCGGCGGCTGCGGCTCCGACGTCATCGTCAAGGCCATCCGCGACCACCTGGGCATCGAGCAGGGCCAGACGACAAAGGACGGGCTCTTCACCTTCATCGAGGTCGAGTGCCTCGGCGCCTGCGTCAACGCCCCCATGATCCAGATCAACGACGACTACTACGAGGACCTGACCCCAGACTCGGTCAGGTCGCTCCTGACCGCGCTCAAGGAATCGGCGACGGCCGGTCCCGGTGGTAGCAAGAAGCCTGTGCCCAAGCCTGGGCCCCTGTCCGGTCGCGACACGTGCGAGAACAGCGCCGGCCTGACCAACCTGACGAGCCAGCCGTGGGGCATCGAGACGACGAGGAAAGACCTGTAGGACGAAAAAGGTGGACGAGGCGTTGAGTTGGATTGGATCCCAAAGGTTCCCTAACGGCTAGGTTGGGATGGGTGGCACCAAAGCTGTGTCGTTGACGATGGCCTGGGAGGGGGTCCAGTAGTGTACATACAACGCGAATTGTGGAAATCAATGCGCAGATGAGTGGATGAACGCGAACCGACCATTCCAACTGGTGACTGTCTATGGCTGTTTTGATGACACGCATACGGACCTCAGACGCAGGCGTGCTGTTTCCTAACAAAGTGTAATCCTATCAATCCGTACCATAACTTGGAAGAAATTGCCATTCAAACGGTATCTGAAATTGATTGTCACACGTCCAACGTGATGACCCCTGGAAACCTTGGTAAACTATAGCGAGTCATGGCTCTGATTCTTCAGTTATCACGACTGGCTTGCACATAAGTGTCCATTCTTTCAAGACTCCAAACTTTCAACTTTCTGTGCAGATCTACTCCCGGCAGCCAACAACATCCTCGTCATTAACCCCTGGCCCGCTCGCCGAGCCTCAGGATCCAGCCGTCGCCCTGCTTCTTGCCACCCGGGCCCACGCCGCCCCAGATCACGACGGCGTTCTCGTCGTGGTCGACCGAGGTGGCGATGTAGCCTCGAGGTCCGGGCCCCTCGGCGGCGCTTGGATCGTCCTCATCGTATGCAGTCGTCTCGACGCGGTACCAGCGGCCCTCGCCCGTCTTGCGCCTGAAGACGGTCAGGACCGCGTCCGTGACGCTGGCCATGCTCATGCCGAGCGAGGGGACCTGGAAAGCCCAGATGTCGTCCCAGTACTGCTTGTCGCCGCCCTCGCCCAACATGAGGAGGAGGTACTCGCGGCCACCGCCAGTGGTGACGGCGCAGAGGCTGTGGCCGCTCCGCGCGGGGGGCCAGGGGTGCCGGTCGACGAGCGACTTGGCGCGCCCTCCTGCTGGTCGTCACTGACACGCCCGGGGCTTCTTCG
>GL876969.1:3047880-3066401 GCA_000193285.1 Magnaporthiopsis poae ATCC 64411 | reverse complement strand
GCTGTTGGTGGCGCGCGCCGGAACGGCGGCGGGCGTGGCGGCCGTCATGGCAGGGTCATCACCGCTGCTCAAGGTGGCAGCAAGGACAGGAGGTGCATTCACCGTTTTGGCGCAGTCGTCCTGGGTACAGACCCAGAAGTGGAGCAGAATGTGCTGCGACAAGACGTGGCGCTTCCACTCGTTCTTGCTCGCAAAGGTGGACACGCAGCCCGCAAAGGCAAACACGCAGACGAAGGGCCGCTTGTGCTGTTTCTTGACGTGGTTCTCGAGTGCGCCCTCGGTCGTGAAGGACGTGGCCTGCGGGCAGTCTCGGCAGGTGAGGTGGCCGTGACCTGCTTGGGTGAGCATGATGCCGGTCCCGGTCGGGGAGGGCGCCATGGCGGCCGAGGTGATAGGGGAGGTGAGGTCCGCCTCCATCTGGCTGGACGGCCTTCTTTGCCTCTTGGGGGACGGCGGTCCCTCTTTGGGCTGGGTCGCCGGCTTGGATGGCCGCCTGGACGCGGGCTTTTTCTTGGGTGGCGCTGCTGCCCTGCTCCGGTTGTTGGCGGGTCGAGCAGGCCTGGTGGTCGGCGCAAAGTCGCTGCTGTCGTCACCGTCCTCGTTATCCTCGTCGTAGTCGTCCTGGTCTGCGCTGCGGCTGCGCTTCAGGCGTCTTGGATGTTCCGTCTCCGAATCGGCGCTCTCCTGGTTCAAGGGGCTAGATGGGTGGTAGGCCGCGGTGATTGTGGCCTCCTGCTTGATCGGGGGCGAAAAGGTCTCTACCGGGGTCGAGGTCCTGTGGGCAGCGAAGTCGGGGTATCCAGCCGACGAGGTGCTCTGGAGGGTGAGGCTGCGCTGGGGCAGCTCAAGATCGTAGTTGGCAGGAACGTAGAGACCAAACTCGGCCCCAGAGGTTGGATTGATCTCCGAAGGGTTAACGTATCCGGCCGGGGGCATGTACGTCGCAGCGGTGCAGTCGTTGGCGACGAGCAGCTTGGGCGAGCCCCAATAGGACTGAGGGGGTGTATGGCTGCCCGCCGGCTGGTACTTGATGTGATGAGGCGGCGCCACCGTGGAGTCGACGCCGGCAGGGGGAGTCGCCGGCCCAATCTCGTGGAACGCCTCGCTGTCGCCAGCCGGGCTCAAGGCGCTGCTACAGGAAGAGCCGTGGTCGTGAGACGAGGCGGGAGAGCCCCATCGCCGTTGCTGAAAGTGAACGTGGACAGTTGTGGGGAGCACCGACTGGTGCTGCTGGAAGTGGTGCTGGATCTGGAGCTGAGGGGATTGGGGGTTGAAGAAGGCAGTCCTCTCTCGGTCATCCATGAATCTTTGGACCTGCTGCTGCTGCTGCTGGTGTGGATGGCCCAAGGCTCCGGGAACAAATGCTGACGTGGCTGGGGAAGCACAGTCGAGCAAAGGGTCAATGTTGCTGTCCATGCTGCTGCTGAGGTCTATAAGGGGCTTCTCTTGCTGAGGGATAGCGTTATATGACTGGGCAAGGTAGGGGTCATGGGGCCTGGCCATGCCAAAGAGAAGATGTGGGGAATCCATGCTGGCGGTCAACCCGGGCGTACGGGGCGAAGGCAGCAGTTTTCTCTTTCGTTTTTAAAAAAGAATAAATAAATAAAAAAAAAAAATACCAGCGGCGCGCAGGGCCTCTAGGCTGCAGCGGCGCGGGATGTCGATGGATACTATGTAAACAACCGGGAAGCCAGGCCGCTGAGCTAGTTGCCGATCGGTCCTGGTCCAGTTATGTACGGGCAGCGGGCCCGTCCCGGACGAGTAAAAAAAGGGAGAGCAAACCGACGGGAGGCAGCCAGAGGGCGCGGCTGTCAGCCTTGCCGGGTGCCCGCAAGGGAGGGAAAGGGGAGTATAACAAAAGTGCAAGATCGAGACAGCTTGGCCACGCAGGTTGGCAGCGTGCAGGAGCCCGTCCGGGGTGGCGGCAGTGGTGTAGCTATGTATGGAGTAGAAGGTGTGGGAGAAGCGCTGCGGACGGATCGGCACTTTTCTTTCTTCTTACTTAGTGCCACCACAGACGACAAACAGCGTCCTGACGGTCGACTCTCGAGTTGGTCACTAAGGGACCACAAAGGAGGCTTTGCTTTGCCGGCGAGGATACTCTTTTTCTCTTTTGGATTTTAAGCATGTGCGGCAACACGGCGGTGCAGCACCTTTTAATAGACGGGGATGATGGAGGCAGAGGAGGGTAGAGGGGTAGTGGTGGAGGTGTCTGCAAGGCGGGTACTAGTGGTGTTACCGGCTGGGCGGTGCGGTCTCTCAACAATGTACGTCTGCACAAGGGGGATGCAGGCAAGAAGGCGGCGACTAGGCGCAGAAACGTCCGACAACTTTTGACGAAGAGGTGGGCGTATGGACCTTGCAAGTCGGCGCCAGGCAAAGAGAGGAAAAGGGCGAGCATCATCCTGGACTTAAAGGATATTCGGTGCCGAGATACGACGCTTGCCATATCCTTGACTTGAGCGGAAAAAGGGCCACTGGGTCTCATCGTCAGCGGGTGATGCTCTGTTCCCAGCGTCTGGGCCTGGGGGGGTGTGTGAAGAGCAAAAGTCGGGCAGGGGGTAGACGAGTCGGGACAGGGGTGCCAGTGGACAGGGGCCAGCTTCGGGGCCGGTCTTTGTCGCGAGGGCGGCAGTGCAGGATTCTGCTGCACTCTCAGCACAGAGCAGAGCCGCATTCTCCTCGAGGGGAGGTCCACCCAAAGTACCGAGTACCCTCCAGCAGTCCTAATGCGGTATCCGGTGAGAGCCCGGCTCTAGTCATCTTAGTGGATGGACAGCCGACGGGCGCTCGGGGGTGGGTAGTCGCCTGCGGTCCTGGGTCTGGAGCGGATGCAGATGCTGGGCCACGAGCTGACCTTGGCGCGACCCAGCCAGCTGCCCTGCCCATCTCGCGATCGATGGGACTTTCCCCACCCAGAACAGCGCAATGCCGCTCCTTCGCAGGGTGGGAATATGGAGCGCGTTTGCGGGCATGGTGGACTTTGCGGACTTTGCGCAAGCTTGTGTGGGAACGAACGGTGGGCGGATTTGACCAAGCTTGGGATGGAATATTGACAAGGAGGGGAAAAAACGCCCTGCGCCCCGCCGCTGGACCAACAGACCCATGTTTGCGGCCCGTCGACTGAGACGGAGAGCTGAGATGAGCAAATCAGGAAATAAAAAAATAAAAAATGAAAAATTGAAAAGGACCCCAAACCTTAGCACGGCCTTATAAGGAAGTGCCCGCTTGACGAATAGGAAGAAGCACACTTCGCGGAATATGGGGCGGTGGGGCGATGGGCTTTCGCTTCCCGACCCCAACCAATAATGGTGGTCGAGTGTTTTGTGACGAAGGGGCGGGCCTCTGCCATCCCTTGCTGCCCTCCATCGGCTGGCTTTTCTTCTTGCTTTTTGCTTGGACAAATCGTAGACGCTGCGGAGAACACACAGCATTCACATGGCCACCTCAGACGGGCGGGAGTCCCCTGGCGGCCGTTGTTTCATTTTCTCATTTGCATGCATCCTTCGAGAATAAAGGATTCGTCGGCCGCGACTTGGGCCCATCCGGCGTCGACCGCATACGACAAAGTTTCCAGATAGGGGCACCTGCTCATACCTAAGAGCATGCCTGCGAGCGTTGTGTCTGCGTCCTTCTCGACCATTTGATCAAACCTGCCATCCAGTCATGCGTCCATCTGCACAGCCGCGCTTTGCTGGCGGCGGCCTTAATGGAGCTGTTATCCCCTCATTAACGGAATGCAACCCGGAAACACGGCGGTGGGGGAGGGGGCGTCTGTGGCGGCCTGGTTCGCAATCGAGAACACACATTAGTTTGGACAAATGTCATGCGGAGCCCGCAACACGGCGCCGCCAAGCTTGCGGGCAGGGGTCCAGTCCAGGCGGAGGCGGCAGTCGAGTACGTGTCGGGTGTAGGGTAGGCGCCCGGTGTGGCTTAATTAGCTGTTCTATCTTTATCGCGTCTACTGGTCGAGGGGACTTGGACCAGGGGCACGCAATACGGGTTCGGGTGCCCTGGGCATACCTATTAGACGACAGGCTGAGAAATGGGCTCAATATTGGCAAGCCACGGATATGCAGCGTCATAGACTCGAGCCCGGTGAGGATGAGGGGTTGAGTCGAATCCCAGGAGGTCTCCAGGGAAGACACAATCAAGGAATCCCAACAAAAAGTGCCCGGGCGTCCGGACGACGGGCGAGCAGGGGAAGCTGTCAGGGGGGCCTCAAAAGTGGATGACAGAAAACAAAAGGCGGCTCTGCTCGGTCGCACCAGAAAACCTAGAGGCTGTTGATTGGAGAAACTGGGGAGAAAAAGGCAACCAGAAGAAGGCAGCAAAAAAAGATGGAGCTGCGCATGGGGCCGGCCGTCACTGCAACCCGACGGTAGACGATACTTTAAGGCTACCTTCCTGGCGGACCAACAGACACCACCTCCTGGAGCGGGTAGTGCCAATCATTGACGCATGCAAAAAATCGGAATGATCGGTTCCAGTTTTTCTTAATTTCTGGTTTCCCCTTGGCCCGTTCGCTCTCTCTTTATCCAGCGGGCGAAGATCTCACCCACGTTGGGAAAGGTGGTTTTCTTTTTCTTTTTTCTTTTTTCTTTTCTTTTTTTTTTTCGTTTTGTTTTTTTCTTTTGCTATGTCTTGTGCCTGCTGGCAATCAACCCCCGCGAATCACGAAAGAGATTTTGATCGCCAGGTCCGGGAGCGAGGAACATGTTCCCTGGGTTCGCCCCACAGCTCGTTTGGCGTCTGTCGAGGTGGTCCGTGAGAGCGGCTCCCCATTGCGACGCCACGGTCTTGCCCGATCAATATGTCAATATGTCGCTCGCCGCTCTTTCAAGGTGGGCACGGCGGTCGCCAGACAGAAATGTTCCGGGACTTGGGGCAACTGCCGCTGGGACGATCGCTGCAGCCAGGCTGAGGCTCGGTTGTCATGTCTCGACTTGGCAAAGGCATCAAATCATCACGGGGATGTGTTCCGTCGTCAGAATACCTGATTTCCTCTCGCTATTCCTTTCTGCCAATGCAACCCCCTAAGCGACGGCCATATTGTTTTTTTAGAATCATGTCGGGGTGTCCGAGGAGGGTATAGTTGAGCAAGCATAACCCCAAGGCCTGGTGTTGCATCGGTATATTCCGCCGTCGTCCTGATAGAATCTCAACCCCGGCAGAAGTAGGGCCTCCATTTTAATTCGTGATGTTTCCAGACCCCAGCTAGCGGCGGCGTCGAAGGGGCTGGGGTGTGCCGAGCCGTAGCGTTTTGGGTCGCGAGCTACTGCGTGGCACCTCCAGGGTTGTCGAGAGGATCACTGGATGGCTCTTATCCGTCCGTTTTCTTTTCTTATTGCCGTTTTTTTAGTCTCCCAATTCTGCCTCTCCTTACCGTCCCTTCTGCCGCCCACGAACGGAGCTTAATCAGGCTAGGCGAGCTGATCAATGGATGCCGCTTCCCCCGAGCGAGAGCTCCATTTTCCTGTGGGTACGCGCAAGGTAGATCGGCAGTGCTGAAATGGCGAATGCACGGTATGTGGGGCGGAGTGCTGGAATGGAAAGCTGACGGCCTCAGGGAAGGAGGGGCCCAGGGAAAGACGGGAGTGAGTGAGTGAGTGAGGTGGTCGGTGGGTGGTACGTACAAACTCACAGAGCCGCATCTTCCTCCTTTTTTTCGGGTTCGAGTGGCCTCCCACTCTTTTTCGGGGCACCATTTTCCCTCGGCCCTCTCTCCCCCAGCTTTTCCAATAGAGCTGAGCCACCACCCGCACCTACTCACCCAGCTCCCGCCACCCGAGTCTGTGGAATCGCGATCCTGTCACAATGCAACCAGCTGGTCATAACACCGTACCTAGTCGCCCATGCAATCCTTCCGTCGCTATGCGACCTCTTCCTTTCTGTGGCTTGCAGACGGGCGGCTAGCCTGTTGGGCATAGTGTGGTAGGTATTGCCGTCTTCATTAGGCTGGCACAACATGGGCTATCCTTATCCTGTCATCCGCATTGGTAAATCGAACCCCTGGGGCCTCTGTCGCTGACCTCCGCCCTGTGTGACCACACGCCCATCCAGCCTTCCGGGGCACAAACTTATACACAGGGGAGAACCCTGCACATCGCCGCCGTCATCTCATATTGTCCATACCCACGCGCCTGTTTGATCCTTCGGGCCTCCTAGCCGACCTGCCGCGTCCCCAAGATCGAAATATGTATCTTCACAAGTCTGCCTCTCCGCAATTGTGCACACAACAAAACCTCACTTACCCCAAACCCCAGGCCGGGGGACGGCGGGAACCTCTCTGCGGCTGAGCAGTCCTTTCCCCTCGACTACCCGCGCGGGAACACACCATCACACGTAGCATTTGGCTGAATGATCATCTCATGACGCAACAACACCTTTTTTGAACACACCACACATCCGCTCGCCTTCGGGCCAGTCACCATCTTCGCTTCCGTCTGGGAATAACAGAAAATTAACAACCCCCAACCAGAACCCCAGCTCTCGGTCAGGGGAGGACGCTACTGCAAGCTACGGCAGGCGCACACATACCAATTTATGAAGAGGGCGCCTCCACAATGCTGCACCTTCCCTACAGAGTAAACAGCCGACCGGGGCCTGCTCCAGAAGAAGGCGTCTTCGCTTTTCCCATCGAAGGCTTGGCTCCAGACTGGCGGACTGGCGGCGCCCGCCTGTTTCGCTCCCCCGCGTGCCTTGTCTGGCCTCCCGCATCGCCCCGCTGTGCGGTCTTCCAACATGGCCTGTCTGGGCTGCCCTAGCTGGGTTGACTTCTGGCCGCTGCGTTGAAAAATGGGACGGAAACGGGCGAATGACGGCAGTCGGACCCTGCTTGCGGGCCTAGCGCCAGAGGCAAATGAGATTGCCTTTTTCTTCTTCTTTTTCTTGCCTGGTGAGGTTTTGGTCTCCTGGCCCTTCCTTGGCCGCCCACTGTTGCCCGATTCGTCCCAGGATCTTGTGGAACTGCAACCGTCGATAGGTAGCCACCCCTTGGCCTGCTCGCCTGTCAAAGGGCACACGGAGATGGCGCTCATCTCTTATCCGACATTCTGCATTTTGCGCCATCCCCTTGCAATCCTTTCCCATGAAACCGCTCCAGCTGCCAGTTGCATCGCGTCTCTGGCCGCCGGGCCAATAACATGGGAGGAACCCATCCAGCCCAAAACACCACGGGCTGACGACAAAGGCTAGGTGACCTCCAAGTCACATAACACAACACACACCATCGTGGGCCGCGCCGCCGCCACCATCATTGCCCTGGATTAGGCCAGGGAACGGATACAGTCCTCTTGCTTCCATAGGTTCCTCCTCTTGCTTCCATAGGTTCCTCCTCTTGCGTCCGTACTCCCTTACAACCCATTTTTTTTTACGTTCCGTCTCACGTTGGCAGGGCGGGTAATTTAGCTCCCGCCCACCTGACTGGCCCGGTTCAGGTGGTTGGTTGCGTTGGTTTGAGATGGCGGCTCGACGCAGCCCTGTCAGCGTAGGATGGAGACAGTAACAGCTGGGCGGCTTAGACCTTCAGGGTACCCCCGACTCCGCGTTTGTTTATTGCTCTCTACCTTTACCGACATGTATAGAGGACGGGACGGGGACTTGGACGAGAAGCCCCTCGACCGACCTACCCAAAGTAACAAGGAAAGACGGGTTTGTAATGGACCCGGTAGCGTAACAAGCCACTTGGGTACGGTACCCTGCGGCGAAGGAACGCAATTCAACTATTGAGTGGACCTGCTCCTCCCCCCACAAGGCCGCCCACACGCCCACACCCAAGGCTCACGCCCCCAATACCCTTGTTCCAGAGCGAAGACCCTAACGTGATAGATGGAGCCGGGGCAGCAGCGATAGGCGAGCCCTCCTAGGCTGGCTGGGACGAGAGAAAAAGAAAAGAAAAGACGGAAACGACCAGAGGAAAGCCACTCAGCGAAATGCGGCGTCGGAGCAAAGGGCCGGCATTGGGAGTAGATATTTCCGATGCAAAATGGGCCGAAATGGCCTGATTCCTTGTCACGATCGTCGGGGCTTCGGTCGAAAAGAAACAACACGGGGAAAAGAGAAGTCAACCTGCCACCACCAACACGGCCCTTGAATGCACGTCCTCGCATTCTGTGCACGCGCATCACCCATCACTGCCTCTCCCATCCCCTCCTCTTTGCATGAAGCATGGGGCTGAGCCTCACCTTCGCAAATGGAAAAACTCTGGAAAACGAAATGATCTTTTCAGCCGCGACCAGCATTGGCAGCACACGCCCGCTGGTTCTCATTCTTCTCCTGCCCGCGGCGAGGGACGGCGTGAGGTGTGTCACGGAAAAGGACAGGGACGGAATAAGGTGTAAAGTCGTCTGTGTGGATACCGCCAGCAGAATGAGAATGAGGCAAAAGATGGTGTAATAGAATCCATCCCCAAATGTGCCCAGCAGAAAAAAAAAAAAAAAAAGGAAAAACGAGACTAGTGTTACCAATGCCGGCCTTGCAAGGGAAATCCCTTCCCATCACGAATACGAGCATGACATGACGTCGATTGGCAAAACAAATGAATATATCGCCCACCAGAACGAAGTCGTCACATCGTGACGAAGGACAGAAGCCCGCCTCTCGTCACAGCGAACAAGGGCAAAAACACGTCTTGCAGCTCCTCAGAAGAGCGGAGCGAGAGAAAAACGAAGCGGAAACCACCACCAGCCAACCCAACTCAACCCGCCTGCACTCACGCACGCACGCACGGATGGAGGCGCCGGGAAACGCAGCTACCGAACCTGGGCGCATGGGATCGACAAAAATCCATTCCCAAAAGAGCTACCCTTGATAGGGAGGGGGTTGGGGGGGTTAACAAGGTCGTCGGTGACGGTCCTGTGTGTCTGTATGTATGTAGGTAGGTATGTACACGTGTTGGGCGGCCGCCCGCTCGCTCGCTCGCTCGCTCATGCAGGCGTCCGTTCGGTTCGCTGCGGTGGCTTGCTCTTGTGGGAGAGGGGAAGAAAAAAAGGCGGCCGAATGTGAAGCCACAAAGCGACAAATCACCTGCCGCTCGCTCCATGCTTGCACATGAGCTGATTTTTCGTTTTCGCTTTGCAGTCACGCTATCTACCTACCTATGCATGGAGGAGAAAGAAAAAGTGACGAGAAGGGAGAAATTGGAAGAACGAGAGCGAGAGAGAGAGAAAACGAAACGAAGAAAGAGAAAGAGAAAGAGAGAGAGGGAGATCTGCACCCCCTGCACCACAGCCACCACGTACAGCTGCCAGTCCCGAGGTTATTGCTGCTGGCTGGTGACAAAAAACACCTGACTGACCTACGTATCGGGGGGTCGGGCTGTGATTTTCCACTTTGTCCCTCCCCGTCTCCCCAACAAAATCTCTGCGTACGGCGCTGGTCAGGAATGACTAGGTCGAATGACACCATACGGTAACGCACACCCCCCTGCCCGGAGATAGAGAAAACGAAACGAAACGAAATGAAACAAAAAAAAAGAGAGAGAGCGATTGATGTAATGGGGAGAGGACAAGGGAGCTAGAGCTTGGGCACATATCCAAGGACCACCAAGCTGTGTCTAGTCCACCGGGAGGAGGCTAGTCTAAGTCTACCTAGGTAAAGTGCCATACCTTACCTACCTAGGCAGCTCGGTGAGGCTTTTCGTCCCGGGCGTGCGGTAAAAACAAGCAGGGCACAAGACCGGCGCGTCGTTGGGCCCAAAAGCGTCAGGGTAGTTAGTCCCTGGGCGGGCGGGCGGGTGGGTGCTGGCGCCATTTCAGCAAGCCCCCGACAAACGCTAGGGATGGAAAGATGCAGAGGTCAAGTGCTACGCACGAAAGAAGCAAAGATGTCAACGCTTGCCGTAAACGTCCGACAAGATGAGAACCCTTGGACGTCAGCACAGTCGCGTCTGATCATGTGAACGGGTTGGGAATTGTATTTGTATACAGAAAGATTGTTCATTTTGTTCATGAGATCATTGTAAACCGGCAGAATCTATATGCAGGAGGAGGAATGCATGCGAACGGAGAGAGGTATCACTGAAAAAGGTCAAAGGAAACAATCGCCCACCCTGATACCAGGCCTACCACCGAAATTACCCAAAAAGACAGGCCAAAAACAAACATCGCCATGCCCCATTTATAGCAAAATACCAGTCGTGAAAAGAAACATGGAAGACAAAATGATCCGTCGTTGCAACATCAGCATAGTAGTCGTCGCCATCATCCTCATCATAACGCATCCTGTCGTCGTCGTAGGCTAGACCAATTCATGTCACCCCGGGGAGGTCTGGCTCCATGGCAGTTTCCCTAACCATGCAGCCAGCGCAGCGGACGTGCCCGCAGTCCGAGTCGCCTCCGCAAGTATCTACGAGGGCCAGCGAGTTGAAATACCGGCAATTACACTAAAAGAAAGGTCTAGGTTAGCAATCTGGGCGCGTATTGTTTACCTATGTATGGTGAGGACCGGCCGAGATGGAGAGAGAGAGAGAGAGAGAGTAATTGGGGCTAGTATGCGTGCAACAGTAGAGCTCGGGGATCAATTTGAGACTTACGCAGAACCAAACGCAAGGCCTCGAGGATCCTCCAACCTTGGCGCGCTTGGCACGTCTTGAAAGCTCCTCATCGTTGATCCGCTTGTCCCGAGAAGAGTCGGTGGGCGGGGAGCCGGTAGAGCACCGTCCAGAACCACCCGATGTCGACTGGCCGGCGGATGTGGATCCTGATTCCGAGCGCCCGGAGCTCGGCAACGCATCGAGGTGCGGCGACACGTCGTCGTCTTGGTGTTTCCACTCACTAAAGCGCCGCTGGGCTGTATCTCGGCCGCATATGTGGGCGTCGATATGGTCATAGCGCTCGGCCCAGCGGCCGTCTTTCTCTTTCGCTTCGATCAGGCAAACGCAGAAACCGCACCAGAACACGGATCCACAGTTCTCTGCCCTTCGGCACGACTCCAATTTCTCGTTGATTCGATGGGTGCTGTCGAATCTGTGCTCTTTTTGGAGGTGAAATTTGAACGTCTCGCGCCGATAGCAAACCTTGTTGCATCTCTGCGCGTTGGAGCTACCACCGGGCGGGCGCTTGACATATTCGTCGCAATTCCACATGTCGACCGGGCTGTGCTGGCTGTTTTCATGCCGCTTCCAGTCGCTCTTGCTGCCGAATGTTTTTGTGCACGGTTTGAAAGTGCAGCCGTACGGCTTGTCGTGCCGCTTCATGTGTTTCCTGGCCGTCGGACATCGATTAGCTTCTCCTGGGCCTTGGCAAAGGCGACTCCTCAAGCGAAGACATCATCATATTCGTACCTTAGCTCGCACTCTCGCTGGAAGGTTGCTTCACAGCCGGGAAACTTGCAGGCTACGCCGGGCCCGCTGCTCGCGCCTTGGCTGGAAGACGAATTCTTTGACTTGGACGAGGATGGTCTTGATTTCTCGTAACCGAGCTTCTCCAAGAGTCTGTCAAACTCGGAACCGCGATTCTTTTTGAACTGCTCGAGATACTTGACGACCAACTCTTGGGGGTCTGGTTGGACGGCATTGTGGTCTTCACCCGGCGCAGGGCGAGGTGGATTAGGAGCGCCTATGGCAACCGGGCTTGGTCCTGGTGCTTGATGAGCTTCTTCCGGTGAGATCGCCGGTATGGGCTCAGATTCTCCTGTCTCGGGAGTGGCGACCGAGGTGTCGTTCTCGCCAGGAAGATCCTGATCGTCGCCGGGGTCGGTAGGCTGGCATTCGGATTCGCAATCTTCGTCCATATCTGCAAAGCTGGCATGCTCCGGGCCGGCGTCGGAGACTGCCGAGAGACTGCCGCTCCTTGACAGGTCGGTGTCGGCTGAAGATGTGAGTGGAGGGTAGCTGTGCGGCTGCCTGTCCTGGTAAATGGCACTGGTACGGTTCTCGGTGGCCATATAACGTTCCGGAGCAGAGATCTGGATCGATTCGCCTCCAGGCCGCGGCTCCAGAACATCAGACCCCGGGACGGAAAATAGCCTTTGGGGCGTGGCAGGGTCCAGATGGAGCTCATCGTGACCAGAATACGTGGCCTGCCCATCGTCCGGCTGATGAAGCTCGATCTGGCTTGTGCCGCTACCGGGCGGGGGCATGTCGGAGAATTGGATGCCAACCATTGTGCTGACATGCTGAGAAAAGGCCGAGTTGGAATGGGCCATGCGAGTGTCAACCTGACGGTCATCCAGACCAACAGGGTCTCCAAGGGTGCGCGAGGTGAGAGGTTGGATTGTGGCGGGATCCGAGCAGTCGTTGGACATGTGCAGACCAGCTGGGCCATTCTCATTCGGGTCGGCGGTCGGTTCTGGTCCGCTGTAGAGGAACTCGTCGATGTTCTCGATGCTGTGAGGATAATGATGCTTTCTTATCAGGTGTTGACGAAAATTATCTGCCCGAGGCCAAAGTTTGCTGGAATTCGCGCAAGAACCCTTGTTGCACTTATAAAAATGGCCAGTGGCGATGTCTGGGTGCCTGCTGCGGGTGTGTCGCGCCAGATCGTTTGCAGTGCTAAAACCCTTTGTGCGTTGGCAATTGGGCACCTGACAGTGGTGTGGTCTCGTATGGCGGGCTTCGTGTTTTCTAATGGTAGACCAATGTTCTCGGGGGTCAGTCGAGGGCAAGGCCAAAGAAGAGCTATTGAAGGGGAAAGGCCAGTGAAGGTTCAAGTGAGCGTTGTGGAAACTCACTTCAAATCCGAAGCCGTTCTGAAGCCCTGGTTGCACATAGAACAGGCATGGTTGGTCGCGGGCGCTTGGTTATTGGCGTGGCCCGGCATCGGCCGCTGCCCGTCCCGTACCCAGTTGTTGACGTTGGCGTTTGGCTGGGGGGCGTGGTTGACAGGGAAGCTGGAAAAGTTCGAGGAGAACAGGACAATATCATCCAGGCGGCCGGTCATGCTCTGGGTGTCGGTGAAATGGTCCGCGTCTCCCCCGTAGGTGGAGGGAATCCCGATGCTGTGACGGGGAGCGCTCACGTACCCCGAGTCCGTCGCGGTGCTCGGCGAGACAATGGAGGACTCGGAGGGAGGAACGTAGCTCGTCCGGTACTGGAAGGCTGAAGAGAGCCCAGAAACGTTCCCCAGGGACACTTGATTCTGCGTCTGAGTCCTCAGGCCGGCAAAATATGGGTCATCGCGCTGGTGGAAATACACTCCGAGCATGCCAGCAGCCACAGGCATGCCGGGATTCTGGGTCTGACTGGGCATCTTATCTGACCCTTGAGCAGCGTTCATCACGGGCCCCGGATGGCTCCCCGGCGTCGAGTGAGCGGCTGATGCCGCGTTTGTGGTGCTTCCGTCCATCTTGCCGGCAGTTCTACCCGCGAGGCACCGAAGGATAACGGGCTAGGGGAAAAGGCGATATGTGGTGGCGCAGGATGGGTGGAGGGAGCGACGCAGGGGTGCAAGGGGTGCTTGGAAGTAGACGAAAGAACGGGAATAGTGTGCAGTGGCGCGGCACACGGGGGGTCAATCGGACGTAATCGTCCAGGCCAACAGGCTTTGTTTTCTTCCGTTGGTGGTGGCGGCGATGGTGGTGGTCTTGGAGGGTGTCAAGAGGAGGAGTCGAAAGTGACGGATTTGATCTGACGTCGTCGGACGGCACCAGCAAGCCACAGCGCCAGCGCCGTTGCGAGCGCCAGATATGGGCCTTACAGCCCGACGAGTGGGGCTAGCAGGGACGCCTTTGTCGATGAGGACTACAGCCCCGAGGCTCTCGCGCTGCGCTTCAGTCGCAAGGGAGGAAGTAGAAAAAAAAAAAAAGAAAAGAAAAAAAAAGCCAGGGGAGCGCGGAGGACAGACGAAAATGAGATGAAAGAAACAAACGGCGACGTGACGCGGGATGGCGAGGGCTCTCGATACAATGAATTGAGCACAAGAGGGTGTCTGGCGAGCGCGCGCAAAGCCAGGCGGCGACAAGGAGGACGGACAAGGATGCAGAGGACGGGAGTGCACCGTGCTCTGTGGACGGCGAAGCAGAGACTCGATGGCGGCAATGGGGAGCTATCTAGCGGCAAAAAAAAAGTCGTCGAGGCCTGGTAATTATGGCTCGCGATGAGGTTGTCAAGAATTGACATTCAGCCCCTTTGCTCAGAGCATGGTGGTCTGGTCGAGGTTTTGAGCTGGTTCGAGGAAAACGCCAGCATCCATGAAAAAAACAAGTGGGAAGGGGTGACCTGGGTCAGGGGATCGATTGAAGAGGTGTGTGGGCAGCAAAGCGAGGGCGTGCGAAAGACGTAGCGAGAGCCGCATCACCTCGCTTCCGTCCCTTTTTTCCTCTTCTTTCTCGAAAAACGCGCGTGTTGTGCTGCGTGCTGCGCTGTACGGGAGGTCGCCTTTTTTGCCTTTTTTTTTTTTTTGTTCTTGGCGGTTCGCATCCATCTGTCCCAGGCAGCAGCAACAACAGTCGCGGCGCCATGGACGGCGTGGGCGCTGGGCATAAGTCACGTGCCACCCACTCGACCAGGTCGTGCTCAGCCACGCCTCCTCCTCTTCTGCCACCACACACCTCCAGCGCAAACTTCGCCCCTCCATCTCTGCTGTCACACGCACTCCACGCACAAGGGCCCAATGCCAGCACAGGCCGGGTATGTTGGAGCGCAGCTTGTTTGTTTGCTTCATCGTGGCGCACTTCCCCTCCCAGGGGCCTGCTCCACACCCTCCTCTTCTTCTCCTCCTCCTCGCCTGCTGTCGAAATGCTCTGGGCCACTAACCAGACACCCGGCCCGGCCTGGGCCTGGGAGCCGGCACTCCAGGTAGCCAAGGCGTGCGCGCCGTGGCGCCGTCCATGGCCCCTGTCTGACTCTTTGGTCTTGACCCCGCCCTTGGTCCCGTCCGTCCGTCCGTTCTCGGTCCTTTCCTTCCAGAGTCCTTCCTTTGTGTCTCGCGGGTAGAAGGCTATGGCGTCTCGGTTCCCCGCAGCGAACCCTTCCTTTCTCCCGCACTCTCTTTGACGCCAGGCGCTCCTCCATGTCCAACCTCGGACCATAGTCAGGGAGGGGAAAGCCACTCCATGTGGCATAAATAGGCGACCGTTGTCCGGCATGGGCGTCCGGGGCTTGTTTCAATGGATCGATCTCTATCTATCTGTCCTCTCACCTGGCCTAGGCGCTCCAGGTGGCACACACATCCTCTCCTCTAAAGTCTCGGCCGCTTTACCCCTGGCGATAGGCTCTCAGCCGACGGGGAGGCGGCGCCGCTCCCCGACAGTGGAGTGGCCGGTCCCACCCGCCGTCGCTTCTCGTAAGACCCGACATTCGCGATCCGCGTCATTAACGCGAGACGGGACTAGGTGTCTTCTGCTGCGAGTCCCTCTCACTTTGGGTATGCGAACAATTGTCTCCTGGCAGAACAGAGATGCCGTCATGCCCGAGAGGCATACTTCCGTTCATCGGGTCCCATGTTTGATTCTAAAAACCCCTCCTAGGACGGGAACCCGCATAAGCTAAGTGGAGAGATTGGCTCGTGTAACCCAACGAGGTGGTATTCTTCGGTCGTTCACTGTCATATCGATTCCACTCGCGAGGGACAAACTATAGGATCCCCCACTCTTCGTTGCCCATCCTTTGACTGACCGTCCAGTCGCATTAAGAAGCCATCCAAACATGGCTGCTTTCATGCATATTCCATTGTTTGCCTGGGGCAGTTTGCTGAGAACCAGCACCCAGGCGCCGGGCCTCTGGCAGGCAGGCAGCAGGATATGGACCAGCGGATGGCAATCCGAGGGAGGGGTGCCTCTGGATTTCTCTTGCCGCCGATGGCGCCCTAGTCCAAGTACGCCATCTCGCTGCCGGCCGTGATCTCATTCGAGACAAACAACAAGGAGTCCATCCACCCTGGTGGAGCGTGGATTGTCGTCATGTTTGTGTCGATAATACCTCTCACTGGTGCACCTCGGGCCTTTTCTCGCTTCTTCGTACATGGAGCCGCATCCTGAGATCAGCTCGAGTGGCCGCTTGGTTTGCGGACGCATTTGGCTCCCAGTCAACGGAGAGTATATCCCCTTTTTTTCGTATCACACGCACCTCTCCTCCTGACACACGAGCAAACAATGCGTCACACCCTCTTATGGAAGTATCCTACACAAACCTTCCCTCACTCATCCTTCACTCGGCGTTCCCCGCAGTTCCTACATACAATGTGGCGGCGGTTAAAAGGTTGGACAGGAGAGCAGGGGGTGGTTTGTTTCTCGTCTCCTGCACTCCTACGTAGGGAGGAGCTTTTGTGGGAGGGCGGAGGAGACGGAGTAGTCCCCGCGAAGGAGGGGCGTGCGTGTGTGATATATCATCTACGGCCACGTCTGTGTTGCAGCTATGGCTCCCCTGCCGCACCATGATGCAAGCCTAGGGAATTGGCGATGCAGGAAATGATGGCACCACTTGAAGATCACGGTCTGGCATTCTGTGTCCTTGGCTCTGGGGATTCCATGGGGTCCGTGTCAAGCGAGGGAGGGCCGAGTAACTATTTAGACCTGGGTCCCATCCCCGCTCTGGCCTTTCTCTCCGTCTCTGAACATCCTTGACTGCCAAGAGTCGGCTCTTCTACCAAAGTTCTCCTGCCTTGATCATCTAAATCCTGACAAACCACACTGAGAAAAGGCCAACCACCGAGCCCGCCAACCATAAGGGCATAGCTTGAGGCGTCCACAAACAGACATCCCCACCACATATATACCGTCACTGTAAGCTCTATACTCCGGGCCACCGGTTCAAGAAGACGTTCCAGTTCTAACCCAAACCACAGACCTTCCCACCACTACACCATGTGCGATTTCGAGGAGTTCATCTTCACCTGCGGGTGCTCGGAGCAGCGGCTGCAGTCGTACTGCCACTACGCCCGCAACGACCCACAGCACCGCTGCCGCAGGGTCCGGAAGCTCCGGAGCGTCTGGGACCAGAACGTCGAGTGCGAGAGGCACATGCGGGAGCGCTGGATGCAGTGGCAATGGCAGCAGCAGCAGCAGCAACAGCAGCAGCAGCAGCAGCAGGGAGGGCAGGGTCAGGGCGGACAGGCCGCGTAGATCTAGAGCCCGCGAGCTAGGCTGGGCTTCGTTGCGTGCTTGACGAGGTTGCATATATGAGGGAGGCTGAAATTGGCTTGGTGGGGGAGCACTCATGCATATGAGAGATTGACACACAAAAACAGGCGTGCAAGGGCGGACAGTTTCTGATGGGTAGGTCGGTCTGCTTCTTTTTCTCCGGAGGTCAATAGAATAGACCCCAATTTCTCCCCCTTTTTTTTTCTCTCAGATGCCCACAAACTTTCAGCGCACACCTTGCTCCGGAGACCGGAGATACACACCTAGTACTTACTAAAGTGCCCGTGGTCAGCAGCAGCTGCAGGGCTCTAGCAGGGGGTGTCAGTAATGGCAGGGAACACAGAGACATGGACGGAAATGGGTGGTCGGGTTCCCGCATCACACTTGACATGGCACAAAGAAAACCCGTGTGCTCGCTATCTTGCCACACGTATGTACCCTGTTAGAAAAGGCCGGCCCGCGGGTTTCCTCAATCTGCGCAAACTGCCGATCCCCACCTGTGTGCCAAGGTGCCTAGTTTGTTTGTTCCCGACTCGGCGCGCGAGGAAAACCGAAACAGACTGGTCATGGATGAGAGTATGCCAAGACGAGATAAAGCATCGTAAAACACCCGAGCAATAAAAATGCAAAGAAAGTGCAAACACCCGAACTGAGCCCCATCAGCACACCATCTTCCTCCGGACGTACAGAGTTACAAGGGGTTATATGGTGCTTGCGCCCCCACCTCGTCAAACCTGTACCTACCTGCCTTGCTGGGCAGGAGAAGAGGGGGTGGGGGCTCCCGGGGAGGACGAATTATACACGCATCCGATCATGAGATGCAAGTGCAGTGCCGTGCTACGGGGGAACAAAACAGCAGCAGCCATAGGGATGCGTGCTTCCCTGCATGCACGGAGGGGAGCAAGGGGATACTACATAGGTACCGTAGTTGCAAAGGTGTGCTGGGGCTTCACCTTGAATCCCGACCTGCATCTGTCGGTCCATCGAGCTCGCTGTGCGCCCGCGGGGACGACGTTTCCCAACGCCGAGATTTTGTCACTCGAGCTTTGTGCCTTTGGCCGTGGCGCCTGCCAGAGGTGGGCGGCCCCGACGTTAAACGTGTACAGCCAAAACGAGAGGCAGTCTTGACACAAGTTACTTCACATGACCGCTGAGACCACAGCGTTGCATCAGGAGTGAACGGAATAAAATGAGGTATAAGGTGGTATTTATCTTCGTTTTTCCAAGGATATATCTTAGATCCTAGATATTATGTCCGCCGACGCCCTGCATACAATCGACTACTTAAATAGCCACATGATTATATTGAAACACAGCCAAGAAGCGTAGTAAGTCATGGACAAATGAAAAAAAAAAAAATTGGAAACACCCCAGTATCTCATGCCAGCTCCTTCTCAAAACAGAGCAAACACGGCACCAGCGACAGCGAGGCCCAGGACCGCCGAGGCACTGCCAAAGGTGCTTGCCCCAGCGGTGACAAGCTGCGTGGGCTTGGGGAGCGG
>GL876969.1:3024530-3047047 GCA_000193285.1 Magnaporthiopsis poae ATCC 64411 | reverse complement strand
AGACCTCGACGCTGGAGGTGACCTGGCCGATGGGGCAGTTGGTAACGGTGGGCTTGCACGACGTGATGGTGTAGGTCCTCGTGGTGGTGATGGTCGACGTCACCGACGACGACGACGACGACTCGGACGGCGTCTGGGAAGAGGTGGTCGTCGGCGTCACGGGGCAGGTGGTGACGTAGACCTCGACGGTGCTGGTCACGTAGCCGCCACCGGGGCACGAGACGACGCCCGGGGCGCACGAGGTGATGGTGTAGGTGCGCGTTGTGGAGACGGTGCTGACGGTGAGGGAAGGAGTCGCGGTGGATGAAGCGTCAGTGGTGACCGAACCCGTCGACGTGGGAGTGGTGGATGATGCGTCGCTGGAGGTGGCGCCTGTGTGGGTGGTCGGGTGGTCGGTGGCCGAGCTGGACGTATCCGTGCTTGTGGGAACAGATGTGGTGCTGTCAGTGCTAGTCGAGCCGCTGTTGGTCTTGCCATCGCTTGAAGTGCTGGTCTCGGTCGACGAGCTGGTGGTCGGGGGGACGTCGGTGCTCGTGGATGCAGTTGAAGTCGCATCGGTGGAGGTGCTGGTTCCCGTGGACGAGGCGTCCGTAGAGGTAGTATCAGTGCTGGTTGCCGTCGTCGAAGGGTTGACCCAGGTGTTGCTCCACGATGACGTCTCAGTAGAAGTGCTCGACTCGGTTGTCGAAGTTGTGGTGGCACCAGTGCTGGTTGTCGTGGTCGAGGGGTTGGCCCAAGTGCTGGTCCCTGACGACACGTCGGTAGAGGTAGTGTCAGTCGCCGTGCTGGACTCCGTCGAAGAGCCGGAGGAGGTCGCGGCCGAAGACGTGCTCGTCGCCGTCGACGAGGACTGAGTGGTCCTGGTCTTCTCGGTGCTGGTGGTCGTGGCGGTCGTGGTCGTCGTAGCCGTGGTGGTGCCAGAAGTGGTGGTGGTAGTGGTGGAGGTGGCCTGAGGATCTTCCTTGTACTTGTAGATCTTGATGCTCTTCACCTTCCAGTAGACGTCCTCGAAGGCCTCCGGGTGGGAGCCAACAAAGTCGACGCACGTCTTGGCCTTGGCGCCACAGCCCTGGCCGGCCCAGATATCCGGGTTACCAGCGGAATCGCCGCAGAAGGCGATGTTGAGCACCAGCTTCTGCTTGCTGATGACGCGGTCAATGTCGCAGCTGTCGCCGCCGATGTGGAAGGCAGGGCGGCCCCAGAGACGGGGGTTGGGGACACCGTTGCGCACATCAGCCGGCACTTTGGCCTGCGACCACTGCCAGACGGTGATGTTGTCGGAGCTCCATTCCATGGCGTAGACGCCACCGTTGGGGTTTCCCCAAAGACCGCCACTGTCCTTGGCTCCACAGCCCTGGTAAAGCCACTGCGAAGGCGGGCTTTGGAAGTAGTTGTCGCAGTTTTCAGTCTTCACCTCGAAGTCGTTGTTCTTTAGCAGCCTGCAAGAGCCCACGGCGCTGGCCTTGTCGGCGTGCAGCGTGATGCTGTTGTCGGTGGCCGTGTTCCAGCCCTCATACATATCGAGCTCGCCCACGGTGGGCCACGGGTCGCCGAACATCCAGTACGCAGGCCAGGATCCACACACGGGCTTGGGGAAGTGAGAGAAGTCGGCGATGAAAAGACCGTGCGTGTACAGCTGCTTGCTCTCCAGGCGCACGCTGTCACGGCCCATGCCGGGCTTGAACTTGTCCTTGGTGTTGACTCCCAACCGCATCTCGCCGTGCTCGGTCTCGATAAGACCCAGTTTCTCCGCATCCTTCCGGTTGCGGTAGTTGACGAAGCCGTGGGTCGGGTCAACATCGAACGGGTTGCCCGTCGAGTAGTCGCTCTACAGCAAGCTTGTCAGGGGCTGGTCACTTCGAATAACACAAGAGAAGGTGCGAAGTCTTGCTCCAGCCGGCAACCTACCACATAGAAGTTCCACTTGTCAAAGAAGTTGGTGGAATCGTACACATCATGGACATGATAGGAGCTGTGGGCTGTGACGGCCGAGGCGGCGGCGGCCAGGACGGCCGCGCCGACGGTAAGGAATGACGGGGCCATTGTAGGCAGGGTATTAAGGAGTGTTGGGGATAATGAAACGAGTGACTTGACGTGCGATACGTCAGAGGACGAGCAACAAGATGTGCTCTAGGGGATGGGCCGTCGCCTGTGTTTGAGGTGCGTGAAGAGGAAGGAGGCAAAACAAGAGTACAAGACGGCGACTGCTGGGCTTTATGATACTCAGTCTCCCCTCGCACTCTGGCACTCACTCACAGCACACACTCCCATCCTCCCTCAGCTGGTGCCTGGAGTCGGGCCGTCTCCACTCTACTGCCACCAACGTACCACTGCCCCTGCGTGTGTGAAGACGCCGGGCTGTTCAGGCGGCTGGACGTGCCTCTCCTCTCTCCTCCCACGAAGCAGCAAAAGGTCCATGCATGCGACAGGGGTCCCCGTTATGAAAGGCTTTCCGGGCGAGGCAGCCCCTTTGAGGAAGAGACCCACGCAGACATGCCAAAAGTCAGAGCAATTTCCGCTTGGCATTGTTGGTTGGTTTCTAGTGTGTGTGGAGTGGTCGGCCGCGTAGAGCCGAGGCTAGACAGCAAAAATTTCTCCAGCCATTCATCCGCTGACTGCCTCATCGATGGGTTAAATGGAGACGAGGAGCCCGACATGCAGCTCCGGATGTCCGTCTATATTAAACGGGTCTATCTGTTCTGCCAAGGACGAGTTGAGTGTTTTTCGAGATATGCTCGGCCGAAAAATGGAATCAAGGTGAAGCTGGCCGTTTGTTAGCTCACATCCTTGACAGTGGTCAGCTAAAGAGGCACCCAGGGAAAGGGGCTCATGGTCGATGATGCCGCCCAGCTCAACCGTGTGGTGCGTCGTTCTACGAGGCTCTCCAGGTAGGCTCGGCCTGACAGTCCGGCCGGCGCCGTCCCTCTATCCGTCGTTAGTGCGGGGTGCCCGTGCATTGTCGACCAGGGGTAAAGGGAGCTGGAGACATGTCAGCTTCGTAAGCGTCCAGCCAGTCAGAGACGGCCGGCGCATTGACGATGCTACGATCCGATGGCGAGGGGTTTATCGGCCGCCATTGAGAAGGCGGCGCCAACAGCCGACTCCATGCGTCGTCCACTCTGGAAGGATCCCGGTCTATGAGAAGTCAGGGGTCGCAGCCAATCCCAGGCCATGGAAACCTTCCGAGAAGCGGGGCAGCCCACGCGAGAATCCCTGCAAATATTGGCTGCTGGCCCCGCGAGCCAATTTCCTATGAGGTCTCGTGTGCGCGCGCGATTTTCTGTTGGTGGGAGGAACAGCGAGGTGCTGTGGACGGCTGTTATGAATCCCTTGGAGATTAAATGTTGACGAGAGATAAAAATACACGATATCCATCAAAAAGGACATGGAGGACAGCCGCGCATTTGTTGCCCACTTGTGGTGGTAGTGATGGCGATTCAGGGTCCACCCCTCCTTTAGGGCTGGCCTGCCCGAACTCCAGGCATGCACCCTGCTGGGGCTTTGGCCAGTCAGGGCAATGATGTGCGCAAAAGGCAGATAAGGTTAGGCGCTGCTCGGGAGATCAACCGAGGACGAGCTTGACCGAGTCCAACGAGCCTCGACTTTTCGGACTTTTTACATTGGACTTTAAACATTATAAAAATTGAAGAGCATTAACAATTGCTGCCATAATGATGCCTACCTACTGAAGACCACATACGTTTATGACTTGGGTCATGGCATGATTGAGGCTGGCGTACCTGCCAAGAAATCTCCGTCTGCCCGAGAAAAAGGATGGAGAAAATGGAGCGCCCCTCAATTTTATGCATGGCACCATGGACGACCTGACACCGACGCAAGCGAGAAGTAAGCACCAACCAACGGTGGGCCTCCTTGCGACGCTGCCTACCATGATTCTTTTCTTTTTCCACCAACGTGGTTGTTGGTGTTGCTCCGGGTAATAGCCTAATCACCGCGTGTCCAGCCCTGTGGTGTCGTTGGTTCCTGCACTGCTGCAAGAAAGATCTTTCTATATGAAGAGTGGAAGGGAGCAAGATACCTAGCTAGGCAACTAACACGAGGCGAGACTTTCAGCTCACCTCGGTCCACAGCCCGGAAGCGGATCATCCTCAGCAGCTTCAGGGGCGCCTCCCTCCGTCACGCCGTCTAGCGAGCGTTTGGACTGCCGGCCTCACGGGGAAATTACACGGCGAGAAGCTTGGCAGGACCAATCACCACACGCACCTAACCCCCATCACAGAGTCCTCAGCTCCTCCATCGTGCCCGATCAGCAAATGGCGCGTAACCGCATACCCATTCCCCTCTCGTGACTCGTTCTCTGTGGCGGGCATCAGGTATCGGGTAAACAAACCAACGCTGATCAGTCCGAAGAGGTCGCAACCAGGGGTATCCTAGCCTGTCACCGTGTAAGCCAGGCCACGGTCCCGAACCAGAGAACACGCGGGGGGCCGGCTGAGCGGGAGGAAAATTCCAGATTTTGTCTTGTGATTTTCTTCAGGCTAAAATTTGGTGTGGTTCGTTGGCTCTGGCGTAACGATGGTGGGCCTGAGATATGACTGTTCTCCGGCGTCGTCACCCGCAGCCGCAGCCCCTGGAGGCAGGATAAGAGTGACGCCGACACCGCTTCACACCGCTTCTCGCTTTCCTTCGGCGCCGAAATTCGGCAGCGAAGGGGCTCTTAACCGTTAGTTTCCGTAGAGAGGGGCGAGTCTTGAGCTCTCGGCATATTTATGCCCATCCTCTGAGGCCCTGACCACGACACCACGGCTTAGGATAGCGCAGGTGCCATAGAGACGTCATGGGGCTATTCCGGGTGGACATTTCAAGATCGTCGTCAAAGATCATGTAGCTATCACCCAGAGAGCTCAGTCGATGACGACGTCGAACTTGTTCCCACGCTTCTTTGCTCTTTTGGCACGCATGTATCGCCTCCTCCAGCAAAAGCAGCCGGCCCCTGCCAGGAGCAGGACGGCCAGGGTTACGACGATGCCGACCGCTAATGATATAGTCTTGCTGCTGGGGCCGCTATCGGTGGCGTGGCTGGGCGAGGTTGCGCCCCCTGGACTGCCCTGTCATACGTAAGGGAGACGAAGGCGTCAGTAAAAAGTAAAAAAGAAAACCAAGGAAGCCGCCTTGAGAACCGAAACCGGCGCCGGCGCCGAGATTTGGGTGTAGACACGCACGCTCAACCACGCCTAACGTGGAAACAAAGGAAGAAGAGAAAAAAGAAAAGAAAAAAGTGTGGCCTGTCGGACTCTAGGAGTATGAGAGGACACCACTTACAGGGGGCTTGCTGCTTTTGGCGTCCAAGAGGGAAAAGTATGGCGACTTTGGGAACGTGGGCGCATTCCCGGTTGTTGCATTCGCTTGCGCCTCAGGTCTGATTTCGACTTGATACAGTCCCGTTGCCATATATGGAAGCGGCGAAGGCATGTCCCTCCACACCCATGAGGTCCCGTTAACCCCGACTGGGCGTCCGGTGCGTATTATCAGCAAATATTCCGCCGCTCCCGCCAACAAAAGCCGCATACCTGCCAAATTCCTCTTGAAGACGTTCGCGCGGTTCTCCTCGTCGGTGCGGTTGACGACAACGACGTGGATCGTCAGGGGCATGTAGCGAGCGTCGATGCCGTCCCATTGTAGGGCCAGGTCGGCGCCCTTGGTGATGCCGGTGAAGGTCCGGATGAAGTCGGCGGCGTAGCTCGGCGCTGCCAGCAGAAATAAGAGGACGACGACGAGGAGCGTGGTCGGTCCGGGATGGGGGCGACCAGATGCGGCTGGCGACCCCCGGGAGCCGCCGTTGGTCTCTCGATTTCTTGCCATTTTCTTTTCTTGTCGTCCTCAATAATCTCCGCCTCTTGCATCTACATTATCCACCACACAAGATGGGAATCGAGGAAACATACAAGGAATCAAGGTGCACAAACAGAGAACGGAGGCGGCTGCTTTTGTTGCCAGGACAAGCCGAAAGTAAGCACAATGGGCCGGGGAACAAATGCATATGGCCACGAGCCACCGCGACCCAGAAAGAGAGGCCTTTGGATATTGAACGACCCAGTAAGCACCTGGCCAATCTGGCTGGCTAAAGTCGCCGCCGCAGTAACAGGCCATATGTGGACGGAGCAAGCACCGAAAGACCTGCGCTTAATATGGCCCGTACAATACGGGCCGGCTATCCAAGGCCGTAAGCGAGGAGCGCACACGGTCCTCCATCTTTTCGTTGACACGCCCACACTGGCATAACTTCGCTACGTTGGAATCGGAAGAAGCGCGATGCGATTTGACATCGAGCGCTGCGCGTTCGAGAAGCCGTCCGGGGGTAACATGAAGAATAAAATCGTCACACGCAAACGGGGAGATCGAATTCTCACACCTCGCTGCGGCGGAGGAAGTAAAAGGCACTCGAGAGACGGCCAAGTCAGGTGGGTGCTGGGCCGATTTAGGATAAATGGGAAAAGAGGGCGACAAACCCAGGAAAGTGGAAGCCAAGCATATTAAATCGACGGTTCCGGCCACCGAAATGGTCCGGCATTTAGCCAGCAACGTGGGGACGCAAAGGGAACACGAACACGGTTCTCGCTGTATCTGTGCCAATGAATAGAAGGTCATCCAAATAGGCCGGCTGCCAGCAGCGAGACTTGGCATCGGCCTTCAAATTTGCGTCGTTGTGGTTCGTCTGCGGAGGACAACAGCATTCAAGGTATACAGATTCAAATTTATATGTATGCGTCCCAGAAGGCTCAGAAGATAGAAACAAGATAAAAAAAACAGTAGTCTATCCTGCCTCGCGAAGCGTGATCTCTCGTGGAAATGCACCTGGCTATCTGTATCAAGGATTCTATCATGGAAACGGGGGAATGTCTCTGCCGTTAGCATCAAGACCCGGAGATAGGAGCCAAGAAGAAAAATTCACACGAAACGTCAAAGCCAATTTCCTCCGCGTACAGGAGCGCCTTGTACAGCGTCATGTTGGGCAGCGCGTAGCACGCCCGGAGCCGCTTCTGCTTGGTCTTGAAGGGGCAACTCGCGCTCGAGCGCCTCGGTCTCGGCGAGCAGCTGCTTGCTTTCTAGGTGTAACCACCAGCGTCATCGGCGGCGGCGTCATCACCCTATTTGACACGGCCAGGCGTCGGCGCCGCGCCCGCCTTATTGGCGCCAGGTTGGCGCTGACCAAGAACTGGTTGCCGGGCCGCTTTGTGCCCCGGTTTCGGGAAGCGTGATGCTTGGCTAGTGCTCCAAGGGCTTGCTGGCCCCTGCCGTGGACGGGTGCGAAAGCTGTGGGCGTGCCTAGCCGCCCAAGATCCCCCCTCATCCGGTAGTGCTCGTTGCCCAAGTCGGGAGGGCCGAGATCGAAGCAACTGCAGACCAGCCCAGGCTCGACGCGTAGCCGTGCGAGGCCGAGAGTCTCGCGCGAGTGTGGAGGCAAGGCCAGCGCGAGAACGAGGAACACGCACATGAGGGGACAGGATCCTGCGGACCGTATTGGTAATGCCGGGCAGCTCGATGTGGCAACGTAGCCTGAGCATCTTCTATTGCATTCTCCAGGCATTTTGATCTCGCTCTCACATAAGAAACCGAGCGGCGGAAGGTTTGGAAGTTACAAAAACGGAAGTGAAACAATGAGGAAAGAAGATCTTGCTCTCAGCTTTCACATGACACAGGGAGCCTCATTCGTGGAAGGCGTGCCAAGTATCGACGTCAAGAGGGCGAGCGAGGGCTTGTTGTGTAACTGGGCGCGAGTGACCGCTTCCACGCCACATTCACCTTACCTATCATAGGCTGGGAGTGAAAACAAGACGGCCGTGGGAAAAAGACATAAAACCGGGCCAGTGTAGAAAGCAATAAAGTCACACCATCAGAAGTGATCCACATGCTGTTAAGCTCGCGTCTTATGTCTGGGGCCACCTGCCAGCTGGGTTCGTTGTTGAACGAACCATAGGTAGACCTACGTTCCGGACCGTCCCGCCAGGGTGCCTTGGACCGACTGGGCTGGTCATTTTCAGTCCCAGTCGTTGCTTTTCAGCCCAGTCTGCCGGGATGCAACGACGTATGGGTTTACGGCACCCAACACAGGCTTCTTAGATTGCATTCACGTTGTCCGTCGTGTCTCAAACACTCAGCCCATTCCTCCCTCAACATGTCGTATCGCTGAGACACAGAATGCCACGCTTGGGCTTGCTATTCGACTACCAAACCTTCAAGTCCTCACCAAAAAGCGAGCCGATCCGGCCTCATTCCGCTATTCTCCCGTTGCAGCGGGCCATTGCCCAAATAAGGCCATTATAGCGAGCATGCAGCTGCAGCACCGCCTCCTTCTCGGCTCGGGAAGCCTCCGTTCCCTCCACCCCGTCCGCGCGGCCTTGGCCCGTCTCCTCCTTCCGTCTGGGGCCTCCTACCCGGACACTGACAAAGTTTCTCGGGAGCAAAAGCAGCCGAGAAAGGAAAGCTTTTCCGCGTAGAAGCCTCCCTGCCTCTTCTTTTCTTTCCGGCAAAATCGCCGTCCCGTCCTGCGGTCTTGCCTGCTGCGTTGGTGGGCACGGGCGTACAGGCGGCGAAGCATCGGTATGCAGACGCCCTCGACAGAACCCAGCCGGTCAGCTGCCGGCAGCTGTCAAGATCAGATAAGATACAGCGCGCTCGGGCAGGCCGGCTGCAATGCAAGCGCGTGATCGGAGCGCAGAAAGTCGAGGTGAATGGGGCCCGCACGCACGTCGAAAGAACAAGGCTGAGTCAAGCCCCCACGTTCCGTTCGCTCATGTCTCATGGGAACGGATGGGATATGCGGGATGGGGAGAGGGAGAGGCCTCATTGGACGAACCTTGGCTTGCAGCTGGATGGAAGCCATGTGCAACCCGGAAATACGGGATAGAAAAAGAAGTTTCCCGCAAGAGGCACGGCCCTTCACCCGATGATGGTGGGGATGAAAATAGAAAAAGAAAACAGATGTCAAGTGACAAGGAGCCGAGTCTGCTCTTCAGACAGATACAGGACCAAAACTCGGCCGGCTGCCGGTCAAAGCGGCAAGGAGCCATAATTAGCCCAATCGAATCTCCCCCCAGATCTGGTTAGGCTGAACTTGGTTAAGACGTACGTACGTGAACCGCCACGCCGACATATGTACCCTAAGACTTATGTCCATCGGCGGGAGAACGCGCGCCACGGAGTATCGATACAGGGATCACCCCATGGTCGTGGTCTCTAACCACCCCTTTTTCCCATCACCGGTCCCGACCCCGGCCCGGAAGCTTACCGAGACGACGGGGAGAAGAACCGACGGAGAACGTTTCTGGACGATCGCAAGCCTTATCCGGCCCACGTGCCATGACATGGGCTCGATGTTTCCCACCGACCTTTGCTTGTCTACGCGGACGTTTTTGTTTTACCATCCGATCCGTCGGATCCCCTCGAGGCTCAAGCACGCAGTCACCGCCAGAAGGGGGAAAGCACGCGAGCTGCGCGCGCGACACTCGGACCCGAAACGGCGCCCAACCCCCCAGTCACAAGGAGGAAACGCCTCGTCCGTGTGTACATGCGCGTTGTGGCTTGCATTGCCGGTCGATCAACGTCGACGTCAAGGCACTAGCCAGATCGATCCGCCCCAGCGGCTCTGCAAGAGGGAGGGATCCAAGCACCGACAAGGATTAGGCCGTCGGGTCCGCCGATCGGAGCCTCATCCCAAAAAGACTCGTTGGATGAGATAGCCCTGCCCGCAGCCCTGCCCCGTTTCCACCAACCCTCGTTTCCACCAACCCTCGTTTCCACCACCAAAAGGGGTACATGACTACCACCTACCGGCCGGGTAGAATCGTACCCAGGTAGTCAAGGTACCACCCAGGACGAAAAGATGCAAAGGCAAGGCACGGGTTGACGAGGCTGCAGAAGAAAGTCAACGAAAAAGGGGCGTACGTATGCGCCCGCATGCAAGCCAGACAGCAGCACAAAGGCACACCCCCGCCAGCCGCATACCTCGCCCAGTCCGCCATCCGTCCATCCTATGCTGTCCGTAAATCCGTGGATCCGTGCAGCCTTCTGCCATGTACAATAGATCCCACGTTTGCGCCTGATGCGTGCTGGCTGACTCGACGAGGACTGGAAGCACCCGTGCGCGGTGGATGGCCCGCAGACGCGAGCAAGAACCTTGTTTCCCGCTCGTCCTTTTTCTCCCCCGCCGTTTTTATTTTTATACCCCTTCGCGAACACCCCATTGGCCTTGATTCGTTTCCAAGAGATGATAATCTGATCTTTCTTTTCTTCACATCCAATCAAAGCTCCGTAGCGAACAGCGCTGCACAGGCTTCATGTCCGTTGGACGGAGCAAGTAGGGTGGCTGGTGGCTGGCTGGCTGGCTGGCTTGGCGGAGCAGATAGGTATTTTTCCGTCTCTATTATCCCTCGCTTGCTTCTTCCACCGGTATGCAGGAGGACGTGATAGATGGTGGGTAGGTGTTTCAAGCAGCGGTGAGCAACCGGCACGGCGCAGGGGGGGATTTGAGAGAGTTGTCGATATCACACCGACAGACAGGTCTCCGCATGTGACTGGCTCGCTGTTCCAAGCAATTCCCACGGAGGATTTGCTACAAGGACAGTTTTCATCTCGCCACCAACGGACACCTCCATGCTAGACCTGCTCTCAAAAGGCGCTCAGATTTCGTTTTGTCGGGCTCGGTGGGAGTTTCGGGGCAGCGACGACGACGACGTCATGGACCAGCAACTTGACACGCCGGCCGTTGGGATATGCATATCCCACCCAGCGGGTTATAGTAGCGCTCGATCCACCAGGACTCGTCACCGGTGGAGATCGATTTGGAGGACCCTCAGCATCATGGATCGCTCTCTGGGATCGGTATTGTTTATACTTGTTGGTTTGCGTGTGGTTGTGCGTGCGCGTCATATACGCATCACAGGAGATAGCGCCCTTGGCAGTACACGAGCGATTTGTAAACCATGAATCACCAAGCAAAGAGAACCGAACCCGCCCGCTGTTTATGTATGTGCCCGCCCCTTTTTTTCTTTCCCCGCCTTTTTTTACGTTTGATATCGAGTAATGGAGAGCGCCCGGTTCTACGAAACCTAACATCGAGCGATGCGAATTGATCAAAAAGTGAATGTAAAAGTCGTTGTAACCTAAATTTAGAATGTGCTCGTAATGAAATAGCGGTAGTGTTACCTTCCTCCATCCATTCCCGTGGTCGTATCCATCCATGACCGTGGAAATAAAACTCCGTCGGAAAAAAAACATATCAAGCCCAAAAAGAATATACCTAGATACCAGAAGCCTCCATTTAAACTTTGCAATACCCGCACGTTTTGCGCCGGCCGATAAAAGGACAGAACAGAAGAAAAAAAAAATTGGTGCATGTTGACCGTGGAAAGGTGGAAAGGGAATCAAGAAGAACCACCTAGCCAGATGCCATGGATGTCGCGGGATTCGAAAACAACCCCCACCCGCGTCCTCGTCGCTACGCCATTGACAAAAATCAAAAGCCGAAAAAGACACGCACAAAGCGATAGATACAGCAATCGCACGCAGCCGTTCAGCCGACAAATCCCACAGATGGTAGCAAGTAGGGTCGGTGTTTGTGTGTGGTGGGTGGTGGTGGGGTGTGGGGGTTCCTGTGGGATTTGTTCTGTGGTCCGGTGGGTGGGTGCGGGTGCTGCTTCTCAAAATCAAATATGTGCATAAGTGGCCAAGTCGGTATAACCAAAAACGTCGAGGTCGAGGCCCGTGTCGGGCAGACCGAGGGCGGAGGAGGGGTCGGCAGCAAAGGCGGCGAATGTCGTTGTTGTCGGCTGCTGTTGCGGTTGGCAGTGCTGCTGGTGGTGCTGGTGGTGGTGGCCCTGGTGGCCGCCCTGGTGCTGGTGTACTGCTGCTGCCGCCATCTGGCGGGCCGCCTTGAGCTTGACGAACTCGGCGTGCAGGCCCTGGTAGGCCTGGCTGAGGACGTCGTTGCGCTGCTTGGAGTCGCTGAGCATCTGCTCGAGGTCCTTTATGCGCTGGTCCTTGCGCTCGCGGTATGCCCGCTGCGATGCTCTGTTTTGTGCTCGTCGGCGCTGTGATTTTTGGGAAATTGTCAGCTTCTTTTTCCCTTTCACATGTTTGTCCCGATTTCCTCGTGCATAGGCCTACGGAGAGAGCGTAACCTAAAAAATAAAAAATAAAAATAAAAAAAAATAAAAAAAACAGGGCACATCCTTACCGAAAGCACAGACGGCGGGGCGTTCTTGTACCGGTTC
Source organism: Magnaporthiopsis poae ATCC 64411 (assembly GCA_000193285.1). Taxonomy (NCBI): domain Eukaryota; kingdom Fungi; phylum Ascomycota; class Sordariomycetes; order Magnaporthales; family Magnaporthaceae; genus Magnaporthiopsis; species Magnaporthiopsis poae. Next base: position 3,034,814 of record GL876969.1, on the reverse strand, counting down.
TCCCGTTTCCTCTTTGCGGGGGCCTTCGGCGCCGTCGGCGAGGCCTCGTGGCTGGGCGGCGAATCCGCCTCGCCCTCGCCCGCCGCTGGTGGGCTCGGGTAAACCTCTCCGAGGCCAAAGTCTTGCAGGTAGGACATGTCGTACTAGCGAGTGATCAAGCTCCTTTGGTCAGTTTTTTTTTTTTCTTGCTTTCGCTTCTCCGCAGCGCCAGCTTCCCCACTTTGCAGAATACAACACCAACAGAAAAGAAAAGAAAAAAAAAAAAAACACACCTGCGGACTCTGCGAATCGGACGTGTGTGTGTCCAGATACTGCTCCTCTTGTGCGTACAGGTAGTGGTAGGAGCTGACTGGTGATGGCAGGTCGAGAAGGGGGCTGATTTGCTCCATGGCGCAGGGCGTGCGGGCTCCCCTTCTTTTTATCTGCCCTTTTCTTGGTTGCTTGCTGCCGGCTCGGCCGAGGTGTGTGTGCCCGGAACTATCGGCAAGCTCTGCAGCTAGCTAGCGTGCTTGCTACTACCCTCGAGCAGCCTGCCTCCGCGGGGAGCGGCGTCTGATGACCAGATCTTCCGATCCTGGAGCTCCGATGATGACGACGACGGCGATGGTCCGTGATCGTCTCCTCGCTCAATGTGCGACAGCGGTTGTCTTGTATATGGGTCGGGGTCGAGAGGCGAGAGGTATAGGTAGGAAGGTAGGTAGGTAGGTATGCAGGTGTTGATGATGTTGATGATGTTGATGTCGTTGCGGAGAGTTGCGTCTTTTGCGTTGAGAGTGTGTGGGAACAAACAGGGAGGAGCGGATGGGCGAGTGGCGATGGGGATCTCGAGGTGTTATAACAACGAGGACATTCTGACCCCCGAAAGGACATTCCCATCCAAGCCCCGGTCCCGGTCCAGGAACGGGTGGGAGGGGGTGAAAAAGAAAGAAGAAAGTCGTCATATTCAAAGCACATGGGCGTGTGTGTCTCCATTCTGGGTGTACAGGGTCCTTTTTTTTTTAGGTTAGGGAGACGCTCCTCGGCTTGTCTCTCCACGGCCTTTTTTTTTTATTAGTATTATTTTTTTTATTCATTTTATGTCTCTCTCTGTCACCCATTTCGACGCTCGCGCAGGGCACAGCACCCTTGGCAGGGGTGGGGAAGAGCCGACAGGGAAGTGGTTCAGGGGTGTATAGGAAAGGCGGGGGCGTGTTTTTTCGCTCTGGCCAGGGACAGGGGAGGGAGGGCCAGCGATGGTCGGAGCTGTCTTCAAGAGCAAGCAAGCCCTGGATAAGTCAGCAGGGGATAGGGAGCGGCATGGAAGGCCCCTCCGCCCGCCTATCCTCGCGAGGCCTGCCATTCGGTGCAGGTGGTGCATTAGCGCCTCGAAGCCAAAGAAAAGAAAGAGAAAAAAAGCACGCACACTTCCGCCACAAGAAGTGTATGCACGCACGCTCTCGTCCGGTCATCGATGATCGACGCAAAGCCATCCCATCCACCATGATCGGCGGGCGGAAAGGAAAAAGAACGGACATGGAAAATTAGGGAAGTGAGTAAGGGGCGGGCAGAGATATGTTTTGCGTTGGGTAGGGACGGATTCCTCGCTTCGTTTTCTTCTCGCGTGGGGGGACCAAGCAATCAATCCACCCCCGGTATTGGATTCTCTCCACTTGGCCGTGTCTGATGTCGATGCCCGGCAGCGTCAAGCTTTTGGACATGGCGCCAGAGAGCTGGCAGAGTCACCATGGACGGAACCTGACCCCTCGCATCCGCCCTGAACAAGCGTCTTCCGTCTGCCAGCAGCTCCCCTTCGCTGATATCTCGTATTAAAATCGGAAGCATGGGAGTCCTGGACTACCGAGGTAGGGGTTGCAGCAGCAGCAGCAGCAGCAAGCGCGCAAAAGCCGCCGCAAGTGACGTCAGTCGGCGAAAGACCGCCGCCGACCGTTTCGTTTTGTGTGTTATGCGCATTCGCGTGTTTCTCCATTCCTGGTAGAACCCACATATAGGCACCTACAGGCAGTACCTTCCTTCCCAACTGCTAGCATCTAACGATATGCAAACCGTGAAATAATCTGCCCGCCGCCCGTTCGCCGGTGCATCTCCGGGCTCCGAAGATGGGGTGATCAAAGGCGTGTGCGTGCACGCCCAGGGCAATCCTCGTTGGGCGTGTGTTGTTGTGAGGCGACGTGAGCGCATTGAAGCTTTTGCAGCACCTAGCTGTATGTAGCATGTAGCAGCACTGAGTGGGGTCCACCCCGCTACCAGAAACAAAAAAAACACATCGTAGAGGCAGTTAAGCTCCAGCGACCCAAATGTCACACTCCCGTCAAATCTCCACTGTGGAAAGGAAACCGTGATCCCCCATTTTCTTGTTTCTTATTTTGCTTTCGTTATTATTACTATGTATTTTTTTTCTCCGAAGATGGACGCCCCTCGTGATCTGTGATGCAGTCACTTCCTGATGGGGTTCCCGAAGAACCCATGTAGTCGTCGTGCGGGTGGCCGCGGGCTTTCTCGCGTCATTCTCTTCTCCCCGAGCCGAACACGCGAATCCCGAGATTCACGCGTGTTTGTTGGTGTGTTCACTATTCAAGCCTGCCGTCACGAGTTGCATTAGAAGGCTTTGATTCGGCATCTCTTTTCCCCTGCCCGCTAAGCCGGGAATACCCAGGATTTAAGCATCCTTTGCATCGGCTCTGGCCGAAACAATCGTGTCTTTTTTCTTTTTTTTTCCCCCTCCCTGTGACCACAAAATCAAGTATTTTAGTCCCCGAATCACCACCACCATCCCCTCATCATTGGACGCCTTTCCGGGGACCCGACCTTGTTTGCAGCGGGGAAAAGATGAAGCTTGCCTCCCCGTCGAGATTCATTCAACCCGCCTTTTCGTATCTCCGACGCCCCGGCCGTGTCAGCGTGGGTAACTAACACCGCGCCAAAGAAAAAAAAAAACGGTCCGGTCCCTCGGCCGGCTTGGCCCAACTTCCCCCGCGGCCCGAAAGCAAGTCTTCTGCCACTTTGCTGCTACAGGCATTTTAGATCCAAGATGGGCAGAGTTGCGGCCATCCCCTTTGCATCCCCGTTCCTAGCAGTAGAATTGCAAATTGGCCATCAGCCGGCTAGCCATACGGGCCTGGCCTGCCTTCCGTTCTCTTAACCTTCAGGCAGGCGGCCAGCCTCGTTGATTAAACAGACGATGGACCCTCACTGGCACCACGCACCACCCTATCGGTCCTCCCATCTTATTGATCCTCAAAACAAACCCCGAGGCAGGTCGGCCGTTACCTATTTCGGCGACCACGGGGACACAGCCCAGGCGTTGCATCCCGCCTCCGTTACATAGAATCGCCGGGCGGACACTAGGTGCCAGGCAGGGGCGGCGCAAAAGGGTCGGCACACTAAACCCAAGTAGATGGAAGGACACCTCCCCATGCCTTGGGTTGCCGCAATCTACTTGCTCCCTTTTCGTAAAATACTTCCCTTTCGCGCTCTGTGGCACCGTTACCTTCTCGCTGCCTTACATACGGTGATGGTTGCGTACTACCTACCTACATACCACCTACACAGCAAGGTTTTGTCTCATCCTTCCCCCATGTCGTCTTGCCAAGCCTACCTACCGATCTTTCTCCGCACCCCCCGTCTTCTTCACTTCAACCAAAGGCTTATTTAGAAAGATCTTGTCCAATCAGCTAAGCCTCGGAAAAGGCTCCGTCCGCCCCCACAGCATGAGACAGACACTAAAGAACTCCCCTCCATGAGATGGGCTGGCGATCCTGAGGGCTCGTGTCATTGATTTTCGTACCTTGTCTTTCGTCATCCTCCTCGTATACCCACACGCTCAGCCCTTTTTTTTTTCTGCCGTTGCTCTTTCTCCTTCTTGTTCTATCCGCAGGAGCCTATTGGTGTTAATGTTGTCAGGCATAATCGGGGTAATTTTCCGGCTTTCTTTTTTTGTTCCTCCTCCGCGCTGAGCAGCCAATCAGGGGCGGGCTGGCTACGAACCCGAGGATCCTTCCCTTTGGCCTCCCACCCCCATGGCGGCCTGACAGCCAGATGCTGCTCGTCTCCATGTCCCAACCCGGAAAATCATCCGCCAAGCGCCCGTCGCTGCCACGTCCAGAACGAGGGGGCGATGTTGATCGATACGTGTATCGATGCTGTCGTACGAGTCACCTGCCTGTTGAGGCAAGTTGTCGTAAACTAGGATCACCCTCCGCCTCAACTAGCCCAGGGGCGTGCGCCATGCGGAGTCCAACTTCCTTTGGTTCTACTTTCTCCTTTTCTTTTTCTCCGTGTATTGCAACTATGCCCAGGACAGGCATTGTTCGGCATCCTCACCGCTACCACTGTAAAGAAGCGCCCAAAAGGGAAAGGGAAAAGGGGACCCTTGTGGATAAGTCGTGATTTGGCGTGCGTGCATGTGCCTCTGTGGCTCCGCTCAAAATGCCGCCATTTTCGGGGTCCTGCACGGCGTTTTGGGGTGTGATTTCGATAGCAGACTGGCGCACTGAATTTGAAATACTTTATAACCCCAACGATCGCTAGCCAATTGCGGCGGGGTTCAGTGCTGAAGCTTTCCCAAACAGGAAATCCAGTGCATCAACGAGCCCGCACAGCGCCCCTTGGACGGCCCGAATTCCTATGATTTTCTGCACGAGAACCTTTATCTCCGCGAGCAGGCTGCGAATATCCAATTGGCGGGCCCGTCTCGCGCCGACCCGCGTTTTTGCAATCATCTCGTCTGTGGACGCCGGTGCCTAGAGCAAGCAAGATCATTTCAAGAATGCCCCATGGCAGCAGGGATTGCGGATTTCTTTCGGGGCGTGAAATTTACAGGTTTCATCGACAAGTGCGCCGCGGCTGTATTCGTCGTCAGGGTCACCAGCCCCCAAAGAGTTGCCTATGCCGTTGCTGCTAGGGCTGAGACCTGAGACGCACTGCCATGAGGTCGACACGGGACTGCAGAGTGATCCTTGATGGCTCAAAGCTTCGTGTAGACGGTGGATATTGTCGACGAGGGTGGGGCGAGGGTGGACGGGCGTGGTTCTTGCTGTGCCGCCTGTGATGGCCGTTAATATGTCGTCGCCGCAGGAGCTTGTAAGGCAAGCCCAAGCTGAGATCCTTCAACGCAATAAAACGAATGTCTTGGTTGGGTAGGGCTGCCCTGTGGGGCGGCTCTCGTTACACCCTCGGCACAACAAGAAAATAGTGGATTCGAAGTCACCTTTTTTTTCGTCGTCGTCTTGGGTCACCGAGCAGACGGCACACAAAAGCCACGCTCAACAGGATGGACTTGCTTGTTCCAACAGGCCAATAGTAATCATCAGCCCGCCCCCAAGGAGGGGAGAGAAGCAGCAAGTGGAAAGCCGACGAGCCATGGAGTTAGGCCCTTCTTGCACCCGCTCCGCTTTTTGCGGCTGCTGGGCGGAAAACGAATGGTGGGCTGGGGTTGCATCAAGAATGTCGCTGCCTGGCGGGAAGGACGCGCGCGCGCCACCGCAACCCCCGCTCTCGGCGACGTCTGTTCTCCTCCTCCCAGTAGTCGAGCGCCGATGGCAGCCGGGCCAGCTGGAGGGCGACCCTATCTGCTGGGATCACGACGCCCCACGTGGCTGACTCTGCGAGCCTATCCATATTTTGATAGCGCCGCTATGTCTCCGCCGCGGACCGCCGTATGCAGATATGATATTCGCGCATCTGGTAGCGCGTCTGGCTGGCGTCTAGCAGCCGTCCCCTCTCCTCTTCCCATTGACAGCTCTTCTCAGGCAGCAGCATTTTGCTTCTCGGTTGGCGCCTCCCAAGCAGACGCCACCGCCTCACCGGCTGGCTGGGGGCTGCCAAGCGGATCTGGACCGCCCGCCAGGAACAACACGCTTGGCTGATTTAGCTGTTTTTTCCCCGATTGGCGGGGTCGTCTATGCAGACTCGAGGACGGGTGGCAGTAGTCAGACGGGGCGAGAATGGATGCATCACGCTGATGCCGTAAGATTTCTTTCCCGCTTTGGGACGGTAGATCGTCATGAGAGAGCAGACTAAAGAGCTTGTTTAGTCACACGAACGAGCTGGTCAGCGATATGGATGTGTGCTTTGCCTGCAGGCATATGCACCTGTGTCGATCGCCTCCTCGAAGCAGGGCTGGTGGTGCACGAGACACGACTATCATGAGTGAACGCCTGGCAACAGCACCCCCAAGACAGAATTTTGCCCGCATGTCTCAGCCGGAGCATAAGTCGCCGATCGACCGATGACCGAGGCCCTAGGAGGCTGGCAAAGAAGTATCCTCGACTTCCGTTGGGTTCCGAGTCGGCTTGGGAGGTATGGATGGTGTCCGCATACGCTTCAGAGAGAGAAGCAACAACCTACCCACAGGGCACATCGGCGATGCCGCGGCTCGCGATAATTACACCGGGTAGAGGGCCATGTCGGGGTCCGATATAATGGAATCAATTTGACGCCACCTAGAAGCAGTGCCAAGCCGACGGGGAACGGCGGAACGACCGCGAGGAGAGCTGGCGGGCGGGTGGGGGAAGCGATTGAGGGTGGTCCCAGGTTGCATTGCAGGAGACAGCTTCGACAAGCAATTGGCTGCAACCCCTCATCATCACTCAAAATCTCTCTTTTTCCCCAAGGGTTTGGGGCGGGCAGGTGCGGCACCTATGTTCTCGTTCCTGCCCGACAGCAAAAAGCCCAGCCAGCCTTCGCTTCTATTGCCTGTTTGCTTCCAATACCACCCCAGGGGCTGCTGCTTCGTTGCTGCCAGCGCCCGCGTCCCGACAACTCTAAAGCTTAATTGTCCTCCTCTCAAGGCCAAGTCCGCCTTTTGGCTGCCTGGACCAATCACGGCCCCCAAATCCAAACGCTGCGGCGACTGCTTTCCGACTTTCTCTTTTCGAGGGCTACACAACATGGGCTGGCCTCGAGCTTTTTTTCGACAGCGCACACACACACACATATTTCATTATAACACACCCTCCCAGCCAACCGAACCAACCAACCAAACAAGGACACCGAAGCCCAGACCATGTGGCGTTGGCCGAGAACGCCTTCGTTGATATTTCGGGATCCCAAATCATCGTGGCTTGCCTTTCTCTTCTTCTCTCTCACACCCCCTCCCCTAGACTAGTTGTCCATCCATCCTTCCCACTAGCGTCGAATTGTCAGCTACACCTCCTGGCTCCCGTCTTTCCCGCCCCGCAAGCTTAAACCTTCCGTTTTGGGAAATCTCATCCCTCTGCGCGCCATGTCGGTGATCCAAAGCATCACCATACTTATTATTAAAAACGCGAAGGCCGAAAGAAAAGATAGGCCATACCCTGAATACCCGCTATATGAGACGCTCTATGCGTCAGTATAATATAGAGGAGGAGGAGTAACCGAGAATTTCTGATTAGTTTCACACACAGCACCCCGATAATCATGATTAGTAGTCGTGTCCGTGGTATTATGCCTCGGAACCAACCGAAGGACGATCCAATGCAGCGCCTATGCATAGGAGAACAATTTCTTATCTTATCAGCCCTCACCCACCTCGGTGATCCCGTGGTCCAGAAAAAGGCATTTCGTAGCTGCCTGAGAAAAGCGAAATTGCAACTTTCAGCAGATATCTCGTCGAGGCTATTCTTTTACCTACCGACTTGTACAAATTCATTGAGTCAGGACCAAAAAGAGGCTGAACAAGAAGGATCCGGTCCCCACCAGTTCATCCGTGGAAGTAAGGAAGCCTTCCGAAACAAAAGCCATGTTCGCCGCCCCCAAACGAGGGAATCCAACCCACCTCGTCGTTTCCCCATGTTTCGAACCATGGCTTGTGCAATCGAAATCTTGCTGCCTGGCGGGCGCTTCGCCCCGTCGCCAAAGAGACCAGACCCATCCATTTTCCTCAACCCGAACCTCGGCCTTTGATGTTACAAATTACCGCACACACATTTTTCCCGCTTTGCCCCTGGGCTTTTGGATGGGTTGCAGGACCAATGAACGATGTAGCCCCCCGTAGACTAAACTAGCCTTGCATTGCAGATGGCGCACATCTACCCAAGTACTAGTATACGTCTGCAGAGTGGAGTGGTGTGCCACATGGCAGCCAGCCGGGGCTTCGGCATCCCAACCAAAGAAGCACAACGCCTTCTTGTGACGCGCCGAAGCCTCTACGACCGCTCCGGAACCCGTCCCGGCGGCGCTAGATCCGCCGTGTCCCGTCATCCCCGGGCCAGTAGGCACAGATCTAGGAGGCGCCTAGGATCCTCCCCCTCTCCAGGACATGCTGCGGCAAGCATCCTACTTTCGCCATTTGGTGCCTGGCCTCCAGTGGCCCATGAGCCTTAGGCTAGCAGGCGCCGGTGATGCCTTTGCCTGCCGGGAGAGCTGCTTGCTACCTTTGATTGGTAGGCAGATAGAGCCTACTTTCTGCGCAGCTAACTGCAGGATTGATTGAGACGACTTGTAACTCGGCTCCTGGATTACCGAGCCAAGCCCAGCGTCTGCCGAGTTCCCGAATGCCGTTGCCGTGCGCGCCGGTTCTAGCAGCGCATATCGTTGGGCCCGGTGGTGGCTGTATCGAGGTTCCGGGTCCCTAACTGCCTCTTTCCAGCCCATTCGGAGGTGGGCACGTATCTTGTTGCCACTACTCGCTGTCATCCTACCTATCCAAGGCGCGTAACCCCGCCTTGGCCTGCCTGACTCCATCGTCGAAGCCGATGCGCTCGCTTAGGGTGATGCACTCGTCGAACCGACGGCGCGCCCCGGCGACATCGCCGAGCATCTTGGCAATGTCGCCGAGATTGCACAGAGACACAGCACAGGCCTGGTCGCACTCTGGGGTGCGCTTGTCGCCGCCCGTTTCGGCAGCGAGCCGCTGCGCGTTGCTGGCCCAGTTGCCGGCGTACTCTAGGTAGGTCGCTCTTGTCGCCGCCGTCTTTTGCTGCTGCGCGGCAGCCGGGGACGCACTGGTAACGACGGTGATCCTATTTGCGCTGCCTGTCTTGGCGCCGCCGTCGCCCAGCACGACCCCCTTATTATCACCGCTGCCGACGGGTCCCGCGTCTGCCGCTGGCGGAAGAGGGTCCATCAATGGAATGTGGAGAGGGTGTTGAGTGAAGGATGCAGCGATGTTGTTCACTTTACATATCGACAATCAGTCAGTTTGTTATCGGCTCGTCGGTAGCCTTGCCGAGAGGTATCGCGATACGACTTACTTATGACTGCGCTGTGGCAGGGATCCTGGCAGAGATGAAGTGCCTGGAGGAATGCGGGCACGGCAAGATGGGCCTGATCCTTGGACAAGAAGCTGTTGCCAAGGGCTGCAGATTGGAAGTTAGCAGCAATAACGGAGGGCAGAGGAAGAGACTTTTGATCATAACAAACGGTCCAAGACATACCCTCCAGAGCCCCGCCCATCTCCTCAGCATTGAGCCACTCGCCCTCATCCTCCTTGACGCCCTCGACAGACCGACGTCGCATCTCCCTCAGGCCAGCCTCGACGGCCCACACAAGATTTTCGTGGGCCAGCTCAGGCTCGAGCACGTGCGGGTCAGAGTATAGCTCGCCGAGCTTGACGCTGATGCCGATGGACCGGCGCAGGATCCGGTTGCGCTTGCCCCAGATCGTCTCCCTCTTGGGCGGTGGTGGTGCCGCTGCCGCCTCACCCCCCACCTTGGACGGCTGCTCCCCGTTCCCGTCCTCCTCTTTCCCCTCGGTCGCCGCCGCGGGCGCAACAACGGGCAGCTCTCTCATGCCCTGCTCCTCGGCCAGCGCGACCCAACGCCTACACTCGTCCAGCAGCGAGGCGAGGGCGCGGATGGCGGCGTCGTGGCGCTCAATCTTCTCGAGCCAGGCGGCGATCTGGATGCGCACGCCCATGAACTCGTCCGAGAAGGGGTCGAGCCCGGTCTGGACGCACTTCTCGATGGCCTCGCGGTAGTACTTGAGCGCGAGCTTGGGGTCGGGCGCGTAGTTGCTGTAGTAGAGCGCACGCCGCATCGCGTCGGCCACGGGTGCCGGCAGCGTCGTGAACTGCTCCGAGTAGAAGTAGGTGAAGTAGATGCGCACCGTATACGCCACGACGCCGGCCATGACGACGAGCCTAGGAAGAAAAAAAAAAGGAGGGGAGTGATTAGGACAGGGACGGAGCGAGGTTTCCTGGTGAGGGGATCCAAACTCACGATACCAGCGCCAGCCCCATCTCCCCAGGGTGCTGCCGGAAGATGGCGCGAAAGTTCTCGCCGCGAACGGCGCGCGAGAGGCTCCTCAGGCTGTCCCTGAACAGGCGACGCAGCACCTCGCCAAACGTCGGACGGCGCGGCGGTC
>GL876969.1:3008531-3024430 GCA_000193285.1 Magnaporthiopsis poae ATCC 64411 | reverse complement strand
TCTCCTCATATACATAACCTGGGCAGGAAAAGAAAAGCGATCCTCCATCCCGAAACGCTAAATACAAGCCATTCTTCCACCTACCCGTCCTTGTTTGCAATCAACCATCCTCCCCGCTTCCCCACCATTTGATCTCAACCAAGACCCTCCTTCCCCGCGACACAGCTGCAACAACAATGACGGGCGGCAAGTTCGAGCCCAAGAAGCCAGTCGAGCTGGATCCCCCCAAGCTGGACGTCAAGATTTCCAAAGACGATCTTGCCAATGCCGCTGGTATTTTTCCTTGTTTTTATCTTGCTCTTTTATCTCTAATGCCAGAGAAAGTCACTAACATCTCCACTCAAAGGGACCGACGGCGGCAAATGCTATGTTGCCATAAAGGTAGGTACCTAGGAATCATATGATCAAAATCATCAATTGCACGGAATGAGCCTACTCATTCGTTTCCCATTTACTGACAAAAATCCAGGGACTTGTCTACGACGTCACGGGCAACAAGGCCTACCAACCCGGAGGCGCTTACCATGGTATGTCCCGGATACCTGCCGACAAACATGCCACCATACCTTCCCCCTGAACCAAACTAACCATAACTACGGCGAAAAAAGTCTTCGCCGGCAAGGACGCCTCCCGCGCCCTGGCAAAGTCGTCCACGCAGCCCGACGACGTCTCCCCCAAGTGGGACGACCTGGACGATAAGGAGCAGGGCGTGCTGAACGACTGGATCACCTTCTTCAGCAAGAGGTACAACGTCGTCGGCATCGTTGACGGCGCCGACAACCTGGCCGAGCCCGTTCCCAAGGCCGAGGAAAAGTAGGAACCAAGGAAGGGTGCAGGCAGAGAAGCTCGGCCGTCGATTCGAGACCCGCACCTTGGCAAGCGTGCCGCAAACCCGTCGTGCTGCTACTGCTATGCTAGTTGTCGTTGTTGATGAATTCAAATATTGACAGGTAGGTACCTACCTAGCCAGGACTTGATCGCAATGTGAATACCAAACGCTTCGAGCAACGCTTTTGTTCTTACCATGTCACACGCAAACCAACCTTCAAGTCACCGAGTCGGGTCCGGGTCTGAAATGTCTTCGTTTTAATTCATGCCATCCTATTTGTGTCTGACCTTGTTGATTTATCCTCGCCAGCAACACACTCTCTCCCCACCCCTTGAAGCCGACATCTAGGAACGATAACCTCCAAGAAATCCATCAACCGCCCATGGAAGTAACCGAGGTGTGAGTGAAACCGTGCTTGACTCTTCTCGCCTTCTCCCACGCCCCCACGGCAGCAGGAGCTTTCTCATCACCGCTTGCGTCTCGGTTGGCGTCCATTCGTTCGACTTGTCATTTCCGTGATTATATTTTCTAGGGTCCTGATTGTGGGGACGCAGCAAAGAAATGAAGTTGTAGAGCGAAACGGGAGATAGCGGCTGAGAACCATGGCCACCAAAGAGAATGCGAGTCAAGCCAACAGCCGACCAACGCCAAGAAAAATGAAAAAAAAAAAAAAAAAAAAAAAAGAAGAATATACTAAAAGGATGTAGAGTGAAGAGACAAGAGATAATGTAAAGGTGCCGCCGCCGATGGTGATGAAAACAAGTGTACCGCCCCACAATCCCTGATTTTTCCAAGAAACCTTGCCACGAAACTCCCCTCGAAAAAAGGACAATGAGCCGAACGAATGTATACCCAGCCGACAAGGAAAGAAGAAGAAAACCAAGCCGTATCCCACAACGTCGGAGGACGCGACGTACAACGCCAATACCCCCCAAGGGCCAGTTAATTCCATGTGTATGTGTAAACATGTGTATGCCAAACGCCCATTTGCCAAACAAAAATACTACCGACACGCCTCTCTCCCGCCAGAGAGGTTAGGCCTCTGTAATCACAGGTCCTGCTTTTTCCCTGTGTTTTTGTTTTATTCTATTGTGACGGACAACCATCGCCATCTAGAGAGTAGGACCCCAGAGCCGGGGATGGAGGCTTAGACCGGGCCAAGGGTGACAGTGACAGGAGTTCTGCCGGCCGCCAGACCCCTTTCGGTCATCTCGGAGCTGCCTCCGGAAGATCATGTTCGCCATTAGCGAACCCGTTCATGTGTTCTGTGGGTTTGGCGGCGCCATTAGTCCGCACGTCAGGATTCGAGTTCTGTGTCTGCGTCTCGGGGACGATGGGTGGCGAGTTCGGTGGCGACGGCTTCTTCTCAGGCGTCGTCTTGCGCGTCAGGGATGCCGTTTCGGGCTCCTCGGGTATCGTGGCGAATTTTTTCAGCACCTGCTTGAGTGCTGGCCTACGAATAGGCTTGGCGAGGAATTCGTTCATGCCACACTCTAGACAGTCCTTGACGTTGCTCTCTTCAGAGAAGGCCGTCAGCGCCACAATGGGCGCCGAGTAGCCCAACTGGCGGATGAGCCGCGTGCTCTGAAGACCGTCCAGGTTGGGCATCTGAATATCCATGAAAATCAGGTCGAAGAAGAGATTCTTCTCCATGTTGGACCTGACCACCTCAAGGGCCTCCTGACCATCCGACGCGACCGTGACATCCAACACATGCTCGAGCCTGAGCATCTTGCTCACCACTTCGATATTGGTGGAGTTATCATCCGCTACCAGGACTCGCAGGTTGAAGCCCCCTTTTCCCGCCACGGCCTCGGCGATCTTACGGTCGAGCTCCGCGGTCTGCTCTTCCTTGCTCTGTGACCGACTCTGTACAGGCGAGAAGAAGGGGTGGCTAAGCCCAACCAGACGCGGCTTGTTATCCAGCACTGATGAGGGATTACCATCGGTGGATGGCTTTGCATGGGACTGTCGGGAAAGATCCATGTCTACCGAGCCGACACTGGCTGGCCTCGATGTGATGCTGCTCGACGCGGTGCTAGACGCCCTTTGAGGACGAGGGGTAAAATCAGCATCCTCTCTATGTTTTGCCGTTGGTTTGTTTCCATCAGCTTCCCAAGACTCTATCGCGACAGAGGGAAGAGAAGGGCCTGCATGCCATGCATACCTGTCCTTAACATATCTGAGCGGGATCCGCATCGTAAACACCGAGCCCACATCTATCGCGCTCCGCAGGGTGATGTTACCGCCCATGAGGGTGGCGAGCTGCTGGCAGATACTAAGGCCAAGCCCAGTGCCCCCAAACTTCTTGCTCAGGCCCAGATCGCCCTGGACGAAGGGCTCAAACACACGCTCCCGCATGTGCTCTGGGATGCCCGGCCCCGAGTCCTCGACCTCGAACTCGAACAGGAACGTCTTGGCGTTGGGCGGCGGCGGCGTTGGCGACCGCTCCCTGATGTGCACCATGGGTCCGCCGTGTCCTTTGGGCTCCATCGGGTTGATGGCCAGGGCGGTGCCCTGCGACGCAGGCGACGCGACGGCGGTCTTGGAGCTTGTCGACTGCGCCGACGACGAGCCCATTCTATGTCGCGTCCGACCGGCACGCGTCGAGCCTGACCTAGAGAAGGACGACGTCCTACTCACGTCCTCGTTGGCGTGCTCGATCTCTTCCAAGCACCTGATCCTCAGGTCCACCTTGCCGCCCGCAGGCGTAAACTTCAAGCTGTTGCTGACCAGATTGATGATGACCTGCAGGATCCGGTGCTGGTCGCCCCAGACGCACATGTCCTTGAGCCGCCCGGCACCCATGGGTCCCAGGGCCGGCAGCCTCGTCTCGATGCTGGGGCCCGTCCCCTCGAACGCGTCCCCACCGGTGAACTCGACGGTGAAATGCGTCCCACTCTCGCGTACCTGCTTATCGAATATCGCGAGCAGCTGTTGGCGGATATCGCCCAGTCGGAATTCCTTCTCCTCCAATCCTATACGGTGGCCGATTTGGTTCTTGGAGAAACTAAGGAGATCCTCGAGCAGGTGGAGCAACAAGTCTCCAGACTTGTACAACGTCTTGAGGGATTGCTTGATCCGAGCAATGTCCGTTTCTTCCATACAGACGGCACACATACCCATAATACCGTTGAGAGGCGTCTTGAGCTCATGCGATATGTTCGCAATGAAGAGCGTCTTGCTTTCGTTGGCGGCCTCGGCCGCCTTCTTGCTGATCTCGAGTTCCCTCGTCCTCTCCGCTACCTTGTCGTCGAGGGAGGTGTACTGCTTGTAGAGCTCGTCCGTCATCTCGTTGAACGTCTCGGTCAGCTCCGTCAGCTCGTCCGTGATGTAGTGCTTTCGGTCCGTAACCTTGCCGGGGATCTTGAAGACGCGACGTTGAGATGAGTTCCCGTCCTGGTCCTGCTTCCTGCGGCGGTCCCTCCTGGCCCTCGTCTTGCGGATGATCGCCCCCACCCAACCCTTCTCCGACAGGGAGGATAGAACGCCGGACCCCGGAGTCTCGCTGTTGACGCCACCGGGGTAGTCGTAGTCGTATCCTGGAGGCGCAATAGACTTTTCGGTAGCGACCTTGAGATCCCGAATAGGTCTCACGCTCACATGAGCACAGGGGAAGATGATGAGCGTCATCAACCCGGCCGTGCCGAATACGCAGCCGAGCAGAATGTTCCTAAGCGTCATTATGGCAGCCAGCGCTTCCGCTCTCTCCTGCTCCACAACAACAACCCACTGGACGAATTGCGAGTTGGGGCGGGCGGTCCCAACGGACACGCTCAGCCCTTGCTCGTTGGTGGTCCACAGCTCGGCCCGGGCGTTGTTGATGGATTTGTTCTGCACACTTGTAAGGCTGTTGGCGACGGCCGGGAAATCGCGAAGTGCGAAGGCCTCGTCGTAGCCGCCAGACTCAAAGTTGTGGTTCGAATGGCGGTCGGCCGTGTCGTTCGCAGCGCGGGGCGGCAGCACGAACTGAACCTCGGTGTTCGTTATGAACCGTGTCTTATTAGGCACAACGAAGGTGGCATTGCTGGGCGGGTCCGTCGCGTTAAAACGGTTCGACTGGGAATGAGGACCAATAATCAAAGTCATGCCTGTGCGCCCGAGCCCCTCAGGCGAGTTACGGATCTGAAGAAGGGTCGAGGCTGAGGCAAGCAGGGTCATGTAACCTATCACAAGGCTGTTCCCGTTTGCCCTAACCGGGACCGTCAGCGACACGATGGCGTAGGTCTCGTTCACTATCAGAGGCCCGAGAAGCAGCCCGCTGGTCAACCTAATATCCGCAAAGGCATTGGCATAGAAGATATTGGTATCCGGCGATATGTTGCTCGGCTGGCCCGTGTCGGTGTATGTGATGTTTGGGTAGAGCATGGCAGGGTAGCCCCCGGGGACGTCGCTAAGGATGGCGTTTGTGCCGTTCGCGTTCTTGTAGGGGAGCGTGATGTTGTGGAACATCTTGGAGGTGACGCTTATCAGGCCCTCGGCGGTGCCGCTAGAATTGCGCGAGTAGATGCGAGCCTGCAAAAGGTCCGGAGACCCGGGCTGGTTAAGCGCCGTCTGGATGTCGTCGTTGGCAGCGTCCCATTGCTGCGTGGTGTTGGTTCCGTCGTAGAAGCTGGTTATGGCTTTTTGTATGAGGACGCGCGTGGCAATGGTCTGGCAGGTCGTCTGGAGAAGGTCGATCTCGGCAGCGATGCGCGCCGCCTTGAGCGAGGCCGTCAGGCTGAGGGCATTCTGCTGGACCCCGGTGACGAAGTCGTTAACGTAGATCCAAACCGGAATCGACACGACGGCTAGCGCCACCAGTGTTGCTAGAATCACCAGCAGCGCGAGCTGCTCCCTGATGGCTATCCGTATGGAACGCATCCTGAAAGAGCAAGTCGGACGGCGACGCCTTCACTCCATGCATGTCTCTGCGGCTCGGCGGACAGCAACAAACTTCAGCGGATGTGCAGCTGAAAAGGGAATGGTGTAGCCGCTAATGCGACCGTCGGGGACTGGGACGCGGCCACTGTTGTTGCTGTTGTCAAGACGAAGCCGACGGGACCCGAGGTTTTAGCAGGTAAGGGTTCCGGGTGGAGGCGTGCAGAGAGGCGGTAGAGAATGCAGGCCTCCTGCGCGGCGACTGAATGATCCGTTCCCGGAGACTTGGCGGAGCGGGGAGTCGAGCGAGTAGGGCGCAAGTCGGCCCGCGGCGGTGACTAGCAATGCATGCAGCAACCGGGCAGGAGGGCGTGGAGATGGAGATAGGTGGGTAACTGTCGATGCTAGGGGACGGACGGTGTAGGTCGGTGAGAGAGCGCCAGGGCTGACGAAGCGAAAGAATTGATGCAAGTTATGAATGCGTGTACTATGGATGGATGAGAGAGTGTGGGTGGATAAGAAAGGTGGCGGATCGTGTGTGTGTGTGTGGTTTTTTTTTCTGCTTCTTTTTTTTTCTTCTATTCCCTCCCAAAGGCAGCCCCAGCCCGAGTCGGCAGCGTCGGACTGCGCGCGTCTCCCTTCTTGCCGTTCGTATTATGGGCGCGGCGGAGAAAGAGCGAGGGTTGAGAAATTTCCAGATGGAATTAGGTTGATGCTGGGGACAGAGGAGTGTCCACCCGGCAGCTGGCCAGGGATCCCGGTTGCCTGGAGCGTGGGGTGGGGAGGCGGTTGATAATGATCACAAAAGCAGCACCTGCAATGACAAACAAGAAACGACCCTTCCCCTCTCTGTCCGTGGCAGGTGGAAACGTGCGTCGAATCGAGTCGAGAAGGCGGGCACCTGCAAGTTGGAGGCGGGCGACTACGATGACGGCGTGGATTCGAGGCGTGTAGGCTCAAAGAGGGAGAGTTTTCCAGACGCCAGAACTCTGATGGTAGGAGCTGCCCGAAAGATCGTCGATCGCGAGTGCCAGAAAAGCCAATGGCTCGCAGCTAAAACAGCCGGGGCACTCGCACAAGGCACGCGGTGGCTCAGCGCCAAGGAATGGGGTGGCGGCCACAGTCGCACGCAGTTGCCAGCGCCAACCCAACGGGGAAAGATCTAGACCGCGGCTACCCTTTTGGCCTAAATCCTACTGGCCCGGTCAAAGGTGCTTCGGGGTGGGATTTCAGACACGCAGCAGAGTGAGAGACACACATACAGGCAGGAGAGGAAGACAAACAAAAAAAAAAAAAAAAAAAAAAAAAAAAAATTAAGTAGGTATGCGCCCACGTGCAAGGCAAGGACAGCACAGGACAGGACAGCAAGCACAGTGCACGACTTGTGCTCCGCTCCCTGGCGTGCAGGTCGCGACAAACCGAGCAGCTGGCAGCTTCCCTGTGCTCGACGTTGCAGCGTCCGTTCCTGCAAATGCAGGCACTGTGGATGCGTTTTTCTGCAGCCCATGGATGGCGCGTTCTTGTCAAGTTTTTACCACCCGCGTCTCCATTGCCAAGACCCCCATGAATCGGGCTGAATGGGTCCGCTCCAATTGGTTTTTTTTTTCTCTGTTTTTCCATCCATTCTTTCGCTTCCACCCAGCGTCGCCGCGCATTCTCCACATGGCGAACTGTGGAACATTTGATTAAACGTGGGCGAAGACAGGCCCGGCCCCCAACAGGAGATACCACCCTTGACCTTGCCTTTGCTCCGGCTGCAGTCCGCGTCTTCCGCTCGGCCCCTGAACCAGGCCAGAACTGGCGCCCGAGTCCTCAGTCTGCCGGCGGCGCCAAGGTTCCCATGGAATCGTGCTTTGCCGGTGCCGTGATGCCGAAGTCCATTTTCTCCACAGGGGTGTGTGCCAGTGGGAGGAGAAAAAGGAGGAGGACGAAACGGGAAAAAAATTTTCCCCATCAGTCTAGGTTGTCAATTTCCCGATTTTGAGGCGGGGGATCAACAGCAATCGAATTGATCGTCGTCGAGATCTGTCTCCCATCCTGGTAGTCCCGCATAAAATATGGAAACAACTGGCAAAAAAAAATAAAGGTCTCGGTATCAAGCCTCACTTTATTCGAACCATGCATGACAGCTGGAACATGAACAAGACCACAGGTAGAAGGCAAGACAAGACGCATGAACAAAAAGAAACAACCTACACCACACAAGTCTCGGGGTAGTGTGTGCGCCTCTTCAGGCCATGGCGTATAAAAAGACGCCAAGCAAAGGAGACCCGACACGCCCCTTCGCGCACGCCGGCAAAGGGGAGCCGCCGAGCCGGCCGCCGATCGGGTCGAGAAACCGGTCCCCTCTTTACATGCATGTAGGTGCGCCAGGCGATGTATCGATACGACAGCGACATGTGGAAGAAGGAGAAAAAAGAAAAGAAAAGAAAAAAAAAACCCGCCGCCGGTGGCACCTCTCCAAAGAGGCCTGAACCCGTTGGTCCTTTTCAGCAACCTTTCGGCCATGTCCGCTAGTAACGCATGCAAGAGAAACATCAGTCGAGTCGATTCCAGGCTGGGTCGGCTGGGTGGTTCGGGCAACGGAACTCGGGAGCGCGGCACGTCCCTTGCTTGTTATTCTCTTCTCTTCTTTTGCTTTTTTTTTTATCGGCCCCTTCTTTTTATCTTTCTTTTGTTCCGAAATGTTGGGTCGCGTTTCCGAGGAATACGGTTCGAGTGAAAATGTGAGGGAGTACGACACGTCCCTTTTTTTTTCTTCTCTTCTTTTGCTTTCTTATCATCATCTTCTTCATGCACGTGTCATCTTGTGCCATTAGGAAACACAAAACGTCAGCCGTTCTCTCGCTCATTTCGTTGATGGTGTCACTCCATCTCATCGCAGAATACAGACGACCTACTCAGGGCGGAAACACAAAACATGGACCCAGAGCCCCATTTTCACTTACAAGTACATACCTAGCCCGGAGCGAGTCGTCCAGCCGCCGCACCGTGTCTCGTGACAAAAGAGTCTGAGGGGCAAAGAGTGATGAATGATGACATTGGATGGTTTTGCTGCCAACTGGGCAGCCCCAAATGACGACGGGGCTTTTGAGGGATTCGCCCCAGCTCGCCCTTCCCTAGGTAGGTTTCCCTTGTCATTAGTTGCCCGTGCATGTTTGATGTCGCCTTGTCAACCTACCTCTTTGGCGCTGACTGAGCCGCCGCCCGTCGTCGACCCGGGCAGCGGAACAGAGCCGGCCAGCATGACACAGAGAAACCCAAAAGGCCAAATGCCAACAAGTCCGCGGGCGCAGGGTCTTGCAAAAAAACAAACGTCTCATTTTCTCCGAATTTCCGTGTTGGACCGAGACTCCGAGACTGTGCGCGTGAGTGATAAAACACTGGAGTGCCTGACCAGCAGAAGCAGAGATGGCCGAAATCGGTGAGGGATGAAAAACAAAAATACGACTTTCTTTTTTTCTTTTTAATCCCGCTAGATCCCACTCCACGCAAAAAAAAAATGTCTCCCTATCAATCAGAGTTGTTTCATGAAACAGCCTGGCATCATACACGCAACCAAAAGAGGAAATAAAGTGGGAGAGTGAAAAAGGTAAAAAGGAAAGAACGAGAAAAAGAAAATACTTCCCCTTGCCCATCAAGTGCCGGAGAGGGTTCCAAGGATGAAAAGAGCGGGAGAGGAAAAAGGATAAAGAACATAAAAATGATGGAATGGCGAGCAAGGCAAAGAAGGAATGAAAGGATGGGAATACTATGGGAATTAAGCTTTAAACGTCGTAAAGGGAAAACCCACCGTCTGAAAGATGGGCTGGGTGAGCAAACCGTCTTGGAGGAAATAGGACGAGGGGCATGACCACGAAGGGGCGAAAAAAAAAAAAAAGCAAAAGAATAAAACGCAGCAAGTTGCGAACCAAAAATGAGGGACAGCATGCCCACTCGACCTCATCTTGTCTGGGTTTTTCGTGCTCTTGTTCTCCATCGCAAAACATGGCAGGGATATCAAGCCAGCGCCACACATTTGCCCACCTTTCTCCAGCCCTTCGACGCATCGTCTTTGCAATGTACATGGTTTTGAATGTATATATGTAGGTTTGAAATCAGAAGGAAGAAGCATTGAGGGAGCCTACACACGCACACACACCCTCTCTTGATCACCTATTCAATTATGCGTTGGGTAAACAGGAAACCCGCTGCACGCACACAGCTTGCATGTGCCAGCTCCCAGCCACAGGCGCTTAGGCACTCTGCGGCAGGTTCGACTCCTTAGTATCGAACGGGAACTGCCTCGACCTCGCGCTTTCAACCTTTTGGAGCCCAAGCTTGTCCACCAGCCCTGACACTCCGCTGTCGTTCTCGTCGAACACGATGCCGAGGCCGCCGCCAATGGTGTCGGCGTCCTTGGTGATCCCGTTCTTTGTGCTGCTCTCGTCGTCGCCCTCGCCGATCTCGGCGCTCATCATGCTCCCGACCTCGGAGAGCTTCTCGTCCAGATTCATGAGCGCCGGGGGTCGGTGCCTCATCTTCTGCGCCTTGGAGAGGGATATGGTCTCATGCTGGTAACTGGTCGTTATTGGCTGCATGTCGTCGCGGTCTATGGTCGCCTTCATCAACGCCGCCATCCAGAGCCTGCCCTGCTTCACGTTGGGCACGGCAAAATAGTGCACCATGGGCTTTGTGAAGTTGACCGCACGTGACAGGCCGGCACGTGGCGGCACCAGCTTGAAGATGAATATTGTGTCGGCCTCCTCGGTCACGTCGCGCTCGGCGTCGGTCGCCGCAAGCGTCTGCATTTGGCTGCCCGCTGGTATTGTCGGTGTTGTTGAAGCTCCCGTCAGCGTGGCGTGCAGTCCCGTCAACCGTTCGTTGTCGGCCGGGAGCACCCGATGGAAGGAAATGTCGATCAGTCCCTTCTCTTGGTCGTCGTCCTCGGAATAGTAATACGCCAGCCGCCTCCCCTTGAGAACGAACAACCTCGGTTTCCATGTCGTCATCAGGTTGGAACTCTTCTTCTTCATCCATCCACTGTAGTCGGCATCGGCCATGGCCTCGCGCGGCGTTACCTTGGCGAGGCCTCGCAGATACGCGCTCGTCTCCTTCTTGCCCTTCTTCTTGGGCATGCGCGTGGCCGGCGCCGTCGCCGCCGTGCTGGGGCTCTTTGCGCTGGGCGAGTCCAGATCAAAGCTCGGACCGACCGATGGAGTGCTGGAGCCGGTCCTTGTTGGGGACTGGACCGGTGAGTCTTTGGATGGCGAGTCGACGGGCGAGGCGATCTTGGAACGTTCGTGGCCAGTCACCGCATCCGAGATGGCTCTCAGCCCGAAGGGGCCATTCTTGAGCCCCGGCTTCGATAGCCAATCAACATGGATGCCTTGCTTTGCCGGTGCTGGTGAGTTGGGAGAGATTGGCGATGGGCGGACGCCGTCGTTCCCGTCCAGCTTGGTTACCGTTGGCGGGGGAGCGTCCTTGAGGGGAAGCGTGGGTCGGATTGAGGAGTCGGTGGTGTTGGTGGACGCGGTCCGGCGGTGGGGTATTGCCGCCATTCCGTAGTATTTCTGAGCGGCAGGTGAGATGGGCTGGTCGCGGGTGGAGTCGATGCTGCCGAAAGCGCGAGAGTGCCGCGTGAGCGCCGTGGCGCTGCGCACCCTCTGCTCGTCGGCGTAGCTGATACCCTTGGAGCCTGTGCGGGAATGAGCCGTGACACTGTCTCGCTTCTTGAGCACGTTGCGCTTCCGGCCGTCGACGTCGGTGGACGAGAAGTAGCCGCGGTCGAGATCGAGCGAGTCCCTATCAGGGTCGGAAACGGCCAGGAAGTCCTGAGGGAAGCCGGCAGACGAGAGAGGACGCGGGCCCGTGGTGTGGGGGCCAGAGTTGGATGCCGAGGTCGCGCCGCCTAGAGTCCAGTTACGGTCGAACGAGGGCTGCTTTCGATGCGAGGTGACGGCGTCGGGCTGCGGGTTGGTGCCGCCAAAAGGCAGCCTGGGAGTGGCGGTGGGCGTGTGGATGGTGGTGCCGGTGATGCGGAAGTCGGTGGAGGAGGAGTGGCGGCGGGAGTGGTGCAGATCGCGGACCGATGCAGCCGACGGCCGCTGCTCGTGGTGCGGTCTTGAGGGCGAGACGGGAGAGACGGGCGACACGGGCTCGAATTGCGTTTGCGTGACGGAGCTCCGTTTGCCTCCCTGCACCAGTGACGCCGAGTGGCTGTCGATGGCGGGCAGTCGTGGTGGGCCCGTGCCCGTCAGCGTGTTTGTCCTGCTCCTGCTCCTGCTGCCCCTGCCGCCGTCCATGGACCCAACGTCACTTCCGTACGTTTGCGTGGTCCTGCGGGGTCCCAGCCCGTTGACCTCGTCCTGCAGCGCCTTGATTTTCTGCCACGTCTTCAGCCGCCGCCCCACCGAGCCCAGGTCAAACGCCTTGATAAAGATGGACGTCTGGTCCATTCCGAGCAGCACCTCGCCCGTAATCTCCTGGTCCCTGAACACCTCACAATGGTGCTTCTCGACGCCCGCGGTGAAAAGATACTCGGCAACCTGGTCGGCCGACCAGCCCTGGACCTCTGGGCGTGTGTGCAAGTTCTCCTCCTCCTCGTCCGTCTCCTCGCCCTGGATATATGACATGCGGTGGTCCAGGTGTGAGCTGTACTCGCTGCCCGAGTCGTTGTGGCCGTTGTTATTATTGGGCGTCGACCGCAGGGTCTCGGTAATGTGCTCGTCTATCACGTTTAGCGTCTCGTTCAGCACATAGCTGTCGGTTTGGCCCGACGCCATACGAGGAGTTTCGGGCTTGAGGCCCGACGAGATCAGAGACGGTAGGCTCTTGTTGTTGTTCGAAAAGTTGGGGAGTGCTGGCGAGGAGGAGGATGGGCTGGGGCCTTTCAGGGAGCCGAATGGCATGGAAGAGATCGAGACTGGCTTCGGGGAGACGATGGAGGGTGATGATGATGTGGCCTTCGGAGTCGGCGCGGTGGTAGTCGTCTTGGGCACCTCGGCAGCGTCCGGTTTTTTCGGCGGCGCGGGACCAGGCTCGGACTTGGAAGACTCTGTCGGCGGGGTCGGGACGGGCTTGAAGAGATTCATTGGGACCTTGGGACTCGTGGTAGACGCATTTGGCGCGCCCTTGGGAGCAGGGCGAGTGTAGACTGCGGGTTGGCAGTATCCCCATTAGCGCCCACAACGTTGGGAACATCAAGCCAGGGGCGACGGCGCATGGGACGAAAAAGGGGGCAAGTCAAACAATATAAAGCAAAGCAAGCAAAATGCATCACAACTCACCCTCGGGGAAGAGCCCACTATTCCCGGTCACCAGATGCTTGCCCAGAAACCAGCCATCGCCAAACTCGTCATCTCTCTCGATCAATTCAACGCGATCACCTTTGGTCAAGCTCAGCTCGTCCGAACTCCGTGCTTTGAAGTCGTCTGCGAAAACGAGTGGTCGTCAGCAGCCGGAGCGACATGGGCATACGTGGAAAGCGTGTGGCGTTTTTCTTTGGGCACGAAGGCTGCAGCTGGCCATCACGGATGCATTGCCAACTGGGCCCGAAAAGGGGGCCCGTCGCGAAAAGGAAGGACGGCGACGGGGGAGTCGTGGCCGAGTGGGAGAGAGCAAGCAACTAGTAGTATCCATCTCGGAGCGCCATAAGCACTGGTAGGGAGCCGGCTCATTGGTTTCGGGCGGAATTCATTTTTGTTTGCAGGGGCTTTTTTTTTTCTTTCCTCTTCACATGGCGGCGGCCAAAAAAAAAAAAAAAAAAAACTACACGGATTACAAGCAGTATATCGCCCACATTGGGTCGCGCAGAGGCGGCCTGGGGCTCCGTGGTCCCTCGCGCGGCCATTGTTGTAGTCGACTTGTCGCAGCCGTCGTCGGTCGGGCGGTTGGTTCGGGCGTGGGCGACGTCTTGGGGGGTTCACCGGAAGAAGTGGGAGCAGGGCCTGGCAGGCAGGAGATGGGGACAGCCGATGGATGCTGGGCCTTTGAGGGTCGTGCAGGGCGGTACGTGGGACGGGGGCCAAGCAGGGTGGAGCTGTCAATAAGCCGTTCGGCGCCCGTGAGTGGTGGGCACGAGATTTTGCCCAACCGCAAAGGGAAGGCCGGCGGCCCCCACTCGTTCAAAGCCGCTGCGCCTGGAAGACGAGCCCGCGACGCTGCAGAGTCCGGTCCCGGGCTGCAGGCTCCTCGACTGGGATCTGCGGCGTACTGTGTGACGGTCCTGAAATGTCCCGACCAGGTAGAGCGAGTGAGCTGGGCACTAGCGGTGACATGGCCAGGTGGCAAGCGGCCTCACTCACCTCCTCCGCACACTCGGGCGCCGAGGCTTGCGGAATGCGGGATGGAGGCTGGAGCTGAGGTTCAGGCGGCGGGGCCAAGGCCGTGTTTTTGCTAATTGGTGTTTTGAGCTGGGTGACGACTCTGCTCGTGTGGGCAGGCCTGGCGCACATGGGCACCACCTCAGCTCAGCACACAGAAGCCAAGGGTCTTCCGCGCCATGGATTCGGGCAAGATTTTGGGTTGAGCGTTTCACGGCAGAGAGTGCAGGACGTAAGGAGACGAAAGAGAAGGGGGAGGCTGGGGAGATAACACTACGTAGGTAGGGGCCGTGCCGTTCAAAATCAATTACGCTCAACTGCTGGCCTCTTTCCCGTCCAAATCAATGATTCTGTGCTCCGCTAGGCACTGCGTGCTTACTACATCCACAGCCTGCCGACGTCAGCAGAGAAGCACCAAAAATAAAATGAAGAAACCAAACGAGGGCTGGGCCCTTGAGCGTATTTACTGTCGTGCCGACAAGGTCACCCAGGTCGGAGAGGTGTTGTACCCCGTAGAACGGGAGAACATGAAGCCATGGCACAAACATCCTGTGTCGAACCTCGATATATGGGTGATCAAATGAGCGAGCCGCGAGGTGAGAACAGCGGCTCTTTGTGTCTTACTCAAGCTCCCATCTGTAACGGACCGCGGCGACTGAGTTGGTCAGGGCCCGTGGTGCGGCGGCACGGGCGGTAATCTTTCAATGACAAGGATACTTGGCCGGAACAGCAGACGGACACCGGTACGCCTATAGCAGATCAGACATGCTCCATTGCTACGCCAAGAACAGACGATAGTCCAACCGTTCTCCCCGAGCCCAGTCCATGCGAACCGCGCCGCCTGAGCATGCCGTTGCAACGCCATGTAGGTGTAACCAATACCATCAACGGCGGCATGGATGTGCTAGCCCCTGCATTGATGGCATTGACGAGCGTCAGAGGGGAGAAGTGCGAGGGCGGGGGAGAGAAGGCGTCTCGCCGATCCCAATCGCGTTCGCGTTTGCCGCTGACGCTTGGTTTGCATCACAAACGAGACCCACCTGGAGCTACACAAAATCGAGGCCAGTCTCGACCAAGCAATGGCTATGAGAACCCTATAAATGACGAGGGTGAGCGTCAACGATGCGAGCGCGAGACCATGATAAAGATGCCAGAACTGTGCCGCCACCATGCAGGCATCCCAAATTGGAACGGCACTTGCCTGCAGCATTCCCGTCCAGAAACTTAGCCGGCATGGCAGACAAACTACAACTAAGGGAAAGCCAAGAAAGAGAGAGAGAATATCTACCTAACTTATTCAATAGATCTATCTACCTAGATAGTTAACGTCTTGACATCCAAGACAATACCCAGGTTTTCTAGTCTGGCGTCAAGCTGCGTTTCCGCATTTCCCTGCAGGCCAGCGCGGACCTCGGCAATTCTCCCTTGCTCCACCTCGGCTGCGCAGACCGACACATGCTGTTGCTGTCTCGTCGCGATGCTTACTTGGCGAATGTTAGAGTCTGACCTGGACGAATGCAAAGCTGTTTTGTTTACTGGACATCTCACAGTGCTTTGTGTATTGTTTGACGATGACTAGGTAGTTTCTTTCTATCTTGTCTAGACCTTGAGCTTTGAGCTTGAGAACCGAAGACAGCACCATCGATCAGCCCGACAGCCAGTTGCTGTCCGCCGCAAATAGGGAGCAAAACCGAAAGGCCAAACTACAACAAGACACAAAAAAAGCACAGTCAAAGATGGAAGCTTACTCGGAATTCACCCACTTCACCGTGGTCTCGCCGTCGCCCTTTGTGGCGCACGTAGAGATCAACCAGCCCGACAAGCTCAACAGCTTCCACGAGGCCATGTGGCTGCAGCTGGGCGCCCTGTTCCGGCGCCTCTCGTCCGACCCGGACGTGCGCGCCGTC
>GL876969.1:2985128-3005303 GCA_000193285.1 Magnaporthiopsis poae ATCC 64411 | reverse complement strand
GGGCACGCCCGGGCCGGAGCGGCGGTACGAATAGTAGTAGGACGGGTCGAGGCGGCTGTTGCCGTTGCCGCGGTAGTGGTGGTGGTCGTGGGGTCCTCCGAAGCCATTGTTGAGGCCGTAGCGGCGGCGCATCATGGTGACGCCCAGGGCGAGCAGACCGACCGTCATGACGACGAAGAGCGGCACCACCACCAGGCGCCACCGCTCCTGCGCGTCGCTCGTCGTCGTGTCTGCCATCTTGGGCCGGTGCAGGTGCAGGTGGCGGCGATTCTCCCCTAGCCTCCTCGCCTAGAGGGCAAGTTGCGATGCTATCTTTGCTGCCTCGGGAGCCGCTCCGCGCGCGGCTTGCTTGGGGGACCTGGTGAGTTTGATTGAGCGTATTTCTCTGTATGGCCCGCTGGTTTTCCTCGATCGTTAAGCTGCGACGACGTTGGGGCTGGGGTGACCCTTGCGTTACTAGACCGCACAACGCTGCGTGTCGTCGACTGGGCTGGCTTGGTGGGCTCAGAAGAAGGTCTTGTCGCGGACCGATGTCGACATGATCGTGTGGTGGGCGCGTGGTCGCTTGAGGAGAAAATGGCGGGAGTCGTCGGCGGTTGGTCGGGTTGCGGGATTAGAACCAACCCTGGGAGCGTGGGTTTCTCTTCCCAGTCCGTAGGTAAGGTAATATGAAGGTTATTCTTCTTCTTATTCTTTATCGATGCTTTTGTCAGGGTGCCTTGGCGGCGGGCGAATGGACAACCACTGACAGGATTGCGGAAGACGAGCGACACGCACGAGGGGGGGTCCGGCCGCCTGAGACACTATTCCAATTTCATCTGGTTTCTCGTGCGAACTATGCTGGGTCGATCCGGTAGGGCTCCCCCTTGCTTCATGCACGCTGCTGGAACCAAAGGTGTGCTGCGGGATGGCACTTGCCGACGCAAAACCGGGCCCTTTTTTTTTTCTTCTTCGAAGCGACGATGGCGAGCGGGGAAGACACAAGAGAGAAGGCGAACTGTCACGGGGAAAGAAACAGCGGTTCGCTTGGCGAAGACCGGCGGGGCGCGGCGAGTGACGAGACTAAAAGACAGGGAACAACTCTCCACGGCCCACGGGGCAAGTTTGTTGATGTCACTCACCCCCTTGCATGTCCTTGGCCACAAAACCCCTGGCCTGCCGCGTAATATGGTTGGAAAGGGTGGTCTGGACGAGGCCCAAGTGGGAACGGACGCGACTCCCAGCCAACCCCGCGGCTGGTCCTTCTGAGATGGGGCCGAAAGAGCTGGTGGAAATTGTTGGAACTGAGGGCTACGCTACTAGCACTGGGAGCTGGAGCTGGGAGCGTCTAGCTCCGCGAGAGTTCAATTCGTCATGTCAGCTGGCCGCCGCAACTGCTCGCCTTTCTTTTCCGGACAAGGTTGCGAGAAAGGCCGTTTCAACCCAAGCCCTGTCACTCGCCCTGCCTGCCTGGTGTCATTGCCGCCGGCCGGAATTTTCAGGGAGAATCGCTCTGGCTTCCAGCCTAAGCTCGTTTCGCATCATACCTGGCAAATCCGGCGTATTTGCACTGACCCTTAAACCAGGTGAGAACAAACAACCCGGCTCCAACTGGGGAAGAATAACAACAATAGAACCCCGGAGGAAATCCGATCGTCCTGTTTCCTTGGCGTTTGGTCGTCAGTCCGGATCGCGGCTCAATGCCAAGCCAACGCATTCAAGGTCGGACGCAAACAGCGCACAGCTGTTCGTGCCGCATATTGTCAGACACACTCACTTACTCTCACCCTACCCGTACACGGATCTACACTACTCTCAAGGCCGGAACAGGGCCCGGTCGAGATGGAGGAAAGCCCCCATGGCTCATTTGCTCCAGATAGTTCACACACCTGCCACTACCGCCCTTGTACCGTGCTGTCGAGTGATATAACTGCCTCGGCTACCACAAAGTACCATCTATCATGACAGCACACGCCAACGATCCACTTGCCTGTGAGCTGGCTACACCGTGATATCCGAGTTTCAAGTTCCTTCTCCCAGGCTGGCTCCAAAATTCCGACAGATCGACGCAACAAGCCTGAGATGTCTCTTACCACCCGTCAACTCCAGCCCACCGTCCTGCTCGACGCATCTAAAATAAAGAAGGCAGGTGCCGTGCAAGCTAGGAGTCTACCGATAAGCCATCTTTGTTATTTCGGCGAGCGCCTGTTACGTGTTCATCTGGAGCCTCCCGTACTTTTTGCCATCCTTATCTTTTTCTCGCTCGTGCCATCCCGCATGACGCGTGATGCGATAAACCGAAGCAAAAGCCACAACATTAAGAAGAAAAAAGGAAGTGAAAAGAAGGAGAAAGGTAAATACCAACCCAGAACAGTTCCTGCCATGCTGTGCTATAATAAAACGGTGAGGGGAAGATCTGTGACTAAAAACATACTGAAAACCATGTCTAATGCTGAGTGCTTGGTGTACGGGTGAGTAGGCAGGGGTACAGGTGCTAAGAAGGTGGGGGATAATAACAAATGAGGGGGGTTATGTAGGGGTAGAAACGAACCGGCTGATAGGAATGAAACAAGCCTGGGCAGTGTTATTATAAACAAGAATAATCATCCCCCCGTGTGTGAATTCGAAATGGCGCTTTTCTCTGTCTGCTTCGTCTTGCACATGAGGTAGCTTGGACCGCATCTTGACAGATGTGAGAAGGTGGCGTAGAGATCGATATCTCTCACTGCTCCTCTTCACTTGTCCGTGGGCTCGCTCTTAACCTTGTGTTGCTCAAGCGCAGCAGCAAGGGCCTTACCCTTGACCGCATCTTTGACCTGAAGCATCCAGGTCTCGAGGCCACTGCCGCTGTCGGATGCGGTCGGCACCTTGACGTATTTGTCGCCCTTCTCCGTCTTATACGAGAAGTCGGCGAGCAGCGCCTTGTTCATGACGATGTTGCCCCTGGGCTCTCCACGCAGCAAAATCCGGACGACCCCCGTGGTCTTGTGTTTCAGGAGTCTGACGGGACCCACGCCCATCGTCTTCCACGGTGACTTATCCTTCTTTTTGCCGCCATTCTCGTCGTCCGAGTCGCCGCCACTGCAGAGCTTGAGGGCCTTGCCGCGCACCTCAAAAACGACGTCCTCGTCCTCCTCGCCCGGTCCTCCTTCTGTTAAGTTGATTTGCGCCTGTTTTTCCTCGTCCGCGTCGTCAGCCTTGTTTCCTTCTTGCTCACTCCGGTCCGCAGCCGCCGGCTCCGGGGTGCCTTGCGCCGGAGTGGTGGCTAGACTTGAAGCTCCTCCCAGAGTAAAAGGGGTATCTGGGGGAACCGATACAGTTGAGTATAGATTCACTTGAAGGTCACTGGACTGTAGGAATGTCGGATGGGCCACTTACTAGTACCTGTCGAGGTGCCACCCATCGGAGGAGCAAGGTTGAAGATGGGAGCCGCAGCATTGCCCTGGTCAGGAGCCGCGCCGCCCCCGAAGCTGAACACAGGGGTTGAAGCGCCGTTTGATGCGGCACTAGAGCCGCCACCGAAGCTGAACATACCGCCAGACCCATTACCCGCGGGCTGGCTGGGGGGTCCGCCAAAGTTGAACGACACCGAAGCCCCGCCGTCGCTGCCACTGGCAAACGGGTTGTTGAACGACTTGTCGCCGCTGCCACCAAACGCGAACGATCCAGGAGCAGATACGGTCCCTGATCCAAAGAGAATAGAGCCGTTCGGTTCGTTAGGCTGAGTGGTGGTTTGGCTTGTTCCAAAAGTAAACGAGGGAGTAGAGTTGCCGTTCTGCGTGGCACCCCCGCCAAAGCTGAGAGACGGCGTGGTGCTTCCGTTCTGCGTCGACCCGAAGGAGAAAGACGGTGTCGGTGCCGGGGCGGCCGCAGATGTGCCAAACAGGGTCGACTGCGGCTTGGGAGCCTCGGTCGTCGTCGCCGTGCTGCCAAAAGAGAAAGTGGGGGTGGCTTGGGGAGCGGCACCGGTGGTAGAGCCCCCAAAAAGCGACTTGGTAGCCGGAGCAGCAGAGTCCTTAGCTCCGTCCACGGCAGGTGTAGAGTTGCCGAATAGGGTGGTGCTGCCAGTTGCGGCTCCGGCGCCAAACAGAGGCTTCGAGGCAGGGGTAGAGCTAGCACCGTTGGATCCGAAACTAAAGGTTGGTGTGGCATTGGCACCCGCAGGCGCTGAGCCAAAGAGCGACTTAGACTCCACTGGCTGGGATCCAGATCCGAAGATCAAGGACGGCTTAGCAGAGGACTTGGGGGCACCAAGACCGAGCGTCGGGGTCGAGGATTCCTGGCCCGTCCCCGAGCCGAACAGAGGCTTCGCCGCTGGTGCGCTTGCTGCTGGCGTGGCACCGAAGAGAGGCTTCGGCGCCTCGTCGGGTTTGGGTGTGCCACCGAACAGCGGTTTGGGTGCCTCATCGGGCTTGGAGGCACCGAAAAGCAACTTCGGCTGAGAAGGTTCATCAGCCTTTGCGGCGGCACCGAAGAGTGGCTTGGTTGCGTTGTCGGGCTTCGCGGCGCCAAAGAGCGATTTCGGGGCCTCTGTCTTGGGTGCGGCACCAAATGATGGTTTGGAATCGGAGGGCGCGTTGGGATCCGCGCCAAACAGGGGCTTGGAGCCGGAGTCAAACAAAGATTTGGTCTTTGAGCCTGGGGTGAGGCCGAATGTGGGCGTCGATGTTTGACCAGGAACTGCTCCGAACATGGGATGAGCAGGAGCAGCCGACTTATCAGCAGGAGCCTTGTCATCCGATTCGGACTTTATAGGCGCAACTTCAGTGCTGGAAGACGGCTTGAGGCCGGACAGGGCAGTGGACGAGCCGCCAAACAAGCTAGATGGCTGGGATGTCTGGGCCACATCTGACTTCTTCTCACCCAGACCAGTGGTTGCAGCGGATTTGCCAAAGAGAGCGCCCGATACATTGGCCTGGGAGCCAAACAGACTAGGCGCGGCGGCTGTCGGAGTCTGGCCGAACTTGGGAGCACTGTTGGCAGCGTCGTCAGATGAGGGCTTCGCCCCAAAGCTGAAGAGTTTCGGGGCAGCTGTCGTGGAGTCTGCAGGGGCCGAGGCGGCGGGCTGCGCGGTGCCGAACTTAATGGGGGTGCCGGCAGTCCACGTCTGATCTCCAACAAGAGGACGTTGATCCTTGATGGGGCTCGCGGGCCTCTCGATTTCCGATGCGGCCGGAGTCGGTGCGTGCGACTCGGTCGAGTCAAGAAGTCGCTTGGGCTTTCCGTCCTCGCCTCGAGTGATGCGATCAAAGATGCTTGGGCCAGTGGCAGAGGCGTCGCCAGCGTCAGACGACTCAGTGGACGAGGGGAAAGCGGCCGCCGAGCCAGATTTCTTGGCACCGAAGAGGGCGGCAGCCGGTTGTGGTGTCGCAACGCTTCCGCTGGCGGCAGCGCTCGGATCGTCGCTCTGGCTAGCATCCTGTGGCTCAGATTCGTCTCCTGAGTCGCCCTCATCACCGGCATCATTCTCGGCACCACTAACTTGAGCAGATCCGGTGTCCGATAGGTGACCAAATATGTTGGGGCTCGGCGCCGAGAGCTTCGACGCCGGGGACTTGACGGAGTTCTCGAAGATGGACCTGGTGGCAGACGCTGAGAAGGCGCTGGACTTGGGCTTCGAGGCAGACGGCGGCTCCACCGACATTTGGAACGTGTTGGAAGAGGAGGTCAATCCAGCAGGCTTGCTGTTAGCAACCTGCTCAAAGAACTTCTTGGTAGCCGACGGCGTCTTAGCAGGAGATGGAGCAGTGGCCTTGTGGAGCTTCGAGGGAGCAGCGTCATCGTGATCGTCAGCCAGGCGCTTCTTGTTGCCCTTGTTAAGAGCAGGCGTGGCAGTCTCAGTCAGCGGCTCACGCTCGCCACGAGCGCGCTTGCCCTGTGACGGGGCGAACGTCAGGGTGCTTTTGTTTGGCTCCTCCGAAGCCTTCCGCTTCCCAGTCCCGCGTGATAGAATGCCTTCGGTGCCGTTCATTCGGGTGGTCTCGTGGCTCGGCGCAGGCGCAGTGTCGGCCTCGTCTTCGGGGATCCCGTGGTCGGCCTTCCACTTGGACACCACCTCCTGAGAGGGCTTGATGCTCTTGAACTCGTATAGTCCATATCGCAGCATGATCAAGCTGCGGCTCTTCTCGTACTCCTTTGCAAAGTTGAGAATGTTGAACCTCCAGTCCTTCTTGAGATAGATGTCGTCGGACACATACTTGAGCCTCCGCAGGTCGAGAATGCAGAAGAACTGCTTTCTCTGTGCCTCTGTGAATTCCTTGGGGCACAAGTCTGCCAGGTACTCGTCCGCGTAAATGGAGCCGACTCGGTTGGGGTTCTTCGGGACCCTCCTGGCTAGCTCCTCTCCGGAGAGATTTGCAGGGGGCTCCGGGATCTTCATCGCAAAGAGCTCGCTCGGCGGTATCCTAGACATGCCGCGGCCAATGCTCTCTGATGTAGAGGCTCGGGCATCCAGACCAGGGGTCCCGGCAGAAGGGTGCAGAGACTCTTTAAAGGGCTTGGGAGTGCCTCGCCGGGGAGTAAATGTGAATCGGCCGCCATCGGGCGCGATGGAGGCACGGAACATGGGACGTGGCGAAGCAGCGGCAGCGGAGAAGTTGGTCGCCTTGACTGTGCTGGTCGACAGCTTGCTCGACGGGCCCTGAGGGCGCTCGTGGATCTTGCGACCGGCCATCTGCGAAGTTGAGGCGCGCACCACTGGGCTCTCGGGGGATTCCGGGCGCTGCTGCTGAAATTTGACGCGTGGTCGCGGTGTATCGCGATGTGTCCCGTTCTCGAGCGCAGGCAGGCGATGGGCCGGAATGGGTGGAAGTCTCTCGGGCTGAGGCTCTGGCTCGTTGCGGCGCTTAACCGCAGAAGAAAAGATGCCACCCGAGATGCTTCCCCACCAGCCAGACTGCCTCTTGTCGGGGGTAGCCATGGCGACGGGGTGTTGTCGCGTGTGAAGTTGAAAGAAGACAAACGTGAAAAGTTAAATTAGGATGGTTTGTCGCGTCGTCGACATTGGACAATCGCGATGGTAGTCGTGAAGTGGAAAAGGGGAATCGCGGGAGGTTGAGTGATGCGGGTTTGGCGCGAAAAAATGCGAGCCAGCCAAGTGCGTCGAAGCAAGGCAGGCACGCTCGCGAACCAAAAGGCCCCGACGGACCGGTTGGAAAGAATCAAAAACACTCCAACAGTCTACTCTGATCGCGTCGACAAAAAGTTGGATGCGGCGGGTCGTTTTCGCGGAACAACGGGTCGCTTTCCTAGGCGCGCATCGAACAGCGTCGACACGAGAGCGAGGCCGCTTTGGTGGATTGTTTTGTGTCGTGTTGGGGGGAGCGCCAGAAAAAAAAATTAAAGAGTTCACGGTGCGAGCGGCCCCTTGGGGTGGTTTGGCACGAATAATAAGGCGGGTCCCATAGAAACGAAAAGATGCATGCAGGGGCGTGAATTAGGCACAGACCACTTAGCGCCTTTCGGCCCAAGATGTGGCTGCCATCCAAGTAGCGCGTGCACGGCCCACATATGGCAAGCTCCCCCCACTGGCTGTGTGAAATCCAATGTGTCAGCAGCCCAAGATGTGCTGCTGCCACGCTGCCTTAGGCCTTAGGCGCCAAATTCGTCGCTGGTCTTCGCGAGTCATAGCGGACTTGTTCGATTCATCGAGCAAGTCAGGTTGTCTCCAGTTGCCAAGAATTTGACCCTCGCTCGACTTGGTATCAGGCTTCCACCAGGGACCTGTATTTATTGCCACGCGCAAGAACGGATAGCCACCAACCGCAACATGATGCTTGTTGGGACTCGGAAACAGGTCGCGACAAAATGCGCGAGTCCATCATGCTGGACGCGAGCTCTCGGATGCTGAGCAAACCTGCGCCGTATAGACACCTCGCTCGCGGGGACTGAAATCCGACACCATCACACGGGGGACAGAAAAGTCATCCAGAACAACCGAGTTCGATTAATCCATACAAAGTGAAGCGTCCAAATCAACTTCCCAGCACTGCTCATAGCTTGGCCTTGGTCTGAGCCTTCTTCAGGATGGGGTCCAGCTTGGTCGCCTTCATGACATCGCCCTTGATCTTGAGCTTGCCGCTCATGAACAGCTTCTGCGCATTGGCCTTGCCAGTCACCAGGTTGCCAAAGTCGGCGTCGGATAGCGTTAGGGTGACTGTAAACGGAGTTGTTAGAACCGATCCAGAAGACTTTGCAAGGCTGGCTCCTGCCGCTCCTTCACCTCTTGGGAGGTCAATAGGGGCATGTAATCAAGGATAACTCACCATTAGGCTTGTCGCCAAGGCCCTTAGCGACCTCACCCTTCTCGCGCAGGTCGATGTGCCAGCTCTCGGTCTCGCCCGCCTGGTTCTTGAGGGTGAAGGCGAATACCGCCTTGCCCTGCTTCATGGCATCCTTCTTGTCGGCCTCGTTGCTCAGGGCGCCAGCGATGGCGTCGAAAGCGGCCGAGGAGGGGAACTTGTCTGGTTTGCGCGCAACAAGGGGGGCATATCAGCGCCAGTCCGGGGGAAGAGGCGGCATCGCCAGTGCGGATAAAATGTATGGAGTGGTCCATGGGCCGGATCGCCCACGCGACAAACTCACCGCTGGCTAGAGACATGGCTTTTCTGTGCTACACTTGAAAAAAGGTTTGTGGGTGGTACGAGGCGGCGTCGGCGTCTGTGCTATTTTGCGCAAGGAAATCAATGTGAGAAAAGGATAGGTATGTTCTCTAAATAGATATGTAAGAAAGAGTAAAGGTCAAAAAGCTACTGGGGCTGGGTAAGATGTATTATAACCGGGAACAGAGACCCTCGCTAACCCGAGACCAGGGGGTTCCTCTTCCTGATGACGCTCCCGTGTTCGTCGGGTTTGCGCCGAGCCGTGCACGCACATGTGATTGAACCTCGGTGCATTTTCCCAGGAGTGTCACACTTCAGCCCACTGGGACTTCCCCACACGGAGCTTGTCGCAGGGGCGGCACGAGGGAGACCCCCCCAGGATGAGAAGAGGGCTCAGCACTGGTAAATACTAGGTGGGCTTCCATTGCCCGGGCCCCTCAACTCGTCACTGCCGCGCGAGTGCGGCAATGTTGCGTCGCATTGCGGAGGGCGTGGGCGTATGGCGTATTCCTTGCCGGATCGCCCAGCGCCTACGGTTGTGGTTATTCAGAACCTATTCTCGAACGAGGAAATGTCCAATCGTCGGCGTGCATGTCACACGGCCACAATCTCGCAAGTTGAGATGAAGGCGTCCCATTCTAATAAAAGCAGTCTAATTTGGCCGCAGACGGCCTAGGTCTAGAGTTATTCCTTCTGTCAGCGGTGACCGCAAGCATACCTAAAATCAGACCAGCTCGATGGAATGCTCAAGCTCGGATTCATCGTGGCCGAATGCGGGGTTAGGGTCTCGTTTCACCAGCTGCCGGGCCGCGGCGCGCGCCAATGACGCCCCACGCCAAGCAACAGAACGCGGCGGATTTGCATGGGCCAGGTAAATTCTCCAGCGGTGATGCTGGACAGCAACCCGCCAGCGCAGATACGGCAGACGCGCCGCGCCCATTGATCCAGAGCATAACCGGCATTGGTCACCGTATGCCGAACAGTCCATACACACAACAGCAAAACATGTCCTCATTAAGGAGAACAATCCACGAAAGCCTCCCATGTACGTGGACACCTGACCTGCGTTCCTGAGCCCGCGTCCATCCGGCTCGAGCATAGGTATCCAGATATCTAACCCGAATTCCCCTCCAGATGATTGTCTCCCGAATGGAAGCGGCCTCCGGTTCTCGGTGGAATGGGCTGGATAGTAAGCTCTCGCGATGCGGCAAGTGGGCCTTGAGACGCGCGCCTGATTCCGCCTAACGCGGCCTTGGAGAAGTATGGGAATGAAGCGGTACTCGATTCTTCTGACCCGGCTGATCTCGAAGGGCGTTTTTAAGCTGGTGACTAACTGATCCAAGGGTGGAGGAAGGGTGTCGGCCAGGCCGTCGCCGTCGAGGTCGCCGCCGTCGCCCTGCGCGCCGAGCTGGACGCTGCCGCCGCCGCGCGCTTCCAGCAGGAGCAGGCCGTCTGAGAGTTGGTGGTATGGCGCCTGCCTGCCTCGCTGGGTGGCGGTGAATACGATGGATGTGATACAGCTGGTTCCGTTTTTTCGAGTGTTCTTTGTTCGTCACATATCGGGTCTCAATCACACATGTGAATATCTACATATCAAGGCGTTCTGGATGGGTCAAGGAGTTTTGCAATATCAAACTGCCAGGTTTTACGGGTATAGGTTTGCGCGATAATATGACATGCATAAAAAAGGGGCATATCAGAACCGCGCCTATGTTCCAGCCCACGTCGAAAATCACAAGACAGATCATTGGAGCACAGAAGATGACCAGTTATGTTCGCGAGCGGTGATTCATAGGTACCTATCTAGTCTTTGCAACCAAGCTTGTGAAGAAAGAGAATGCTGTTGTAAACAAAACAAAACGACAAGATTATCAATCTGACAGGGAAAGGAGGAACAAGATGGGTGAAAATACTGAATCGGTAACCATGATCCATAAACGCCTTGTTTGACAACATCGCCCCAGCACGCGATCCTCTCCATCTTGAGAACAAAATACACAAACCCCCTCCCGGTGTGAAGAATAACGATAGAAGAGAGGAAGGAAACCGATTTCCTTCCAAAGTCGAGCTGTCGAGGCTGACCTAGCGCTGCTGGCGTTCTCACCAAACCAATATTCGCGACGAGCGGGCATCTCGCTCATGCCGACTGCAGCGGGTCGATATCCTCCACTCCAGTCTTGATTTCCTCATACTTCGTCCGTCTGAGAATTTCTTCCAGCGGACCAAGCAGGCTTTGGAATGAGTTCTTATCCAGAATGGCAAGCTTGCCATCCGTCTTGCCGACAACGCTCGCCGCTCGGCGGGTGTCGTTGAGCAGTGCCAGCTCGCCGAAGAAGTCGCCCTTCTTGTAGTTCATGATGGGTTGGTTTATGCCAACCTTGAACGCATCGGCCTCGCCGCTCACCAGGATGTAGAACTTCTCGCCGGGATCCCCCTGCCTGATTATCAGATCACCGGCAGAGAAGGTCTCGTCCTTGAGCGCGACGATGAGCTTCTTTCTCTCGGCGGCCGTAAGGGGTGCCAGCGCCGGCACCCCCTTGAGAAACTTGTCGTACATCTGGTAGCGCGCAGAGTTGGTCTCCATCAGGATGCGATTGAAGGTTACGCGGTCCAGTGCCCAGAGCACGCAGTTGGCTTCCGCCGACATGACCGTGGCATTGCGAAGGGCATTATGCATGAGTGCTATCTCGCCAAAGTGGCCGCCCGCTCCGACGGTGCCCTCTTTCTGACCGAGGCCGTCTGGGCCAGGTTGCATGGCGCCGGTCGGATTCTTGTAGACGCCGAACGAACCCTTCTCAACCACGTAGAAGTAGTCGCCAACATCTCCTTGGATAATCACCTAGACATGGATAAGGACATCATTAGCCAGGGGTGCAATGGTGCCAGCAAAAGGACGTTGCAGATTCACCTTGATGTCCTTGGCAGGGATGATCTTTTCTTGAAACGCGCAAATAACCTGTGCCCTCTGCTCCTCGTCCAGCTTGTCAAAGACAAACTTGCCCTGCATAGCAGTCTTGAGCCAGGCTAGCTGCTCGTCTGTCTTTGGATAGACGGGTGGACTCCAGTTGTCGTCTGAATCCGCTAAAGGCTTCAGGGACTCGGCCGAGACAGAGGTTCTCCGAGCAAAGTTGTATTCGGCTGGGTAGCCCTCTGGGTTCAAGTGCTGCCTGACAGCAGAGAGAGGGGCATCGCCGGCGCCATCCGAGCCTCCAAACGGCCCTCCAAACGGCCCACCAAAGGGTCCGCTAAAGGTCGCGGTCGGGTTCGTGCTGAAGTTGGGAGTAGTGGGAGACGTGACGGCATCCCCGTCATCCTCATCCATGTCGGGGAGGACCACGGTGGGTGTAGGCCTCCTCTCCTCAGTCGGGCTGAATGGGTTCGAGTTCGCCCCGAAAGGGCTGGTGAATCCGCTCGCCGACATTTCTGGATAGAGAGCCGGTGGGTATGGACTTGACGCAGATGCAGGTGTAGTCCCGGCAGGTTATCGATACTGTGATCGCGGTCTAGGTGAACGACTGCCTGGTGCGTTGACAGAGTAAGCTTCTGACAAGCAACAGTGACCAGGTGGCAGCTGCTTGAGAATTGTATAAACTGCAGCTGTTGTCGCCACCACACAGGGACAACAGCCAACACCGAGAGGATGGATAGAGGGACGAAAGGGCATATACCTGACAACTGCTCTAGCTCCGTCCAGTGTGCCGGCTTGCCTAAGAATTTGTGTGCGTGCGTTTCTTGCTGGTAGACAGTGTTAGACGCAAGTGGTCGGACTCTTCTAGAAGGTCTCGGGCCGCATGGAACTTGGAGGCCTGAGGGACATGA
This sequence comes from Magnaporthiopsis poae ATCC 64411, assembly GCA_000193285.1. NCBI lineage: Eukaryota > Fungi > Ascomycota > Sordariomycetes > Magnaporthales > Magnaporthaceae > Magnaporthiopsis > Magnaporthiopsis poae. The sequence continues at coordinate 2,992,905 of GL876969.1, read as the reverse complement.
TATATGAGGGGAAGACCGCAGCGGGCGGTAGCTTGGAGAGATGGATCGAGCTCGGACGGATGAGTGAAACCCAGCACAAGAGTACGCCGAAAGAAACGTGTGACAGAGCGAAGCCCGTGTGACTGGATGACGGGGCGCTGGTAGGATGGCGGGATGGCAGAAGGGGACGAGGACGGACGGCGAATCCGAAGCAGCTATGGATAAACGACGGGACTTACAATGGGCACAGGGCCGTGATTTTCGATGTCGTATCAATGAATAAAAAGTATGAAAGATGCGTAGGACGAAAGACAGTGGCTTTTCAGGTCGTCATTGGTGTTGGGCGGGGGCTGGCAGCTGGGAGGCCAACGTTAGAGCGATACCAGCCAACGTGATAACAAAGGGGGAAGGACGGTAGAGGCGTGTGCTCGCGGTTGGCAACGCGGGGTTTTCCAGCCAATGTGTGATGCAAATGCGAGGACGAGACCGGGCACATGTGAACACGTACAGCTGCAGAGAAGAAAAGAGTCGATCGTGGATGGAAAAGCAACAAGAGACGGATATGGGTGGTGGTGGCTCGAGGGATGGCGTTTGGTGTCGCTCCGTTGGGGCGCGAGTTGGTCGACAGAGGGCGGAGGGGAAGGTTCAGCGTGCCTCGGTGGTGGCAGCCCGGGCAAACGCACAAATGGGCAAGGCGAAAGCACGAGAAGGAGCTTGCCGTGCAGATGAGCTTGAACGGCGCGGTCCAGGAAATCGAAGCTGGCGAGAGGAGAAGGAGGCAGTCTAGCAGGCTCGAGCTTCTGGGCCAGCACGAAACGAGGTTAGGACTGGAAGGCGAACCCCCTTTCGCATGGAGGAGGAAAGTGGAGGTGGGGGGCACCAAGAGAAGCGGGCGACGGGTGTCGTGCTGCTGCTCGTCACCCCCAGCGACCCACCCGCCGGCCTGCTGCGAGCCAGTCAGGGCACTCTGGGACCCCAGCACGGGCCAGCCCATGACAGTCAACTGCCCCTCCCACGCCAGTCAATTTCACGTCGAACCCTTCTAGAACGTGCACGGATCGCTAGTGGGCTTCGACCACCGCCCACCTCTTTAGCTTCGATGCTTCTCAGGAAGCTTCCGTGCAGCTTGGGGGCGGGCAAGCTGCCGCTGGCTGCCTGCTCTCAATCCAATGGAGATGACGGTGCACCAGTGCTGGGCAGGAGCGGGCAGGCAGCTGCGCCGACCTTGCGCCCGACGGTGCCCAGGCCGCTGTAGCCCATCGGACAATGCAGCGCCCTCCAATCACAGCGTTTGCACATGCAGAGCGCCCGCGCCTAGGTTCCCGCGCCTGTGCAGCCGGTATTATCGAGTTCCTGTGGCAGGTGAGATTGAGACCTGCCTGACGACACCCTGAGGAGCAGACGGCGACCCAAGGGCCCCGAGCTTGTTTCCAATTCTATTCTATTGCAACCCTCGCGCCCAAGCTTCGTCCGAGCACACTCAACGCAGCAAGGGCCTGGAGGGTGACAAAAATCGTCTTGATCGGTCCCGTCCCTCTCACTTCCGTCCTTGTCGTCCGTCGGAGGTCGATGGCCCTTCCTTTGCCGGACGATCGCTTGATTGTGTAGGAGTGGCACAAGAATAACGCACACGCAACCCCGCTGAAACATTGTGCGAATCCAGAGGAACAGGTGTTGCTGCCGATGCTGTCGTTACGGAGCGCTTCGTCAGCTGTACTCGGTACCAGTAATAAAAGACTGGGTGCCTAGTTAGTGCATGGTGGTGTAGCTGCCAAGTTTGGGGTTATCTCAGACAGACAGCCGAGTTTCTTCGTCTCAGGACCAAGACCGAACATTTAACTTTGAAGACCAGGCAGCGCACAGGGTGGTACCTGGGGTTTGTACGTTGGAAAAAAAAAAAAAAAAAAAGCCAAGCTCGCTCTCCCACTTCACGTTCACGTCGCATGGAAGTGCTGCCATGAGGGCTCAGCCACGAGCGGCGTTGTGATGACCATTCGGTAGGTGTACTTTTGCAATGAGTTGTATGGTGACCTCGACTCGCATAAGCACCCAGCCAAACTGACAGGCAATAACTAAATAAAATCATATTCAGCGGATTAGGTTGAAGCGATAGTATGTGATTGAAAAATAGTATATAAAATGCGAATAACTTCGTAAAAATTGATACCTGTGAAGGAGCAAAAACGCTGGCTTCAAAGGTCAAATCACCTAAGCTGTGCCTTCGGATTGTGCGCTGAGACAAGTGCACCGTGCACCAAATCGTCCAAATTTAGACTGGCCGCAGCACTGGCCGCGCCTTTGGGGCTGCTGATGCAACTCACCTCTCAGCGCGGGTTGTGGCTGAGCAAGGGGCCATCAATTCCCAAAGCCGGCGTCCGTTTTCCCTGCTGAAAGGACGCGCCAGCCACATCCTTGACGACAGGGTCCGCTCCGTTCTTTGACGCCTACAACTCCCAAAACCGCGCGACATCGCTTTCGGCTTTCGACCATAGCGGCAGAACAATCGGAACCACGACAGCATCACCACGACACGATCGATCGACCGCCCGACCGTGCCCGACACCCAGGACAACCACGAAAGCACCTCAGCCGGTCGGTCTACCGACTTCTAGCCGCGCAGAATGGCCGGAGGCTCTCCGCCCCCGCCGGGGCACACGGATTCCGTCAATTCACATGACGACGAGTCGAAACAGGACAAGAAGAAGAGCAAGAGGCCTGCCAGTAAGCTGCCTCCTGCGCGTTGGGATTCTGGGTGATTGATGGATGCGCCAGATCGCGGGATGTTACTGACGAATCTCCCTCACGCCGCGTAGACACGGCTTTTCGGCAACAGCGGTTGAAGGCATGGCAGTATGTTTGTCCATCACTCCGCCCTCCCCTATGAATTCGCGACGCTGGATCTCTGGATAGCACTCTAACCATGCGGCAGACCAATTCTTACCCCGAAGACGGTGTTACCGCTCTTCTTTGCAATCGGCATCATCTTCGCCCCGATTGGCGGCGCCCTCTTCTACGCGAGCACAACTGTAGGTCTCGGGATTCTCGTCGGATGCGCCAGCTGTGTCGGGCGGAGGCTGACATTGCCGTTCCCTCTATGCTCAAGGTCCAAATGATCTCGCTCGACTATACATACTGCGCCAGAGATGCGCCTCTCAGCAACGAGCAGTCAGGGGTCCGTGACATGCCCATCAGCCTTATCAAGACACAGTTCCGCTCCACGGCCCCCATCAACCCCAAGTGGCGCAAGACGGAGCGCAACGTGACCTTTGACGGCCAGGCTGTTCCGACGACGACGTGCCACCTCCAGTTCGACATCCCCGAGCCCATGGGCCCGTCGGTGCTCATGTACTACACCCTCACCAACTTCTACCAGAACCACCGTCGCTACGTCAACAGCTTCAACGATAAGCAGCTCAAGGGGCAAAAGATGGATCTTGCTGCCATCAAGTCGTCCACCTGCGCCCCTCTTGATGTCATCGACGGCAAGCCCATCTATCCTTGCGGCCTGATCGCCAACTCCATGTTCAACGACACCATCGGAGAGCCCGTGCTGATCCCGGTGCCCCATTCGACCGATGACAACCGCACCTTCTTCATGACGGACAGCAACGAGATCGCCTGGCCGTCGGACGCTGACCTGTACGGCGACTTTCCCAATGATATGAAGTACGACGAGGTTGTCCCGCCCCCAAACTGGAAGCTGCGGTATCCCAATGGGTACACCGATACGCGCAAGCCCCCGAACCTACACACTTGGCAGGCCTTCCAGGTGTGGATGAGGACGGCGGGTCTGCCCAACTTCAGCAAGCTGTATCGTCGTAATGACACCGAAGTGTTGGTTAATGGGACCTACACCGTTGCAATCGACCACTGTAGGTTTCTTTCATCTTTTGTTGCTGGCCATAGCCACACCACCCCGTGTAATCCCGCATGCGGATGGTAGCTGACCCTGAATTCTTAGACTGGCCTGCGGACAAGTTCCGAGGATCAAAAAGCCTCCTCCTCACCACTAAAACCGTGATTGGTGGCAGGAACCCGTTCCTGGGTATTGCCTACATCGTTGTTGGTGGTATTTGCATTATCCTGGGTGTTATCTTCACCGCCAGCCACCTGATTAAGCCAAGGTATGTCGCAGCCTCTGTAGCCGTTCGCGGTTGCCTGGCTATCCTTATGTTGCTGTTGTACTAAGCAGGATGTCCCGCAGGAAACTTGGTGACCACACCTATCTCTCATGGAACAACGCCCCAGCTGGTAGAAAGGGGGCTGCTGGGGCGCCGCCTAGCACGGCGGTGTCTTCCGGGCGCGACTATGGCGGAAGGGGTGAGGCATAGAACGCCGGAGAAGGCCCTTCGTCATGGTTGTCATCACCGTTTCCCTCCCCGTCGCACTCATGTCTCGCCAAGTCCAAGCGATTAGCCGCCAGGGGCACGCGCAACCGGCAACATCAACCTGCCACGCCCGCAGGCGCCACCCGTCCCTTACCAGTCCCGTCCTCTGCGATCTCTCGGCCCGCTCTCACTCCTTGCACGCCACCCAGGTCTCGCGTGGTCAGCGCATCGGACGATGCGACAACACTGGTAAACAGCGTCAACAGCCTCGCCAGCATTCAAAACAGCAGTACATGTCGCACTCTGACCAATGTCGACGGTGGCACTGGCGCCCGCAACAGCCACCACCACCGGCTCGCCAGTGGAAGCATCATCAGCCACAGCACAATGCTTCCGGGGCCCACTCCAGGCACCCCCAGCGTTCAAGAGTCGCAGCCCGATTCGCCTGCCGGAGACGAATGGCGTTTGATAGGGCCGCACCGGAGTAGGGCGTGAATCCAGCTCCGCAAGGGTTGTCGACCAAGGATTGATGACTCTGTTCCTTACGTACCCTCAAGATCTCAACGTGCTTTTCCTCATCATTATTTGTCTTGCCGGGTTTTGGTTGTGCATATTTTATTTCTAGACCTTGGTCGGTCGACGGTGGTCAAGGGGTGCGATGGAGAGGTGTGCCGGAGACGCTAACTAAAAGAACGAAAACACGAAGAAAGGAAAAACCGAAAACAGAAAAAAAAAAAAGAAATACCAGCCGCTTCAAGTTTTGGAAAGAAGACAGCAACGAGAATTGGCGTCCGGGACTTTTGCTTTTGTTTCCTATGTTTGTTGTTGATCGGTGAGGGAGGGGGTTTGGCTCCAGTGGCTGTTTTGTTTTTCATCTGATTTGTATGAGTACCATCATGCCGCTCAGTATTCCCATTATTTCTTTTTCGATGTGCCTCCTCTTTCATCAGACTGTGCTCTCAAGTGCCCAATTCTCCTCACAAAGCTGGGCCTGATGTACCGCGGCATTGCGGCACCTGCCAGACTGGGCGGTCAAGCAGACTTCTTCCGGAGTTTCTTGTATAACCCGAGGTTGGCTGCAGCTGACTGCTCGTGACCGGGTCTCATATATAATGGCTAAATTGAATCACGTCCCGTTTTTCTTCCCTTGTCCTCCCACCCCTTCCTTGCCCACACTGCTCTCGTGCGGATCGGCAGTCGAAAGCCCACAGAGGCGTTGATGAGCGGCCGAGCCGCATACCTGCCTTCCACCAACCGGAGCTCAATGAAGTCCCCTTCCGCGGGTACCGAGTTGTAAGCATAAAACATGATCGGTAGACGGATCGGTCGCTTGCCAGCCTAACCTACCATGTTCCCCCAGTGCTCGGGCAAATACGCCCGGCACTGTATTTGATTATATTGGGGGCACATTTGGTACCCTCCGTTCCGTTCTCTGTTCAAATTGTGTACCCTGTCATGCATGCACAATGGTGGCTCACCTTGCTTTCCGCATGTCCATAACGAAGGTCGGCGTCGCTCCGTCAAGGGGTGGTTATCACATTCCCGCCCACGGCATGACTGGACAGGGGCGTGCTCGGCGTGATGTTGTTCGGCAAGTTGTGTGTGTGTGGATATGCATGTGTGTATGTCCGCCAAGCTGCTACCACCAATCTCTCAAATGCAGCCAAGGATACCGGCACCGTGGCGATGCGGTCGACCTGCCGCCGTGCTCACGGGAAGGGAGGACATGCTTCCGAACGGCAGAGAGGGGCTATGGTTCTGCTATGCCGGATCTCGGACCTTCTCTCTGAACATTTCTTTTCTATAAAGCAGTGCTTTCTGTCCCCGTGATATCTCTCCATCTGTCTGCAGAGGAGACCCGTCAACAGCAGCAAGGAACCCCCGTTCTCAGCACCAACGGCCAAAGAATCCGTTCACGACCTCGCCTCCTGAAAGATCCTCGCAGCCTTGCATCCCTGATCATGAAGCTCTCCTTCGCCGCCGCCATCGTCGCGGCCAGCGCGCCTCTCACGCGGGGCCACGCCATCTTCCAGAAGCTGTCGGTCAACGGCAAGGACCAGGGCCAGCTGAACGGGATCCGGGCGCCCAACAACAACAACCCGGTCTCGGACGTTAACAGCAACAGCCTGACGTGCGGGTCGCCGGGCACGACGTCCAGTAAGGTGATCGACGTCGCGGCCGGCGACAAGCTCGGCGCCTACTACGGCCACGTCATCGGCGGCGCCCAGGTCCCCAACGACCGCGACCACCCCATCGCCGCGTCGCACAAGGGGCCCATCCAGGTGTATCTGGCCAAGGTGGACAATGCCGCGACGGCGAGCACCAACGGGCAGAAGGTATTTTTTTTTTTTCCGAAACAGATAAAGTAGATAATTGGATTAAAGGACTAACCCAAAAATCTCCGTCACAGTGGTTTAAAATCGAGTCCCAAGGCTTCAACTCACAGACCAAGAAATGGGCCGTCGACACGCTCATCGCGAACCAGGGCTGGTTCTACTTCAACCTCCCCACCTGCATCGCCCCCGGCCAGTACCTGATGCGTGTCGAGCTGCTGGCGCTGCATAGCGCCAACCGGCCGAACCAGTACCAGTTCTACAGCTCGTGCGCGCAGATCCGCGTGTCCGGGTCCGGCACCCTGTCGCCGGCCCAGACGGTCAAGTTCCCGGGGGCGTACACGAGCAACGACCGCGGCATACTGGTCAATATTTACGGCGCCGGTGGCGCCACCGACATGTCCGGGTCGGGAGGCGTTTATTACCCGCCTGGGCCGGCGGTTGTGAAGTGCTAGAGTGCTGTGTGCTGGTTGTTGTGCTGCCGGTTGGTTGACCACTTACACAGAAGGAGAGTTTATTTATGCCTTGGTGTATTTCAAAGCTTTCTGCACACAAGGTGGTCAGTACCTGCACTGCCCTTGTAGGGTGATACATAAGGGTCAATCGGTACATGAAGGTTCCTCCATAGAGAGACACCTAGGTATCTGCACTGCTTTTTGACCATAGGGAAATACATTAAGGTCTATCATAGAACCAGGCACACGAGGCCCAAAATAAAACGCGCACCTCGACCACCAAAAACCAGATTTGGCTTGCACCCATGGTCACGGCAGCAAAACACCTCCGAATTTATTTAAAACCAAAAGACAAAAAAAAAAAAAAAAAAAAGAAGAAAGTAAAAGCAAAACGTGAATACCTTATGAGTATTATTACTTGCAAATAAATTTTAAATTGCAATTTTAAATCCGTGTGTTGAAAAAGTCGCTCTTTTTAGCATGTGCAGGAGGGTCCTTTTCCAAAACTAACCCATACTTGATATGTAAGAAAGATATCAGCTGCCAGCGCCCAACTCAACAGGTCAGTCACCCTTTCAGCCAAGCAGGACACCCCTCTTCTTAAAAGCATCTTTGTGCTTCTCGCACGCAACAGTGACGCTGTGGGCATGACACCCACAGCCGTCGCTCGCGGCGTGCTCGG
>GL876969.1:2953205-2974655 GCA_000193285.1 Magnaporthiopsis poae ATCC 64411 | reverse complement strand
CATCGTCAGCTGGGACTGGCTCACCTTCTCGCCCGTGCCGGGCCTCGCCGCCGCCTACTTTGGCAACTCGGAGACGTCCATCAACTGGCTCAGCACCGCCTTCCTGCTGGCCTTCCCCGTCGCCTCGCCCGCCGTCATCTACGTGCTGCACTGGGGGCCCAAGCCCTCCATCATCGTCTAGGCCGTCCTGGTCCTGCTCGGCAACTGGCTGCGCTACGCCGGCGTGCGCGCGGGCGGCGACGGCTCCGGCAACTTTGGCCTCGTCATGTTCGGCCAGGTCGTCACGGGCCTGGCCCAGCCTTTTGTCCTGGCCGCCCCGACTAGGTACTCGGATCTGTGGTTCACCAACCGGGGGCGCGTCGCCGTGACTGCGCTCATGAGTCTCGCCAACCCCCTGGGTGCCGCCTTGGGCCAGCTCGTCATCCCGTTCATGGTCGCCGCGCCCGCCGACATTCCTAATATGGTTCTATATGTTTCCATACTCGTGAGTGATTCTATTTTTCTCTCCTGTATCATCTCTTTACCGCCGTGCCACGCTCTTGCCCAGCTAACTCACCACCAACCCCGCAAGTCCTCCGTCTGCGCGCTCCCCGCCTTCTTCATCCCTGCCGCTCCGCCGACGCCCGCGGCGCCGTCGGGCGAGACGCCCAAGGCCGACATCCTCGAGTCCCTGCGGCTCCTGCTCGTGTCGCCCGAGTTCTGGATGATCTTCATCCCCTTTTCCTTCTACGTCGGCTTCTTCAACTCCATCTCGAGCCTGCTCAACCAGGTCATGGTGCCGTACGGCTACTCCAACGACGAGGCCGGGATCGCGGGTGCCGTCCTGATCCTGGTCGGCCTCGTCGGGGCCGCCGTCATCTCACCCATCCTCGACCGCACCAAGGCCTTCATCCTGTCCATCAAGGTCCTCGTCCCCCTCGGTGCCCTGTGCTACCTCGTCTTCATCTGGATGCCCGAAACCCGCGAGGGAGGGGGTCTCGCGGGCCCTTACTTGGTCCTCGCCGTCCTAGGCGCCGCCTCCTTCTCCCTCATGCCCGTGACCGTCGAGCTGCTGGTCGAGTTCACCCACCCCATCAGCCCAGAGGTCACGTCGACGCTCGCCTGGTCCGGCGGCCAGGTCCTGGGCGCCTGCTTCATCATCATCTCGGACGCGCTCAAGGCCGGGCCCGACGGGAGCCCGCCGTTCAACATGAAGCGCGCGCTGATTTTTCAGGCCGTGCTGGTGCTCGTCGCCGCAATCCCGCCTTTGTGCCTCGGCTCGTTTGGCCGCCAGGACAAGATTCGCCTGCGTCGCGTCGCGTCTGACCAGGTGGCCATGGAGGCTCGGGCCGGCCAGGGGACGGCCTAGGGGAATGTTGGAAACATATTTTTTTTTTTTTTTTTTGGATATATTGCATGAATTTTTGTTTCTTTTATTTATATAGCCTCGGGAAGGGTTCATTTGGTTTCCATGCTAATTTTCATGTTGGTTTATTATTCCACAACATTATAGCTTGGCAATGAATGCATGATCGGCGGGCTGGTTTTGTCCTGTCGTTGAAGTTGACGGCCGCCCTGCGATACGCTGGCGTGCCCGTTCTTGAGCTACGGACTCTGCTAAAAGGCGGCGCCGAGGCTGTAGCCACCCGGTGCCTAGTTCGGCGAGCCATTATAGTCCGGCCAAGTGCCCAGAGCCGTGAGGCGCAGGGGGTGCGCGGCTGTTGCTTTTCTCGGTGTGGCTCGCGATCCGGGCCCGCCCAAAAAGACGAACTGCCTGTATCCCCAGCGATAAATGAGCATTGTATGTTCAGAGGTATATGTCAAGGGCCGAGGAAATAAGTAGGCCTTGTTTGTGCTGTGCCGTTCGGCTTTGCCAAGGTTCTCCTGCTGCGCAGGATTGGCCGCGTCGACTTTGGATAGACGGCGTGGACCTCCTACTGCAAGCCCTGGCAGCTCTGTTGGGTTTGTTGGTCGCTCATCACCGGATCAACAGAAGTCTAGATGGACAACATAGCTTCATAGAGAGAGGTCACCACAAGGTGCTAAAATGTAAGAAGAAAATGGGGGAAAAAGGCAAGAGGGAAAAAAAAAAAAACATGGCAGAGAGGGCGGTATGGGAGGCGCAGCCATGGGTTCGTTTTTACTTGAGAACAGCATCGTTTCACTGTTCAAAACTACCTAGGCCGAGGCAGTTTTTGTTGTTCAAAGTCTCGGATTGCGAGTGGCGTCGATGTTTAGCATAAGGTGCGGCTCTGCTGGTGCAGGTTTCCTTGCCACCGCGAGGATGACGTCGCGGAGCCTCCAGGACGGTGCAGTGCCGGGGTCACCCGACAGACAAGATTGGGAAAGTGCCCCGTGTCTTTTAAGACAAAGAAAAAGTATGGAATTGGGTGTGTGAAAAGACAGAGGAAGACGCATTTCTTTGGGGAGTGCCATCTGGTTCTTGGGTGCTGTCGCGATGGATGCACGAGGTCGAAAACCAAACGCCCGGCGACATTATTTCTTTAGGATTGCACAAAAAAAAAAAAGAACAAAAACCAAGAACCGGAAGGAGCTCCGGAGCAAACGGTGGCCATATCAGTCGCTGTGGTGGTGCTCCCCTCAACAAACATCAGATAGATGGTCGAATGGCCATTCGCTCGTGAAAAGATATTTCATATCTCTTCTCGAGGTCGCGGGTTCAACACCCGCCTTTGCGCTACCCACGTCATAGCGGTTGACAGGGCTGACACCACGTCCATGGCAAGTTGCCGTGAAAATGGTATGATACATTGTGCCCTAGTGCCGGCAGACGACTGTGGGTGGGACTCGATCTGGGGGATACCATCTATCTACCTTTTTTTTCTTTCTTCTTTTTCCTTTTTGAGAATCATCGGTCGACGACAAATTACAAGTATAAGTTTGTCTTTTTTTTTTTTTTTTTTATTCCATCGTAGCTCTAAAAGAATATCGTCATATTCGTGTGAATATCCATGCAGTCGTTTGAGCAGGCACGGTCCCGTCCAAGGTACAAAAAAAAAAGTCTTTCAAGACCAGGAGCAGTGCGGTCATCCTGTCCGCAACACAATATCATATCCGTTATACAGGGTCCCTAGAACGCCGAATCAAGCCACTGGCCGCCGTCCCGGTAAATCCATTCTACTCTCCGCCTCCATCCGGCCATATCAGGCCTTCCCACGTTGCATGAATTTCTTGGCCAGGTTCCTGAAGCTCTTTCGCCTTTCCGCCATGGCCGGCTCCTCTTTCGTCTTGGGCGACGAGACGAGCGCCTTCTTAGTCCTGGAGATGAGCGAGTCGAACGCCTCCACGGCGGCCCCGGCCTTGGTCCGGCTGCTGTCGTTTGCGTCCTCATTACGTTCGTCGTCGTCGTCATCGTCGATTATCTTGTCGGCGAAACTGCTGTATGGGATAGATGCGAATGAGAGCTGCCTGGACCGGCCATGCTCCGCACTGCTCCTCGGGGACCCGTCACGGGCTTTCCCCCGAGCAAGCGTCTCCTCGCTCTTGTTGTTGGGCTGGTGGTGGTTTGTTGGGCCCTCCGTCTTCTCCATCTTCTCCATAACGCCCCTGTGGCTGTTCGTCGGGCTCGTGGGCGCGGTGCTGAACCCGTCCCCGTTGACGGTCTCGGTGTCCAGTGAGCGGTCAGAGCCGGCGTCGCTGTTGGGGACGGAGTCTGTGTCGCCGGGCTCCTCCGCCGCGTGATCTGTGGGTTCTGGAATGATGTCTAGGGGCTCTGGGATAAGGTCTGCGGGCTCCGACACAGGGTCTGCAGGCTTTTGGGATGGTGTGATAGCCTCGGCGAGAGGGTCTATCTCCTCGGAGAAGACAGGATCCGCTGCTTCTTCGAGCGGGATCGTCTCATCGGCGGCAGGACCCGTTTCCTCTACGGCCGAATCGGAGCCGATGACGTCATTGTCATACTCGGCATCTCTGCAGACTCCGACTATCCCGGCGGCGACACTGACGACGCCGGCAGCATCAGCGAGAGGGGCGGCGGTGACGGGCCAGGAGTAGTCCTGCGTCCTGCGGAGAGAAGGCGCGACACCCGTCTCCAACACCTCCATCTGCCCGATGATGTGCCGGAAGCGGCTCCTGGTGCCCCGGACTTTGTGGGTGAGGCACGCCAGCTCCGCGTCGCAGTCCCGGCGGAGGTTGCGTGCAATGTATGAGTGGTGGAGGAGGCCGTGGCTCTTTGGCGCCGACGCCAACATGTCATCCAGCCGAGCCGAGCAGCCTCGAACGGCGTCGATGGCTGCCTCACGGTTGACTCCGGCGTCGGCCAGCAGCATGGCCTCCAGGAGGCTGTCATTCAGCTCGTCCAGTTGACTTTGAACAGCATACATCTTGTTGTTGCCGCTGCCGTGGGGATGGTCGTTGTCGTGTGGTGGTGGTGGATTGGATAATTCGGAGCCGTCGGTTTGATCGCTTCGTTTCCTTCAAGACACTCTTTGCACCCTCCTTTTTCACCTCCGCCTCTTTTTGCCTTTGGTGCTGCTTGGCGCAATGGCACAAAGGCCGAGCAGGTTCTTCATATGGATCCCCCGTTTGTCGCTTTCGACCCAATCAATCACTTGTTGGTTGTGATTTGTTGATTTGCCCGAGGTGGCGAGGCCTGCCTGCCTTTGCACATTGACACATCACTCTACCCGTCGACAAGGTACGGAGAGAGAGAAAAGAATCTCTCAATTCCGCGAGCCAGAACAGGACAGGATGTCCAGAAATCAGGGCGGAGGCATCTTACCGTATGTCCGTTTTTCTTTTTCTTTCTTTCCTTTCTTATTCGAGAGCGACGTACGTGGTCAACGCAGCAATTGGTCCACGACGACAACAGGGCGCCATGCCTTGCTTCTTAAGCAGCTTATAGGTCGCACGAAGCACACGCCATCCATGGCACTACCTGACGGACCCCGCACCTCCAGCCTGCAGCGGACGAGGGAGTTTCCCACCATACGTGTCATGGAATGCCGCCATTAGATAAAAAGCCGATACATAACCGAGGTTCTCGACAGGACATTTTTGCTAGCCCGGCGTGAAGGAAAAGCTGAAAAGGAGTCAACTAAAAACAATGCCAAGCGCTACGAGCTTTTTTGGTCAGGTACCCGGCGTTGAGGCGCAAATCGACCCACCAACGCGACAGGTGAACCAACACAGCCAGCTTCCAGGGAGGGGGCAAGGCAGCAATGGGCAGGCTCGGGAAGTTGTTGGCGTCGGTGTCCGCACGCCAAGCCCGAGCCTACCTGCTTCTCCCTCCGTAAGCGGTTAGGGTAGCACTGTAGCAGTCCCAAGTCAGCTCAGCTGAACAACCGTGGACGATCGTTGCGCAAGGACCTTGCCAATAGGGACGTCATGCAGTCAGCTCCGTCCCACCGCGAGAGACCCGTATCTGCACTAGAACATGCATGGGGAGGGGAAGGCCGCTGTGCTACGATGGTGTGCCGGGCAGGGAAACCCGCCCAACCACCTCCAGCACAGGCAACGAGCCAGCCAGTCTGGGGAATCGCATCTCGGGTCCGTGCTGGTGCTGAGCAGCGTCGTGTTGAGTGGCTAAGCGAAAACGCCAGAGGTTCTTTGCTACATGACTAATGTTGCCGCACATGTCACCAGCGGGAGTGCCTGGTGGCCACCTGTCCGAGACATTCTGCCCGATATTTCGGCGAAAACCGTCCCGTCGTCCAAGGGGGCGTTGATGCGCTCCGACGAGATACGACAACGGACGGTGAAAAGATATATAAAGGGCTCACCCGTCCCTCGAGGAGTTCAGACGCCACAAGATCCAACACCACCTGATCTCTTGTTACTGGGAAAATGCCGCAAGCAACAATAGAGGCCAACCTGTATCAGACATTAATAATGGCTGACGATTGGTAATCCGGGGCAGTCGTATCTCGATCGATCCCACAGAGGTGTCCTTTGCTCCCGCGCGCCCTTTTTTGCACGCACCTCACCCCAATATCTGTCTCTACGCAAATCTTTATTATGCACCAGAACAAACAAACATAAGCTTCAATTGGCATTTTACCCTTAAATATAAGTATAAGATCGTTGGTTTCAAGTATCTGCGTATCGTGCAATTGCTTGGGGCAGTCGGAGGGTAGGGAAATCGAAAGGCAGAGGCTGAATCATGCCAGCCGAATGTGAAATGCGGCCTGATTCGTGCAATTAGGTGCTGCCAATTGGAATCTGGCCTGCCCGATTTGCCCCTCCCCGACCCCGATGTTCCCCGCTCCGACCTGCCCCCTCCCGAATGCCTTGCTCTTCCGACTGCCGTGCTCTGGGGGTTTATAAACTGGGCGTGTTTTTCACAATGGAAAAGGGTTAGGCCTATTATGCGTTAAACCCCATTGGGGGTTAGGCACCTTGATGAATATAAGCCTTTGTAATCCCCTTCCACATCGGGTAACATAGATACGGGTATTAGAAATCTAATGGGGGGCTGCAAAGCAATGCCGAGTTGAAAGCACGTCATCCCTCCTCTTCACCCCCTTGCACCGGCAGGTTTATTACACCGGCGGGTTGTTAATCATCACTCCCTCCCGGACTGCCGGATAGGACAACCTGGACAAAAAAGGGAGAGGGGTCGAGTCCGACGGCAGTGCGTGCTGCAACAATGATAAAGTCCATCCAGCCGCCGCTGCCGCTGCTTCGCTCGATCAGACATCCACATCCACGCCAACAACAACAACAGATCCGCAGTTTTGCCGTATTCTTGAGCCCTCACCATCGCTCGTCGCAGTTCCTGGTAGAAAGGGGACGGGCGTATAACCATCAAAGGATCCCTACACTTACACCCCTCAGCCGGTATACCACCACCCACAAGTCACCACCACAACCACAACCACCACAACCACTAGCAGACATGGCAGCAGAACCAACCGGTCTGATCGCCACCTCGGGCATCGAGCTCCTGACAGCCGGCACGCCCAACGGCGTCAAGGCCTCGATCCTGCTCGAGGAGCTCAAGGACGCCTACCCGGGGTTCAAGTACACGTACCAGGCCATCGACATGAGCAAAAACACCCAGAAGCAGCCCTGGTTCGTCAAGATCAACCCGAACGGGCGCATCCCGGCCATCGTCGACCACGACCGCGGCGGGTTCGCCGTCTTCGAGGGCTCCGCCATCCTGTCCTACCTGACCCGGCACTACGACCCGGAGCACCGGCTCAGCTTCCCGCCCGACTCGGACGACTACTCGGTCGCCGAGCAGTGGATCGCCTGGCAGCACGGAGGGCTGGGGCCCATGCAGGGGCAGGCCAACCACTTCCTCTACGCGGCCAAGGAGAACAATCCCTGGGGCATCCAGCGCTACGTCGGCGAGGCCGAGCGTCTGTACGGCATCCTGGACAAGCGCCTCGAGGACCGCGATTACATCGCCGGGTCCGGCAGAGGCCGTTACTCCATTGCCGACATCGCCACTGTCGGCTGGGTGTATATCAGCCGCTTCTCCGGCCTTGACACCACGCAGTTCCCCAATGTCTACGCCTGGCTCGACCGCTGCCTCGCACGGCCCGCTACTAGGAGGGGAATGGAGGTCCCCACGGGGCCTCTCAGATTTGGAAACGAGGCCTTGGCAAAGTTGGAGGCCGAGGGCGATCAAGACTTCCTGGCCAAGCTCAAGGAAACGCGTGACAAAATCGCCGCCGCCAAGGCCCAGTACAACTACAAATACGTCTCTCCTTGAATGTGGCGCCACTGTCGACAGGAGCAGCTTTTAGCAAGATTGTTTACTGTCTTGAACAGATTCTGATTCGGGGGCTGAGACATGTGTACTACCTAGTTAGTAGCAATCTGCTGTGGGCGGCAGGTCCAGACATCATGTATACGATGGAAGGTTCTTTTGTCCGCGAGACGAGCGTGAGGGCTGTAACTCCAGTAATACCAAGGCGTCAAGTACAGCGCTGCATGTAATATCGTAGCCGGGCCTCCAAGGGTTCCGGAACAAACCGTCGCATAACCGAGCGTCGCGGCGCCGTGCGGGTGGGATTGTTGATCGCGGCTCGAGTTAGGGGCCTCGATGATCCAGGTCCAGGTCCATCCGCGTGCCGGAATCCCAGGAAGGTCAGGGCAGGTGATACAAAGAAACCGAAAAAGAAAAGCTTTGACAAAGCAACGCGACGAGAGGAATCCCAAACTGATCATAGCTCATTGCCCGATACCCGACGAATCCCAGACGCGAAGATCTCCGGGGAACCAGAGGTCTCCAAACCGAGCTGAAAAGACGACAGTGATTCCGAGAAACCAAAGGCGAGTCTCCAACATGTTGAAACTGCAGTAAAGGCGCTGAAGACGACAACAACATGTGCAAAGAAAAACAGGGACGCGGGAGGGCATATCCAGCTGTTGAGAAGTCCGGCCAGTGTCGTCCAGAGGATCCCGGGAAGGCGGATGGCGATCCTTGAGCCGCGCACCAGGCGGAAAAATCGATCTCCGAGTGAATCTACACATAAGAGTCAAGGACGATACGCCCAGCGAGAGTGGAGTAAAATTACCAGTAGCGAGCCGGCCTATCATACTCTCGCGGATATCCTCCCTCGCGAGCGTAGCCGGCATCACGCGGCGGGAAATCCCGCGGCGGGGGACGATCGTAGGGTCTGCCGTTGGCATAAGGGTCGGGCGGCGGGTAGTCGCGCCGGTAGGGGTCGTCGTAGCGACCGCGAGGCGGCGGGTAGTCGTCGACGGGTCCACGGCGAGGCGGCGACCGGTAGCGCGCTCTATCGTCATAGTATTCCCGACGAGGAGGGCTCCGCTCGCGATAGCCATCGCGGTAGCCATCGCGGCGGGGACTGTAGCCACGCGGAGGTCCGCGACGGTCATAGTCGTCACCAGGAGGCGCGTATGAGCGCCTTCCGGGAGGCGACCTAGAGCGGCCACGGTCGCGCATAGGCGGATCGGGTTGGGCCTGGATGGAAATCAGTCTCGAGTCCCGTCCGGTCTCGGCTCATGGCCGTGACTATCGCAGGTTCAAGGCAGGGGACGGGAAACTTACGTTGGCGACGCATCTAACGACTTTCTCCTTGAATTCCTTGCCATCAAGTGCGTCAACGGCAGTGGCAAGATCCGCGGCGGTCTCAAATTCGACAAAGCTAAAACGCCACAGGGTCAGCCGGAGGTCATGTTCTGGTTCTCGATCTTGGGTCGACCGAAGGGCCTGTTAGAACTCACCCTTCCCCATTGTTACTGCGACCGGTTTCGGAGTAGACCACGTCCAGCTGGGATTGCCGGGCAAAGTCTTTCAGGTCCTAAATCCAGAGCCGGTGTAAGTGGAAAGCCAGGAGGGGTGAAAACCGGAGAGCGACCAGGGCCGAATCCTTCCAAAATGAGAGAGACACAGAGAGCCGGGGAGGAGTCCAGAATATCGTCGAAGGGTCCTTCTGCGCCGGATCACGACAACGAATGTCTTTTCCCCAAAGAAGCTTTGAAAGAGAAAGGAAACCAGACAGGTTGGGCGCAAATCCGAGCAGGAAGTTGTCGCCAAAGTATAGCCCCGCCGAGGTGGTCCGGCGGTTACGTCTTGGGGAAATCCAACACAGAAGGGGCGCTTCCGTCGCCAACCAAAAAACAGACTATTGTCGAGGACTCTCCCTCAGGAACAGGAGATCCGTCGGTCCGGAAGTAAGGAACAGGAGGAATAACAGACCTGCCAGCTAGTGTCGTTGGGGAGCCCGCTGATTTGCATGCGATACGGGGTCCGCCGAGGCCGGGGTGCGGAGCGGTCGCCGCCAAAGCCGCTGCTGCCGCCGCCGCCTCCTCCATCGCGGTTGCGGGAACCACGGGCAAACTGGACGGTCAGGCGCTCGCCCATGAATTGAGATCCGTCTTGGGTATCGGGGGTTAGTCGCCGGCGCATCTTGGAGAGGAGACGGGAAGAGCTGTGGTCCACCCTGGGAGTATTGGCCTAGGACCGTCGACCGTGGCGGTGTGTGGGATGGGCCAAGTCAGAGAGGCATCGAGGGGAGGAGAAAGGTACACACGGAAAGCTGTGGTTGTAAATATTTGGGACGTCAGTTAGCACGCGAGCGATGGCGACGGGCAACCGGGAGGCCAGCCATGCTTACCTGGAACGACATCACGCGCGTCCATCATGTCCTCGTACTCGATGAAGCCAAAACCGTTCATGAGTTTGATCTCTGTGATCTTGCCCGTGCCGTGGGCGCCAAAGTGGTTGGCGACATCCTCCTTGGTGGCTGCGGTAATGTCAGAAACAGCCCGCTCGTGCAAACCCTGCATGCGACTGCAGACGCGCCGCAGCTCGCTGGGCGGGCTGCGAGGTCGGCAAAATGGGGCGGGCGCTGTTTTGAGTCGACGCACCTTGTCGGGGCAGGTTGCCCAAATAGAGCCGTGTCGACGATACCTCGGTCATGGTGTCGACGTGCGTTCGCTGAACTAGGGAGAAACAGAGCAAACGGTCCGACGGCTGATCAGCTTTTTGTTGTCTTGATTTCTTCAGACGACGAGCGGCAACGAGAGTTTGTCGAAAGGTGCAGCAGCAAAATGGAGACGGGGTTGGGTGGGCGAGGCTGTGTGGGGTGGGCTTTTGCTTTTATGCGGGAGGGCGGTCGCTTTTTCAAAAGCTTCCTGCAAAAATCCTGGTGGAAACGGGCAGGCAGGGGCCAGTAGCAACGTACGGGCGGGTGCTTGCTTCTGCTTGGCTGGGACACGAGGAGCAAATCCGCGAAGGCCGAATGAGAAGAGAGACACAAACGAGCAAGACTGGCTAAACGACGAATCTTTGTGAGGAAAAATGCAATACAGCCTATTGGATTGGGAACCTTGGGGATGCCGGTCATGGAGGAGGCAGGTAGGTGGGCTGGTTGGGTTTTCGTCGAGCATAAATCGAGACCCGGGTCTCGTGAGCCTGGCCAATCTGGGCAGGCGGGCAGCGTGTCGCTTGCCGCTCTTGCGTGAGGGGGGGAGGCAGGCAGGTGGCAGGCAAGGGTGGGCAAGCCAAAACATTGGGCGGGCGCGTGCATCCAAACTCCATTCCTAACCCGAAAAGGCTAGCGTTTCCGCGCAAAGTGGATCATCACAGGCCGACTGAGCTGATAAGCCGCCAATCACAGCCGATGTCGCCCAGCAGTCGAACGCGCCTCCCACGCTCTTCAGACGGGACACAGCTCCAGGCCAACCCCCCCTGAATTTGTCCAGCTTCCCCCGGAACGTCTTCCATGGCTTCATCCATGCTGTCAACATGAAGGGAGGCTATCACGGCGGCATCCGAATGTTGATCGACAGGGACAGACACGCGCGCGGCTTGGCTGACGAGCTGACCTCGAGATTCTTAGTATGTGAGAGCACAGGCCGACTGAACGGCAAAGCCACCGACGCCTTTTGATGCATGGAACCAAGCCTTGCCCCCCTGCATCCAAGAGTGATGCGGGGATAAAATATCCGTTGGTAATGTAATCGAAGGTCCAAGCGGGTCAGACTGGTCGGCAAAAAAGCAAGTGTGCACAAAAAGCAAAAACACGAAATAACGGCAAAAGGATAACGCCTATGCTATGCGATGCGACAAGTCCGCCGATGCCAAACTTCCAAACTTTCGTTCCTGTTCCGCTCACGTCTCCGCAAACAAAATGTCAATCAGCTCGTCCAGAACGGTAAAGGCCAGGTGTGTACTGCAGGAGAAGTTAGTTTGAGATATCACGGCAGTCCGGCTAATGGGGGAGACAACTTACTTTAGCCGCTGGTTGTTCAGCGTGGCAAAGATGCGCCGGCTGGCCGCCTGCGCGTTCAGTCGTCCCACCACGCTTCCGGCAAGGTCTGGAACGAGCGTGGCCAGCATGACGCTGGCCTCGGTCCTGGTCCTCGACTTTTGAGCCGGAGTGCGGGGTTGCTTGTTCCTCTGCAGCTCGCCCCCAGGCCACATGTTGTCGCGCAATAGGCCCACGTAACGTAATATGGCGTCTTCTTGCGTCAGGAGCTTGACGTTGTCCCGGAGCTTCCGCTCAATAGTGCCCCCGAGCAGCTGATGAAGGACAACCACCACGGCGCGACCACGCAACCAATTGTTACCCCTGTTGAGCTCGAAAACCTCAAGGAATATGTCGCAGATCGGCTTCACAAACGGCTCGAGCTCCTTGTTCTCGAAGGCGTTCAATTCTGCCTCGGCCTCTGCTGCTGATATGGCACCGTCGTCGTTGGTGTCCGGCGGCATCGTGTTGAGTTGGCTGGTCGCCGCGGCGATGAGATTTTGACCGGCGAGCGAAAGCTGGTCGAGCACGGGGATGCTGCCCAGGATGTCCTCCATTCCGTCCGCTACAGAGTCGTACAATCGCGTGATCATATCCTTCTTGTCCTCCCGGTCCACGAGATCCTGCCCCTGCGTTATAGCACTCTGAGAAAGGAATGCCCTGAGATCCCGGTTGCGGCACGCCTCGGGTAGGAGCAGCAGCTCTCGGAGATACTTCTCCAGCGCTTCCCTGCGCTTCTGAAGAAAGTCGTTCTGGAGCTTCATGACCATCCGGCGACGTGGGAAATCGAGGTTGCGGACTGATGGGTACCGGGAGCGAAGCTTTTGGTGCAGTTCCAAGAACTCACTGTACCGCCGGGTCACAAGCCAGGTAGCTGCCGGCATCTTTTCCCCAGCATCCCGCGAGACCTCGATGACGTAGAGCGCAAACTCCTTGCCGTCGTCATCTTTACCGACCTGTATGGACTTGATGCTGATCGTCGAGCGGCCGTACAGGCTGTTGTCGCTCTCCTGAATTACGTATTGCTGTCTTTGCAGCTCTTTCCTGCGTATCTCCCGCTGCAGACTGGCCCTAGACTTTCGAAGAATCCTCAGCTCTGCTGTATTATTGGTGAGTTCCGCCTTTCGCAGCAGGGACTCGACGATGGCGTTCTGGGAGACCAGCCGGTCTATATCATTGGTCAAGACAGTGATGGCCTCCGCAAGCCCCAGATCTCCGGGGGCAGCCTCGTGGACCTGGTCTTCGTCATCGTCGTCGTCCTTGTCCTCATCCAGATCATCGCGCTCGTCGGGGAGATACTTGTCCTCGTCGGCAAAGAGATCATTGTCCTCAAAGACCCCAATCCTAGACGCCGCGCTCACAAGCCCCAGAGAAGCCAAGCTCGGCTTTTCTGGCTCTTTCGAGGCCTGGCCTGGACGTACCACGTCAAGCGAGGCCCGCTTTGAGCCGCGATTGGGTTCCGTGTCAGGAGAGAAAAGGCTCGAGCCCGCATCGTCCGTAGAAAACAGCGATTCCCGGAGATCTTCGGCTGTTGGCGCTTGACTGTCCTCCATGATCGTGTTGAGCGCATCCTCGACCGCCTTGACCACACGGGTGTCAGGAGCGGGCTGAGTGAGGTCCTGATCCAAGCTCTGGACCGAGTCTGCCAAGGCATCATTGTCCCAATCCTCTTCATCAAACAAGGGATTTGGAGATGCGTCTTCGTCTAGAGACCGTCGAGGGATGGCCAGAGGGTCAGCGCTGTTGCCATTTCCGTGCACAGACCTGATGTCCGCCGCCGAGCCTGCCCTACGGCCATGGTGTGGGCCAGGCTGTAGACGGGTTGCCAGACGCGAGAGGTGATTGGGTTTAGGGGCGGCTGTGAAGGACTGCGATGCTCTACTCATGATGGGCGGAGCCATCTGCGGGGGCGGCCCGTTGTCGGTAGTGACACTTGCCGCCGCATTAGATGCCTCTTCAGCTGCGAGGCACTTGTAAAACAAGTCGGATTTCTTGAAGTTCTGGAAGTGGTTGAGCTTCATCTCGTCCAGCACGGCAGTCTGTGCGCGTAGAATCGCACGCCGAGCCCTGTAGTATTGTGCCGGAGTGGCGGCCTTTCCAGCGCCGAGAAACTCCTGCACAAGTCCCTTGGCCGAGCTTGGGACTTTGAGCACGGGCATTGAGAGGTATGCCTGGTGTATCTGCGCCAGGTCAAGCCTGTCCGAGTCGGTCCATGGCGGCAATGCCAGTGGAAGCTGTTCGGTCTCCGGGCCGTCGTCCTCCAGTGGGTTTCGAAACCCATCCACGACGATCCAGAACTGGACCAACGGCAGCAGGCGTTGCCGGTCCATGTATTCCATGAAGTAGGACAACCCGGAGGCGTCTCGGAGTAGCTCCTCAAGCGGCGCGTTCTCAAGTCTGGAAACGCTAGGTGCCTGTGCCATGACTGGTGGCTGTGTTGCACGCCGATCACCACCTGCAGCTAGTTGATGCACCCGTTGGTCAAGAAGCCTCTTGCCCATATCTAGGCGGCGGAGGTAGACCTGGTCCTGCCCCTCTCTTTGGGACTCCCTCTTCAGTTGACTCGCCACCTCGCTTCTGAATCTCCGGGCATCCGAGAGGTTGTTGACCTTCTTCACAGACCGAACAAACTTCTCGAACCGCCGCTCGCTGTCGCCAGGGGCGAGCCTGGGGAACGTTGCTGGTTTTTCTGTCTTCGGGGCCGGTAGCGCATGCTGGTCTAGGGCGGCGCGCAGTTTCCTCACAGTCGACCGGTCCTGCAGCATGCCCCGGCCGTAGTTCTCCATGACCTGGTTCCAGGTGTCCGGGTCGGACAGCATGCCCATGACGGAGGAGAGAACGGCGCACGCGATGATCTCCCTAATCAGGACCGAGACCGCACGGCTCCTGAGCATGTTGTCGGGCAAGATCTTTGGCAGGGTCTTGGAGACAACGCCACGGAGGTACTCCTGCTGCGCCACTCTCGTGTCCGTATGCGACAGGGCCGCGGCGGGGTGCAGCTTCCCATCGTTGTACTTGGAGGCAATGGCCAGGTCCAGCTCCTCGGACTCGGTGACGGAGCGGTTGAGCTTCCTGCCCCTGACGGACCTCTCGGCATCGTAGAAACTCCGGAAGTGTGCGGTCAGGACAGGCACCAGGCGGCCGGTCAAGATCTCGGCCAAGTCGACGTGCTGCAGACGGTCGCAGATGTTGACGAGGGCGCTGCCGATGGCGCGGTCGACCTCGTTCGTAAATGCGGGGTTCTTGCTGATACTGCCGTACCAGGACTGGACGAAGTCACGCACGATATAGTGGACTAGCTGCTCGAGCGCCTGCGACACCTTGGGCGCGTCGGGGACCAGCGGCGGGGGATTGTACGACTGGCGGGCATCGAGGGCGGCGAGCTCGGCAGACCAGGCGGCGGGGGCTACGAAGGCGATGCCGTGGGGGCGCGCGGAACGGCGGTCGTCGGCATAGTGGGGGCCCTTGGAGGAGAGCAGGACCAGGCCGAGGACGGCCAGTAGGGCGAGCAGGAGACCGGCGACGAAGGCATAGCCGGCGAATCGGAGGGTCGGGAACCAGTGGGTTGCGTAGCCCCAGGCGATGAAACTTGCAAGCCCAGCAAGGATCACGTCTCGTCCCTTAAGGGCCATAATAGGGAAGTTCTCGTTCCTGTGTCCGAGAGGGGCCGATGGCCCACCGTTTGCTGTTGGCAGGTCTGGGGAGCCGACGTATCATTCTTGTCCACGTCGGACCAGTCGAGGTGCCGTCGCCGCGGTGGCTGCGGCTGTGAGCAAAGCTCCAGCGGTGCTGTGGGCTGTTCTGGCGTGGACAGGGGAAATGACACAATAGCAATTTGATAGTGACGGAGCACATGCCTGGAGTCGGACCCGCATACTGCTTCTGATTGGACCGTGCACCAACCCAGGCGCAGATCCGCAAGAGCATATGTGACAGCCAGTTCATGACAGTTGCGTTGGTTTCTCTGTCACCGTCAGTCTCATGGCATGTGGATCTTTTTGGAGCGGTCCGGAATTAGGAACTACTTCCAAACCCGCCGCCCTCCCATCCCTAAGCGGGCGGTTTTGTCGTTTACCGTTCCTCCATCCCGTTCTCAAAATGCCGAGCGCGTTCGGGGAAATCTTACGCATCGCTGACGGCGACTGATCTCGTCGGAGCTATCGGCATTTTGTCTCGTTTTCAAAACGGAGGATAACAGCGACGGGCTGGCTGTGACAAGGCCGACGATGCTAGACACACTGCCTAGGAATAGTAAATCTCACATGTCCAGGCCGACCAATTTACCGAAGCCTCGTGCGAGCATAGATTCACTCGGGATAGGATATACTGCAGGTGGTGGCCTCGAGATACAAATGTCTGCTATATATACACACACATGGCCTACCAAAGTGATGTTTTCCAAATCTTTCAAGAATCTCGGTAGCCAAGAATCTCGGTAGCTTCAACGAAGACTCTCTTTCTCCCTTGAAAAAATACGAACTTGACAAATTCTCGAAACACCACCGACATCGCCATGGGCTCCCTCAGTGCATTCGTCCCCGGGGCCGAGCTCGACACATCGGTCACGGAGCTCTCCCAGGCCGTGCAGGACCTCAGATCGAGCGCGCAGAGTGGTGCCATCGACCCCAAACACCGCGCAAAGGCCATTGAGTCGGCCCGGGCGGTCCTGGAGTCCCTCAAGCACCCTGTCGAGGCCATGATGGACGACTACTTTGGGATTTGCTTCCTGATGGCGACCCGCCTGTTCGCCTCCTTGGGAGGCTTTGAGCACATCCCGTCCGAGGGAGCGATCTCGTACAGCGATCTTGCCAAGAAACTGGACGCCGAGAACGCCTTGATCAGTATGTTGCCTGGCTCAATATCTAACTACCCTTGCTCCCACGTTGAACATATACTGAGTGCATAAAAATAAAAGAGCGCGTCGCTTGGGTGCTCGTCGCCAACGGACTCCTCAAGCAGATCGACGGCGACAAGGTCGCGCACACGCCGAGATCTAAGGTCTTTGCTGGGCCTCAGTCGCTCCAGCCGGCGTTTCAGTACATGTGAGCGTCATGGGCAGCCATGCCATATACCCACCACCCAAGTACCGCCAATTCTTCGCTCCCGCAGCTTGTGTTATTAACACTACGCCGCTGCCCAGGACGTCCATGAACATCCCGGCCCTGTTCGCCCTCCCGGACTACTTCAAAAAGTACGGGCGCACCGAGCCCGCGACGCGGACGCACACGCCCTATTCCTTCGCCCTCGGCAAACCCGAGTTGACGGTTTGGGAGGTGATGCGGCAGGACCCCGATCGGAACGGGGTCGCCGAGGGCATGAGGGCGTTTGGCGCGTTCGAGAAGATGATGCCCATGACGGGCGTGTACGACTTCAGCTGGGTGGCCCGCGAGGCGGCCGCCGATCCCACGAGCACCAGAGCGCTCTTGGTGGACGTGGGCGCCAGCAAGGGCCACGTCACCAAAGCCATCTGCGAAAGCACCCCTGGCCTCCCCATGAGCCGCTGCGTGCTGCAGGATCTTCCCGAGGTTGTCAAGGAGCTGGAGAAGGCGGACGACCCGGTGCTGCGGGATGCGCAGAAGATGGCCACCGACTTCCATCGGGAGCAGCCCGTCAAAGGTTAGTACCACCCTTTGTTTTGTTGCATGCTATTGTGATAAACATGGGCTCTCATGGTGCTTCTCGAAGTTGCTGACAAAAAAATGCGAAAACAACACATCCAGGGGCACTGGTCTACTTCATCCGTCGCTGTCTGCACGACTACGGCGACGAAGAGTGCGTCAACATCCTGCGCGTCATCGCCGATGCTATGGCGGCAGACAGCAGGCTGATCATTATCGAGCAAATCATCTCCGACCCGCCAGTCCCCATGGCTGCAGCCATCGACTTGTTCATGATGAACCTGGGTGGCAAGGAAAGAACGGTCGAGGGATTCGGCGAACTTGCTTCCAAGGCTGGGCTGAAAATCAACAAGGTGAATTTGACGGAGGGATTTGGTCTGAGCGCTGTCGAATGTGTCAAAGCTTGAAATTTGAGGTCTGGCAGACTCGAGCAAGCTGAGGCTGGACGCGTCTCGGGAAAAGGCACACTGGAAGTTTGTGTACTGTTACTTTGGGTATCGGGAAATCTCCGCTTTGTGATTTCGCCAAATAGCAAGGTGGTATGTGGATAGGCGGCCGGTCTACCACTCCATACCACAGGCTGTTCTCAAGATATTTCTTTTTGGGATACACTGCTATTCACCATGGCGGCTCCTCTACGCGCCTGAACAGCGCGACGTACTTTTGGCCGTTGTTCCTCGTGACCTTCTTCCCCTCCTCGGTCTCGAACCGCATGATATGGACGCAAGGGTCGGCCTCCTGCTCGTCCTCGGGGATCCTGACGAAGGAGGGGTGTGACTCAAAGTGGCCGACCATCCACTCGTGGAGGTCCTTTACGTCGGTGATGGTGTAGACTACCCCAGTGCCCGGACGCAGGACGTAGGCGTACTCGGAGTTGAGTGTGGCCGAGACGATGCGCTGCTTGTGCTTCCGCGCCTTGAAGTGCGGGTCCGGGAAGCAGATGAAGATCTTGGACAGCTGGGCGCGCCGGAAGAAGTTGGGCAGGAACTTCATCGTGTTCGCGCGTACGCACGCGATGTTTTGATACAACTTCTCCTTCTCGTGCTGCATGCGCAGCGCCCGGATCTTGTCCTCCACGAACCCAGTGACCTGGGTGCGAATCTCCATGCCTGTGACAGAGCGAAAAGACAGCCCGGCTTGTTAGCACATTCTAAAAGCCATGGGCTTGATTGCGATGTGCCTGGACTCTCCGCTCACCGAGTATCAAGGAATCCGGCAGCTCTAGCGAGAGGGCCATCAACAAGCCTCCAAATCCACAGCCGATGTCGGCAACCTCAACATCCTTGACAAGTCTCTTCGGCAGCTGGTTGGCGGCCGAGGGCTCCTTGGGGGCGCTTGCCCCCTCTGCCGTCATCTCTGTATCGACGACATCTTCAGGGGCCTTGTATGCGGGATACAGTTGCGCCCAGTCCATATGGTCCGGGGATATGGGGCTAGCAACAGTGTTAGCACATGTATGCAAGCTCGGATGGACGCGGCGGCGCTCACTCACTATGTCAAGTTGTGGTCCGAAAAGGGGTTCGCGTGCGCTCGCTGGCGATAGAACCTTTTCCGGGGCAGCGCTACGACGCCATCTGGGTTGTTCTTTTGCGCTTCGCGGTAGTCCTTGCGCTGGTTGGTTTTGTTGCCTCCCGCTCCCATTGTTTCACTGGCCGCCGCTGTCGCAGACGAAGATGATGAATCCTGCCAATCGAGATGTGGAAATTCTCCGGATTTTTTTACGTGCTTTCTGATGGAGCCAATTGATTCCATGCGCTGAGGAAGTTGGGCGTGTTGAGAGCCTCAAAAACTGAAGCTTCGTGAGGGTGTGGGGTTTTCCTGCTGAACGCAGGGATTAATCTGCAGCGTCCGCTTCAGGCAGGGGACCCTTGTTGCAGTGACCTCGACATCAGGTTCAGAGTGGGCCCAGCCCTGTGCTTTGGCGCGGTTCATTTTAGTCCAGGGTTACTAACTCTATTAATTGGTGACGCCTGGTGCTATGCGTGCCTTCCCCGCCGCTATCGGAGAGCTCCCGGATGATTTTCAACCCCACCTCATTCTCGGGCTTGATTCCATTATACTGACTGGATGCAAGGATATTCCGAGGAACTGATTGCTCGTCATTCTATCTTTTCCAAGAATAAAGCTGGTTTGGACTTTTGAGAAAAATGGCGACCAAGAACCAAGTCTTTATTGCCATTATCGGTATGTGGATACATATGGATTGAGGTCACCAGCAACAGCCCAAGCCCACCCGACAGCAGCATCTTTCCCGCTAACAAGAATCTACTCCCAGGTGCCGGTGGTGTTGGCAAGTGCTTCATCGGTCAGCTGACAGAGCTGGCTAAGCGCCGGCCTTCACCTCGGCTGAGCCTCTGCTACATCGCCACGAGCAAGAAGGCGCTGTTCCACGAGGACTACGCCGAGGTGCCCACGGCTGACGTCGTGTCCGCCGTGGCCGCCTCCTCCCGCGCCCTGCTGGCCTTGCCCGAGCTGGTCGAGTACCTGGCCAGGGCGCCGGCCAAGGTGGTGCTGGTCGACAACACGAGCTCGCAGGACGTCGCCGACAGCTACCCGCTCTTCCTCTCGCGCGGCGTCAGCATCGTCACGCCCAACAAGAAGGCCTTCTCCGGCCCCTTCTCACTCTGGCGCGACATCTTTGCCGCCTCGGCCACATCGGGCGCAAAGGTCTTCCACGAGGCTTCGTGCGGCGCCGGCCTGCCCGTCATCTCCACCATCAAGGACCTCGTTGACACGGGCGACGAGGTCACTAGGATTGAGGGAGTGCTGAGCGGCACCATGTCCTTCCTCTTCAACTCGTTTGCCCCTCTCAGCGGTGCGGGCGGCAAGTGGTCAGCCGAGGTCGCCAAGGCCAAGGAGCTCGGCTACACAGAGCCCGATCCGCGCGATGACCTCAACGGACTCGATGTCGCCAGGAAGCTGACAGTGCTCGGCCGCCTGGCCGGGCTCGAGATAGAGTCCCCTACCTCGTTTCCGGTCCAGAGCCTCATCCCCAAGGCCCTCGAGTCGGTGGCTAGCGGCGATGAGTTCATGCAGAGGCTGCCAGAGTTCGACTCGGAGATGGAGGAGATCAAGGCTGCAGCTGAGCGCGAGGGCAAGGTCGTCCGGTTCGTCGGCAGCATCGACGTGGCCGCCAAGCAGGTCAAGGTCGGCCTGGAGAAGTTTGACCGCTCACATCCTATCGCCGCGCTCAAGGGTAGCGACAACATCATCAGCTTCTACACCAAGCGCTACGGCGCCAATCCCCTGATCATTCAGGGTGCTGGTGCCGGTGGCGAGGTGACGGCGATGGGTGTAACGAGCGACTTGCTCAAGGTGCTGGCTCAAATCTCGTAGATCGGCGGTCATCGTGGCCGTTTGTGGATTTTAAAAAACGCGGTTAGAGGGAGGGAGAAAGTTCGTTTTCTTGCGCGATGACTTTTTGTCAGGAAAATGGCAACGGAGGGAAAATACTGTATCTCATCTTTCTTGCTAGGACCCCTTGAGGCTCAAACGTAGAGGTAACTCGGTTATTGGCAGTATGGAAGCCTCTGTAAGTTGCATTGATAACCAGGGTCTGCTTGACTGGATCCTGATTATCTTAATGGCAGTTGCCGGGTATATCTCAATATTGCTAGAGATGTCAGAGAGTTGATTAGGTGCAAATTGAGGCTTTGTGCTGACTCCAACACGGCGTTTGGTCGAATCTAGCGCGGGACCCACTGAGGGTCACTGTAAATTTAGCGTCATGACTGCTGGACGGTTGGGAAACAGGCACATGTTGACTTGACTTCTACACTTGCATCTCCAACGACCGACCCGTCACAGCGAAAAGCCACACCCGCCCTCGTGCAGCCTCCCAGAGCCATGCCTCAGGATCCGAATCTCTACGGCCAGCCGCCGCCAAAACGGCAGCGGAAGGCGATGGACCTCTCGAGCTCGCTGTCCTTCTCCGCCCAGCTCGGCTCGCTCCTCTCAAAACCGCCCACGGCCTCGTCCTCGTCGGTACCGGCACCCACCACCGCCACCAAAGGCCGGACACGCCCCTCCAAGACCGACGACATATTCGCGGGCGTCAAGGCCAAGCGCAAGGATGGCGCAAAACGAGACTTTGACGCACCAGACGGTCGCAGCAGCAGCAGCAAGCTCCGCCTGCGCTCGCCGACGGGCACCTTCGAGTCGGAGCG
>GL876969.1:2912390-2951161 GCA_000193285.1 Magnaporthiopsis poae ATCC 64411 | reverse complement strand
CTGCTGCTGCCGCCGCCGGGCGGCGATCCGGGCAGCCCGACGCCGTTGGAGCTCATCGTCTTGAACAGGCTTGCGTTTTGGTTCGGGTAGATGAAGATCTCGAGCACCGTGTCGGGCCAAGTGCAGGCCCAGGGCTTGTCGCCCGGCTGGGCCGAGATCTTGCGTTTCATCTCGTCAAAGGAAGGCGGCGCCGTGCGGCGGAGCCGTCTATGTGACGGCGAGCCGGATTTCCCGGGGAAATTGGCCTCGGATATGAAGACGGTCTTGTTGAACGGCATCATCTTGAACCAGGCCGGGCCCCGGCTCGGCTCGAGGGTGTCGTTGACGGTCTGCATGGTGAAGGTGCCGGGTGGCAGCAGGGGCGCCTGGGCGCCATATGAGTACGCCCCCGTGCCCGTCGAGAGGCTGTTGTTGGTGGACATGGACACTTTGTAAGGGTTTCCATTATCCCCGCCGCTGATGGTCATGACCATGGCCACGATGGCGGGGCTGAAGGCAAGCCCGCACGTCCACGCCGGAGCGTGGGTTGTGTCTTGGAAGCAGACGTCGCGCTGCGCAAGCGGCATGAGCGGCATGCCGAAGGAGCCGGTGGGCATGGGTGGCAGACCCGACGGCACGGGAATCGGGACCGCATCGTAGAAGGGCGGTGGTGCTCCCTGGGCGGGAGGAGGAGGCCTCGGCTGCCTGCCCAGCAGCGTCCCGAGCACCGCGCCGAGGACGAGGCCCACGACGAGAATGGCGGTGATCACGAGAACAACCACCCACCGTGGCACGCCGCACAGGCGCTTCCTCCCACTCTTCTCCCATCGCTTCGATTCCTTCTCCGAGGCGACGGCAGCCGCTGCGGTGTTGATCTCGTGGTGGCTCGTCTCAGAGGTCGAGGTAAAGCTGCGAGACGAGTTTCGGGAGCGTGGAGTGTTCAGGTCGTCGATGGAGTCGAACTCGGGATTCCGCGCCGCGATCCCAATCCCACCGGCCCCGGGGATGGGCAATGCAACACTCATGGTCGGCCGTGACGTCGAAGAGGCGGTCTGCGTCGCCGCTTGCGACGGCGACGTGGAGTGTGCCGACTGCACAGCCTCGGCGTCTCTTACCTTGCGGGCAATCTGCTCGTCGGGGTATCTCGTGTACGGCGGCAGCTCCTCGGTGTGTCCATCGGGCCCAACCAAACCGCCCATCTCCTCGCCTTCGGGCCCTAGCCTGCGGCGGTACGGATCGGTCGCAACGCCTGGAAAACCTACGACGGCGGCATCCGCGGATGCACCGACAACAGGATGCTGGGGCGTCACAGCGGTATTTTGGGAGTACATGCCGTACGGGTGCGCCGGCCCATGAGGTCCCGAATACGGCTGCTCTGCAGGGAGTGGCCCTGTTGTCGATGAAGTCCTCGTGCTCATCGTCCTCGCGATGCGCACATCCTGGGGATACAGCTGGTATGGGTGCGATGGGCCAGACGGCCCCTGGTAGGGGCTGTCATGCCTCGGCGGTTGCATTGCTTCCGTCGCGGAAAGTGCTGAAGCAGACGTCAAGGTGGAGTCGGAGGATTCCTGCGATGAAGATATGGTGGCTGGCTCGGCCGACTTGGAGGCGGCGGAGCCGTCGTTCTGCGAGACGGACGAGTCGCTGTCGGGCCCAGGCGCCTTTGCGATGCTGGACGGGCGGCTTGGTGGTGATGCAGACGCCAGGTTGCAATCTCTCGGGGTTGATAGTGGGGATTCCGAGTCACCCGCCGTCAGGTAGGAGGACCTCGGGGAGGTTCCCTGGCTGGGTGTGATGTCTGTGAGGGTCGGCCTGAAGCCGTCCTGCACGACCATGGCCTGCAGATATGCATCATCCTGGTCACTCTGGACAGCAGACTGAGCTGTGGAGGGTCGGCGAGGGGCTGTGCTGTCGCCCTCGGCGGTCTTGGGGTTGGCGTCATCCATTGACGATTTCGTTCTCTGCTGTGACTGGCCGGTCGGGGGTCAGCGGATCGGGCGTCCGGACGTCCCCTCTGGCAGCACAAGGGCTGACAAGCCAATGTGCGGCTGAGAAGCGATGATCTGCGCCGTAAGATCCTCTACCAGCTTGGGCCACTGTACGGCGTCCACGTCGTTTTATACGCCCGTCACCAGTTTCCTGTCCTCTTTCTATGCGGCCAGCTGCCTTTCTCGCCAGACTTCTTCGCTATGTATCTCTTTCCGCCGTCAGTGAGGGCTGGATGCTTGCACAACTCGACCCTGCGAGGAGCAGGTTGGTGCTTCGCAGTGTTGATGGGACGAAAGGGTAAGAGTGATTTTACGTGCCAGACCGCGCGGGTTCAGCGAGAGTTAGTATGTGTATGTGAATGTGTATGTGAATGTGTATCACGGACAGGATGGAGGGAGGGCAGGGCAGGCCATGTAAAACAAGTCTGGCAGTTCGATGCGGGATAGATAGATAGGTAGGTAGGTAGGTTGGGCAGGCGGGGTACTCAGCCTCTCCGTCTGGAGGCACTACCACCCATCCATCCATCCTTGGAAAATGCGGGACGGACATCCTTGTCACCACCCTAAGCAAGCTTAAACTCCCGGCGGAGGAGGCAAGCGTGCGTGCAGAGACAGGTCGCGATGGAAAGCCGGGCCCACAGATCCCCCAAAGGGTAAGTCAGGAACAGCAGAAAGCTGACTGGTTTCGGACTGGAATTTGGGGGGGTGCACTCGGTCTGCTATTGGTCGGCCATGGGGCCGCGGCGGGACCCTCACACAAGCTGCCGGCTGTTGTGTCCTCGGCACGGCGCACGTACTTAAGTAAGTTGTCAGTCTGCAATTTAAGGGCGGAGGAGGCTGTTGCGCCCGTTATGGTCTATCTCCATCGCCATGCTCGCGCCCAGACCGACAGACGCCTGTGTCCTTTGTTCCTTGTTGGCCACATGGATGTCAGATGCCGGCGGGGACCTTGCGCCCAAGAAAGATGGCCATCCATATCTCACATGGAAGGAGAAGGGTATCCGTGCAAGGCCCTATGCTCGCAAGGTTCAGGCTGCGGCATGACCTGCGACTTGTGATGGGATGGACCAAGACGGGCTCGTGGAGACTTGCCACCGCCAGATGTGGGAAGTGGACAGGGCAGCAGCACCGACGCCGATGATCGACGAGGACTCTCGGCCTCAGAGAGGCGGCCCTATTACCCTTCATCCACTGGGGTCCACC
This sequence comes from Magnaporthiopsis poae ATCC 64411, assembly GCA_000193285.1. Taxonomy (NCBI): domain Eukaryota; kingdom Fungi; phylum Ascomycota; class Sordariomycetes; order Magnaporthales; family Magnaporthaceae; genus Magnaporthiopsis; species Magnaporthiopsis poae. Next base: position 2,947,991 of record GL876969.1, on the reverse strand, counting down.
GGGGACTGGACCACAGCGATGCAACACGGGATGTATGTGCTTGGTGGACAAACATCACCGAGCTCGCTGACCCATCTGCAACAGGGTCGCCTGGAGAGAGAAAGAGGAATAATGGGGGAGGAAGCAAGGACAACACAGCCGGACTTGCCACAGATGCCAAGTGGGACGGTCGCCAGCATGGACCACAGGGGCAAATGCGAGGTGCTTGGGACGAAATGGGAAGATGATGGGGTCAATCTAGCCGCGGGGCAATATATTCTCCAGTGGCCTCGCCTTTGGAGACAAGTCCCGAGTGGTCGGTGGGCTTTGAGCCTATTTTGGCTGAAAGGAAGACACCCTCCAAACATTCCCGCAGGCCGGGGTGCAGTCGATAGAGGCGTCTCGGGAGGTGGGAGGCAGAGCTGGTCGGACGTGGAGGGCCCGGGCCAGGGTCATACCTATCCAGAAAGACTCCTGCATGTGTGAAGTGGTCAAGTGAGACGAATGGGACGGGTTTGCCTCGATTTTGGGCCGTGCTCGGAGCGTGTGCGCTGCGTTTCGTTTCGGCTTGCTGCGTGCTTTGGTTTGTATCGGTGATCGTTTGCCCATCATTGAAGGTATTTTAGGGCGGCCGATTGAGGTGAGATGGATTGATCAAGTGTGGGCCTGGCGACGGGAGGAATCATCCGCACTGCGGGGCCAGAAGCTCAGCTGGAGCCAGGCTTCCTTTCCTCCCAATTGGTACCAGGTACCAACGCATTCTTCTACTCTTCACGCGAAGTATCACGACTGGAAGCAACCAGAGCCGCGCTTTAGCTACGCACGTACGCACGCAGTGGGCAACGGGACTCAACGGTTACACACAGCACCGCTTGGCACAACGGGCGGTAATCTCAACTCGATTCCTCGCCTCCAAGTGCCGCCCGTACCAAGGGGGAAAGAATTCGCGGAGGCATAGAGAGCCTGAGGTTCGGAGATGGTGGGGGCCTCCCTTCTCCACTCTATGGATAAAGGCGAGGACAATATCTCACAAATCATCCGCCATATATCTGGAGCTTGGTCTGGTGGATATTACTGTCGTGTACGCACACGCTGAGCAGACGGACCGATCGATTGCTAGGCGTAGGCGTGCCCACCAAGTCCTTTTTATTTATTTCAGCTTCTCCAGGCTTTTGCCACCAAGTTGGTAAGTCGAATCGGCCCGTTCATTTCGCAGCACCTTGTGAGGAGAGAGCCAGCCCAGACGGGTCGGCGGTTTCCGTATTGCTGGCCGCGACTCTTACCTCCCTCTTTCTGTGGGCAGCGGATGAGCAGTTTTCTTTGGCTGCTGCTTGTGGTGATTCATTTCCATGGGCTTCCCGTCGAGTGAACAACCACCCTGCCCATCGGGAGGCGCCCCTTTTCTCATCAAGACAGACGACACTCAGGCCGGGCAGACACGTCGCACACGTATTACATTATTACCATCATAGCGATCACGTCGAGGTGGACCTTGGTCAAGGAGGAAAAGCGTGCCGCCCGTCGCCTTTGCCTTTCAATCGTCGGCACCCGCCGTGTGGTTGATTGTGCGAGAACTCGGTGGCCGAACAGCAGGGAATCGGGTTGCGCCGGCAAGACATTGAAACGCGGCTGCCCGTCAGACGGGGCATCCACCTAGGCAGACACTAGCCCCGCCCGGGAGAACAGGCAGTCACAGTGGAGCACAGGCGGCGCCAACAAACAGTGAAGTGGGGAAAGTTGAGTCCATCTTTTGCGCGCGCTTCCCACGCCACCACACCCACCAATTGGATGCCACCCATCACTCTATCACTATGTGACCTTTTGATTCCATTTGCTCATCTTGCTTCCCCTCTACTCGCACCTTGTACGCTCACACAGAAACGACGGCGAGTGACGAGGACGATGGCGGGCTCCATTCCTGTCTCGGCATCGGTTTCTCGGTCTAGCGGTCAAGCGGGGACGCACAGATGGGCTTGCCTCTTTGGTTTCATTTCTGCGTCTGGCCTCCTGCAGCGACCCGTCTTCTGGCTCGTTTGGCTGCAACAAACCTGCGAGCGAACATGCAGCCTAATGCTGTGTCTGCATCTGACTAATTCTGCTCGCTTCCGCACACCGTCCGTCATTGATGCATCCCCCTCCTCTCCCGGGCGCTGGCTTCTCTCTGGCCCCTCCCCTTCCCTTCCCGCCCACAACCTGCCAGCCTGTCAGCCTGTCAGCCTGTTTGGCTGTCTGGCTGTCATTGGTACCCCCTCCCCTCCCACTGGTTGGTTCGACACCTAAATATTTGATTACTGAAGTGGGATGGTCGCAGCAAAGCCGGCAAGCTGTGCTGACAGACACGCAGATTCCCAATACTTGTCTGCCGGGCGTAATCGCCCCAGGACCAAGGCTGCTTCCAAAGCTGGATCGCGGAGAAGAGGCTCTCGGGAAGCTGCGTCGCCCGGCTGTGCTGGCCCACGCTAGCTGCGCCGCACACTTGTGTGGTCCTCGCTGTGGTGCGGGTGCTACGGCAGCATGGGCAGCTGGGCAACCAGAGAAGCGACCACGGGTACGGGGAGCGGGCGCCGGCGTGGTAGGCCAGCGAGGAAGCGGGCCTCGCGTCACCCAGCTTCTTTGCAGCACGCCCGCATGCAACCCGCGGACGCAATATCACAGTGCTAGGTTTCCTCGCTCCTCGTCGACGGCTCGGGGCTTCGACCCTGGCGCCTGGCTCTCCAGTCGTTGCTCGCGATGCAGAATAGTACCCGCTTTTTTCGTCACCCGCATGGTCGACTTGGCCTCCCTGTCTCCAATGGAGCCCTTTTCGAGGCTCTATGTAGGTGCTTTTTCCGTACCTTTTTTTACATTTTCGCTGGCCTGCTCCGGCCGGAACTAGTCAGGCTGCTGAAGAAAGGCAGCCCCTCACGGCACCCTTACAACCATGATTCGCTCATGACCATCGATGCAAGTGCGCGCTCGCCGTCATCTCCAGTGTAACCGTATCCCGCCCGGCTTCAGCGCAGGCGAAGCTGGCCCCTTGCCCGTTCCGGTTACCTTTTAACCCCTCAAAGGAGGTACCCGGTGAGAGAATGTGGTCGTTTGTCTATATCACAAATCGCGGGCCTGGGGTATAACTCTTACCCCTTGCCCCTTGCTCGTGCTTGTCCTGCTCTAGGAACTGATCGTCGTCCCCCCGGATTTGTGCCCCCTCCTCAACCGCCCCCGCGTACTAGTCTCCTGTGCCCCTGCTATAGAACGCCCAGCTAGCACCCCGACCTTGTCTATAATCGGGAACTCTTATCCACTTCGTCCTCACCTTCCACCAAGTCCCTGCCTTCGCTCAGCCGGCGGGAAAGGAACCATCTAGAGACCCGAAATATCATTTCTCCCATCCTTTGCAGAAGGGTTTTATTGCCCTTCAAAGCCCTTGCCCTGACTTGAGACATTTGTTTTTGCCGCCTGAGATCTTTTCGCCCCCGGGCCGCATCACGAAACTGCCCTCGGTCAACCGTGCCCGGCTTCGACTTCCGAGCACAAGCTAAGATTTCCCTAAGAGCCCACACGACCCCAGTCATACGTACACCATGGGGCGGTCGAGCTCCCGGAGATCAAGAGGCTCGAGCAGCTCTTCGTCGTCTGGCTCGTCGGTCTCGTCAACCACGAGCATCAAGACCACCAGGCACAATGTGCCCATCAAGTCGGGCAGCATGGCCTGCATGATCTACTTCGCGGGCGGACGCCCCAGCCGCCACTCCCACATCAGAAAAGAAATCACCACGGTTGAGAATGACTACGGTGACTACACCACGGCGTACAGCACCGACACTTGGTACTTCGTCGGCGGTTCCTACTACGGCGATGACGACGACGGCTCCTCATACGGCGGCAGAAGCTTCAGGAAGCCATCCGGCCCCGGCCCTATGGGCTCAGGAGGTCCAATGGGCGTCGGCGGCATGCGACCGGGAGGTCCCATGCCACCTGGTCCTGCAGGCTCCATGGGGCCAATGGGCCATCACCCGAGGCCCGGAGGAGTCCCTCCCATGAGATCCATGGGACCCATGGGACCCATGGGCCCCGGCCAAGCCCAGCGAGGTGGTATGCCAAGGCCTGCGGGAACCGTCGAGGTCGTCGAGGAGGACGACGATGAGTCTTACGACGACGACGACGACGATGGCGACGAAGACTACAGCGAGAGCGAGAGCGATGTCCAGCAGCCCGGCCCGTCTCCAATGCAGGGCATGCCGGGTACAATGTTCCCAGGCCAGCGCCCGATGCCGCCACACATATCCGGCGGACCGCCCCGGGCGCCGCCAGGCTTCCCAGGGGTCGGAATGGCCGGCGTGCCGCCGCGTCCTCATCCGATGCAGACGATGCCGTTCCGGACCGGCGCTCCTCCTCCGCCGCCGCCGCATCCCAACATGGCTCGCTGATCAACCACTAACTTCGCTACCTATGGCTGTTTTTTATCAGAAGAAAAAAGGTCATCTATTTCTCCGTCTGCCATGATTCAAGTGTTTTTTTCTTCCCTTTTCAGGTTGGCGTCGGGGCTCTTGTTTGGCTTCTTTTATTCCAACTCGGGGGGTGCCATTTTCGATTGTCACGGCATCATACGATGAAGTGTTCAAAACCGAATCACCCGCTCATGACTGACGATAATTTGCATCTTCTTTTGTTGTTCTCATCATCCATCCGCCTATTGTTCTTCTTCGTGTACGATATAGTAACCGCAATCTTGGGTGAGGCATCTTTGTCCCCGGTTTCTGCCGGCAGGGAAAATCGAGGGGACACAGCACTCGCCGGGCAACTCTGTGCTACGTAGCTACCTCGCTCTCTAGCAAAAGTACTGTCTTTTGTTCTGTTTCCTAGTAGAGCAGTTGTCTAACCCACCCAGGCCCTCACCGATAATGATCGCCTCCCTTGTGTACGCGGCGGACGACCAATGGATCTCGCAGCACAGAAGTAGCTGCAGACAAACGCCGACCTCCTGCACTGCACGTCACCGGAGCACGAAAACAAAAGAAAAAGGGTGCCCGGCTCTAAGTGACTTGATTGGCATGCGTCGTATGCGCGCGCATATGGTGTGTGTGTGCCCATGCGCTCTTGTGTAAGTAGGTATGCAGCGCAGTGCAGTGCAGTCAGCGTCTTGTGGCCCCATGTGCATGCGTGTATGGTGTGACTGGAACCAGTGCCTCCATCCCCCGCTCTCCAATGTCACCCATCGTCGCCGCGGCTATGCCTGAGACCATGAATAGCTCGCCGACCCCTCCCTCCTGCATGACTTGTGTGTGCAGCCTACTGGGGTACTGCCTGGGTACCTTGGGTGACTTTGCCCAGCTGGGCGGCTCCGTTGTGCGGTTCGGTGTCGGGCAAAGGCCTATCCTCTCCTTCTCAGCTTGCTTTTGAAATGATGTTCTACTGTGAGCGATGATGGTTTTTCCTTTTTTTTCCCCTGTCCCTTTTGTTTCTTTTTATACACGGAATCGGAGTCGCAGACTCTCAATTTAGACCACTTCTAAGTATTCTTCCGTAAATATTTTTTTCTCGCTTTTCCAGTGGTGCCCAGCGGCAGGATGCCTTTCTTGAGATGAGTTACACGCCTACCGCTAGTTCCGCGAAGCAGGCTTTTCAGTAGATTTTGCTCAACTTCCTGTCTTTTCGTTACGATGCGATACGCCATACATCACCACGGCCTGCTAGCCGTCCGTTTGGGGCCAAATCTATGCCACCAGGCCGCACACTCGCACACCCATGCCCCCCCGCAAGCGCGGCGGCTACCTCTATGCCGAAGCGTTTGCCGACGAGGTTCCCGTAGGGCCTCGACCCTCTCGCCAGGTACGTGCCTAGTGCTCGGCGGCCCGGGTTTCCCTGAGCCATGGCGACGACACCAGCCATATCTTCAGCGGGTCATCAGTGGTTCATCGGTGGGTCAACCAACGGCACCAACAGCCCGGTGAAGCCAGCTCCTCAAATTGGCCCCGCTTTTGGATCCATTGCTTGCCCACCTGGGAACCAACAACCCAGCCGCCCATAAAAACGCTGGAGGTCCCTGCCACCATCAGGTAGATGTGACCTCCCAACGGTGAGCCCGACCAGGCCAACTCGCACGCCAGCATATCCAGGTGAACGAGATGCCGATCGATATGGACCGTCGCGCGGCGACCTGGGATGCAAACCCCCAGTTAGACTCGCCCTTCTTTTCATCCTTGCCAGCGGAGATCCGCCAAGAGATCTACTCATACGCCCTCACCCCCGAGATTTACACGTACGCCGGCCGGAAGTTCTCACATGACTTCCGCATCGCCCCTGACCATGACGGCGACCCCGACGACGACATACGCGACCACTTGGAGAGATTGCGCCGGAAGTGTCCCGGCGGCTCCGAAGCATTGCGCGAGGCGCTGCGAGAGTGGAACTCGAACGAACCCCACAGATGGAAGGGTCCCAGGAAGTACCATCCAGACCCCTATGGCAGACTACGTGCTTCCCGGCGGGAGCCTCCGCCGTATACGTGCACATCAGAACGCCCCGGCTACATTGGTAGACCCGTCCTACGCCCAACAATCCTACTCGCTTCCCGGCGCGCCTACACCGAAGCCCAGCCCGTCTTGTTCGCGGAAAACGAGCGGTGTTTTTGGGTCATGGAAACTCACGAGCATCCCAACGGCGACACGTCACTGCCGTTTGTGTGGCCTCGGGAGCGCCGCCGTTGGGAGCGCAAATTTACGACCATCCATCTCCTCGCGCACACGACCTGCATCCGCTGGGCCATGTTTCCTGAACAGCATCTCCTCAGCAAGGTCAAGCATCTACGCTTGACAATTCGAGATTGTGACTGGCGAGATCTGGGCAAAGAACTGAAAAATGTGAGGGTGGATGCATCCACAGTCAAGAAGCCTGATTGGGGCATCGAGTTTTTCGACACCTCGTGGGCCGCCATCGAGGAGGTTATCGACATATTCGTCATTGATCCGTTTACCCACAACGAAGAGCGCCCCGAAATCGCTCGCCCTTTCGACGAAGAGACGATGAGCTGGCTGGAGGACTCGACGTCTGGGAACGGAAGTCTTGGGGGACAAAGCATCATCATGAAGACCGGCAGCGATGGATCAAAACCACGCCCCTGCTGGGTCCCGCCCTCAGTTGACTTCATTCGGGGAGCATGGGGCCGTGAGTTTGTCAATATGCATCACATTGAAACGTTTACAATGTCGTTCGACGCCTGCGAGTCCGACAGGGCCGTGGTTGCCGCCTTGGTCGACTGGGCTATCCGGGCTTGGCGCTTCCCCCTTAACCCGGTCCGTACTGGTCATCACTACCTCTCCGCTGCCGGAAACCCGGTCAAGAAGATGTCTTGGCGCGGCACACGGGGAAATATGAGGGTCTTCTGTCAAGGGTGTCTGTTCTTCATCAAAATCAACTGGGGTGCACTGGCGGGAGGAAATCCAGACTGCGATGAGTGCTGGAGATCCCAAGAAAGATTCCTGATGAATCTCGGGCCCAGGATGTATACCTGGACAGTAACATGGACACCAAGGCGCCACGACGACGCAACAGAAAACTCGTACCCCTTGCACAATTTTGTCGAGCCGGCCGATTATGACTTAGGCGAAGACGAGAGAATTTCTGATGACGAGAATGAAGTGGACGCAGACGAGCGATGTAGGGGTTTTTTTTTTCTTTTTTTTTTTTCTTGGCGCATTCTCTTCTCAGACCGACGAGTCTTTTCGCTTGTATCGTACACCCGTCTCCGACTCCCATCTCACCTTGGTTACTCGTTGATACTCCCCACTCACCCTCTACCGTCTTCCCCTTCTCTATTTCTGGGGGCTTCCGCTTTCCTCCTCCCGATCCTTGCGACCAAACATAAGTGGCCCGGTTGGGTCGGCCCGAAGCTGGTCCTTAGTGTATGTATATGAACATTTGCTTACTACCTACCTTACCAAGCTAGATCAATAGGCACTTGCGTATGTATATCTATGCCCGGCCGTAACCAACGGTTGCGGCGGTGCACGTCAATTATGGAGATGACCACCTCCCGACGTTTTGTTGGTTTCGCTCAGCGACTGCCCCCTTCCAGATACGGTTAGCCGAGATCTATTTCTGTCAATCAGATCTGGCATGGCCAACAAAAACTGGACCCAATTGTCGGGACCATCCCATCCCGTCCTTGGTGTTACCTAATATTGCGGCGTGTGGACGAGCAAGCCTGCCTTGCCACGCCCGGAGAGGCCCAAAGGTCGACTACCCTTCTCAGTTTCTAAAACTGTTCGGTAGCATGGAAGCTTTTAGTAGTGCACAGCCACGAGCACGGTTTAGCATGCCGACATCTGTTGGTGCACGGCTTACTATGGTGCTGGCGGAGTGAAACTGTCGAGCCGTGAACACCAAACGCATCATGGCAGTTGGCTATGGCGCCCTCTACATCTCATGTAGCCATATGTAGCCCGCCGCCCCGAGCCTTTAACAGCACGGCAATGAATGACGACCACTTAGTACTTGCAATCCCTTGACAACACACATCTTAGACCACCCGAACCTACCGACTCTCTGCTGTTTCCAACCTCTTCCTTTTCTTTCCATGGCCAAAATGGCCCCCCTCTTAGCAATGCTCGTTTGGGCATTGCTTCTTCTCCTCCCCAGCTATGTCCTCTCCCTACCACTACCGTCGACGGACGTCCGGAGGAGTATACCTACAGCCGCCCTCGCTCGCCGACAAGGTCCCAACAAATTCAGCGGGAACAAGGACAGATTCCAGACTGGTGTGGAGTTACTAAGATTCTATGTTGCCGGATCTTCCTACCCACCCAGCTCGACCCTGTTCCAGAATGATCAAGTCCGGACGGCTTATGGGCCTCTGCACATGGATCGGCCCGAGAGTTTCGATTTTGGCACCACTCCCAAATCCGACATCATAAAGCTCCAGCTTACTAACAGCTATCACAGCGAGCACATCTTGGAATTCCAAGTCGTCAAGAACCTGATATATTCGCTCACTGGGGACCCAAAACTGTCCAAAGGTGCAGTAGCAACTTGGACGCCGTCAGCCACCACCAGGTACCGCAACCCAGTGGACCCGGCAACATTTGCCCAAGATCGCAGGGCTGTCCTTGCTCCATTCATGAAGAAGGCTGCGGCGGAACTGGGTTTCCATTCCTACGTATGCCTATGGTGGGCACCCCCTCGCCTCCCTTACAAACAACCCGCACAGAACAAACTCGAGGTTGGGGGCATCAAACACCTGCCTCCTTTCGACATCGTTATCAACTCGCTGCCGAGTGAGACAAATTTCCCAAACGAGTTTGTTCTTCTTCATGGAGACACGAACTCACTCAAAAACGCGTAAGTAAAGCTGCCCACACTCTTCATCACATCGCAGTTGATTAGAGCGCTAACTAAAACGTAACCATCACAACCCGAAACTCTGTGACTTTCTAGCGTCTGGTCTGCAAACATCAACATTAGAACAGTCGACAAGATGACAAAGTACATAAAAGCAGGAGTGGAGGGGAGTTACGATCCCACCATCGCGATGAAAGCGTTTACTGCCGTCAAGCATACCATGCATACCTGGGAATACGTAAGTTATTCATTCCTTTCAAACAAACTAAAGGGAAAGCAAAGCTAATTATATTTTCTTGCCGTCCCCACAGATGACAATCCCCGAGATTCAATCCACCTACAATAAGGAGGTTGCACGTATCATATCGACATTGTGAGTTCGATTCCCATTCCTCCATAATCATTCTGTCGCCTTCATCTGCTGCTGGCGGCTCTGTAATTGTTGTGGAGACTCAGCTGACAGAGGCCAACGTCCCACGCAGTGACTCTATCGAGCGGCAGTTGGCTAAGTTGGTAAGCGGAGACTTTAAGTCTCGTCCTATTCGTCATTCCTTTTCAAAACACAGCTTGCTAACACAAGCATGCAGCCCGTTGGACCCGGATCCGACTATCCTTATTTCAAAGATGGTTACCAGATGTTGGGACTGAAGGACAAATCCGAAGACTTCTTCAGGAACTATGCTAAAAGGTCCTTCGAAAAGTCAATGAGTAAGTCGGCAAATAACAATCAACCCCCGTCCCCATCCCCCGGATGCGTTACACGCTGTCAGCGTGAACACTAACAAGTCTGTCTATAATTAGAATTCATCAAGGCCTGGGCGCCGGTCATCATAGCTACCTGGTCCAAGGACTACCGAGACATCCCGCTCAATACGGACCAGAGTTTGGTTCCTGGAACGATCAAAGACTGGGACCTGAAGCAGAAAGGCCACAGCCTGGCGAAGCTACGAGATCTCTTTGCGGCCGAGATAGCTGCCGAGGCGGCGGAGGAGGATGAAGAAGCCAAGGAGTCCGCGGCCGACGGGTGGGATTCTCAGTCGGGCGGCGAAGGAGCCCAGAAGTCGGACAGCGAAGGCTCGGAGGGAGGCGCGCCTCCCGTGGTCCCAGGAGTCCCGCAGACTCCGGGCAAGCCCAGCACCAAACCACCAAAGGTGCCCCTGGCCCCGCAAAAGCCGCAGGGAGAGGCCGGGCGGCCTGGAGCGGTTGGGGAGCTGTCGCCCAGCAAAAAGACCGAGGGCCAGTCCTTCCCCGACGGGTTTCCAAACCGTCCAAAACCGGATGCCGGCAAGGGTCAAGGGACCGACGCCACCGGCACGACGGGCCAAAAGACGGACACCGCCACCGACGCTGACGGGAAGAAGTCGGGTACCGGCACGGACCAGAGCCAGGATCAGGGTACCGGGACCACAGCCGGGACTGGGAGGCCGCAGAGGCTGACCTTGAACCCTAAACCCGTCTACGCCGGCGCCAAGGCGTCAAAGGACAAGGAAAAGGACATGCGCTTCAAGGACCTCAAGCACGAGCAAATGAACAAGCTCGCCAACGCGCTATTTGAGCATCTATACCCGCAGGGGAAGGACACTTGGTTCCAGAGCATGGAGCGCAAGTGGCAGGCAGGACCCTACTACGGCGGTGGCGGCGGCAGCGGCGGTGGCGGAGGCGGCGGAGGATCGCAGATGGTCTTGCCGATCAGGCCGGGTCCCTCTCAGAAAGTGCCGCCCAGCGGCGCAGGAACGACATCGCAGCGCCAGCAGGGAGGCTCGGGGTCGGGATCGGGCCGGTCGGCAACCACGAGCGGCCAGGCCGCACCCGCACCGGCAACGAGAACACAGCCCAAGGGTCAGACGCCAACCAACACAAAGGCCCCGGCGCCGAAGAACGACGGGAAAACGCAGGCAGGGTCGGGGTCGGGCACCCAGAAAGGAGGGTCAAGCTCAACCACGAAGGGTGGAAAAGGGGGCAAGAAAGGGGGGTCGAGCTAGAGGACCGATAAGATGCTTGAAGAGGTCGGGTTTGCCTCTGATCGTTCTCGGAGATTTGGGGCTGTCATTGGGTGTTTTTGCGGTTTTTTTTTGTCATTCCCGGCGTTTTGCATTCACGGCTTTTTTGCCATTCTTTCTTTTTATTTTTTTTATTTTGCCATTTCTGTTTTGACACTTTGATATAGGGGTGGCAGAAGACCCTGGGTCGAGAATGGGATCCTCCGGCATTCTCCCAGGAGGCCTGCGTCGCAGCTACCTGCCTTGACTAAAATCTGTATACACATATCCTTTACGTCTTATCCTACCGTATCTCAAGTCCATTGGTGCATTTCGGTCAGTCCAAAAATGCAGAGCTACAAGATCCTCAAGCCGGTTCGCGCCCGTGACCTGTTTGTGGCGTGCATTCCTCGCCATTCTCCTATTCCCGTTCCCTGCCACTAGGACCAGTTCTCGTTACAATTAAATCATCATGTCGAGGGCGGGCTTACTCTATAGATAGTTTCGTCCCTATTCCGGCGATGGCCCGCCGCGGACTGGCATAAACGTGAAGGGAAGCTGGGGAAATCGGGCCCAGCCGGGAAACGGCCTAAAAATTTTCTCCCTCGTCTGAAGGGCTGTTTGTGGGATGAGAAGGGCTACAAGAAGCGTTGCATGGTGCAAGGTTAGAAGTAGAAGGTCTTCGGCCGGCCCATTGCGCAAATACTGCGCAGGTAATACCAGGATTTGCAAGTCCATGCGCCATGCACTCGGGCTTCCATGCTTGCCTGAGCTTGACGACACTCCGTACGACCTGCCAGATCAGAAGCGCCGCCTCGGATAGGTCGAAAACGAAGGTCGAGGAGAGAGGCAAGGAAGATTTCGCTACGCAATCTGCGGCAGCGGCACCGGGAGCTGGGAGTTGGCCTGCCTGTGGGTCAGTCCCCGCGCCGCGGACCGTAGCTAGTGCTGGGTCCGTCTCGTCGCCCCGAGCATCAGTGAGACGATGGCCGAGGGGAGCAACGACTTTCCATCACGCATACGGGGCTAGAGAGAGCAGCCGCGAAATAGGAATCGAACAGCAATCAAAACACGTCAATATACCCAGGTGGAAGATACATGTCCGGGGAGGTGATCAAGGGGGTGCATATCGCAGAAGTCCTAAGTCCCGCCGAGGCGAACGATCAACGATCACGGGTACCAAACGAAACGAGACCAGGATCGGCAAAGACGTAGGTGCGAAATATGAAGAAAAGTAAACCAGAGGAGTTAGGAGGACAAGATGCGGATCGGAGGGATGTATGGCGTCGACATCTAACATCAAAGATTTACAAGTGCTAAATTTGTCGATCTGGATCGACGAGAAGTACTCTCAAACAAAGGAACGGAAATCCGGTGACTAACAGCCTCCACGAATATTCACGCCAAAGGCTCCTTTTTCTTGGTTGTCGTCTTCGGCTTGGTCTCCTGTATGCGGGTAGTCAGCCGACTCGAAGCGGGGAAACGTGCCGAAGTAGCACTTGAAGAGGGCAGAGATCCTAGGTAGAGATAGAGACACAAATGATATCGAGTCCTTTACTCGATATGATCTCCTTCGTGCTAGGTAGAGAAGGCTCCGTTGCACAGACTATATAAGGGGCAGGGATCAGCGGGTAAGGAGTGTAAAAACAGGTTGGTACCTTTGCCGCCTTGTCAAGCTTGTCCTCGGCCTTGCTGGCAACTGCCTTGACCTGGTGCGTGTGTCAGTCGATACCACGCTGATGGCGTTGGCCACCGGGACATGGTCAAAAGATAGAGGAAAAGAGAGTGTATTTTTTTTCACGGCCACCCTAGCATCCAGCTTCGTTTTTGAAGAACAAACGACAGAGCCGATGGCAGGACAGACCACCCCTAGCCATACCCCAACCACCACCAGCGCCCCAAGATGGAGATATATCCTCACCTTCTTCGCAGCACCGCCCTCCAACTTGGGAGTCGCCTTCCTCTTGGTCACACCAGTGGGTTTCGGGCCCTTGGCGCCAGCAACAGGCTTCGTCCCGGTCGCGGGGGCAGCAGGGGTTTTCTTGGGCTTGGTGGTCTTTTTGCGCGTGATGGTCGGGGCGGTGTCCACGACGGGAAAGACACGCGGCTTCGAGTTGCCGGTCGCCGAGCGGGTGCCTTCACGAGCCATGTCTGCTGTCGAGAGGTAGGAGATTAGGAGCTTGTTCACGGTGGGCAAAGCCGGCCTCTTCCCATTCGATTGGCTTGTTTCAGCTCTAGTGTTCCTTCAAGCTGGCCTGTCGTCCACCATGCACTACGAGATAAGAAATCGAAGATATTGCCAAAAAGCAGCGTCAAAAGATCCCGATGTAATAGAAAACAAGGACGCCGCGTTTGCAGCACAATAAAAGGAGAGCAGACGGGCAGAATAGCACGAAAACACGGAGGAGGGTGCGATGCGACGAGCGGACAAGATGGAGCTGGTTTCGTCGCGCTCGGCGCGCAATCGAAATGTAAACCGCAGGCACACTGGATCGCGCCAGCGCACGCCCAGCAGAAAGGAGATCTCACCTAGAATGTAAAATTGGAGCTATGCCGTCAAAATCCTGGAGAGAGTGCGAGGTATATATGGGTTCATACGGCTGTGCAAGAGGTAGATTTGATGCTTCAGGATTATCCAGGAGGGATGAAAAATGGATTTAGGGTAAAACGATGTGGAAAGGGGTCAAGGAAAGTGGATGGAGAAGTAGGAAGGGGGCATGGGAAAAACGAGGGCGCTGCTTGTTGAATGCGTTAGGTTGCGCGGGCTTCGCGCGCGGCGGGCGCGAAGTGCTCCCAAGACCCGTTTCTGGCCGTCGCGTTGAAACCAAGGCGGACACCGGCAGAAAGTAGAAGGAGGCGAATAAAATAAAAATAAAAATAAAAATAAACAACTGGATTGGGGGCAGGCACGCACCACACAGGCAGAAAAGGGGCAAGCCCGAAGAGCGGGAGGAGGCAGAGGGTGGGAGGGGTGCTGCACCCGCCGACTTGGACGCGGATCAACTTGAGCGTAGGTGCTCATCTGACCTGGGCCAGTGACATGCGAGGACGAAGAGCTGCCTGCCCTCCACAACGCCCGCCCGCCCAGCGAAGAGAGGTCAAGAAGGCGGGCGGGCTACTTAGGTGCCTAGGTAGGCCGGTAGCTTGGAAAACTTGCAGCGCGGGCGCTCACGCGGAGAGGAGATAGGTGTGAGAACCACCAGGCCAGCTGGCAAACAATGAGATATTTGATCTCTCTTTACGGTATCCCGTCGGCTCTGTGGTTCAGCAACGAAGGTGCCGCTGCCAGGGAGCTGGATGCGCGTCTCTGCGGCGCCCACACATCAACTAGATGGGTAGGTGGTAGGTGGCGGGGTAGGTAGGATAGGCACTTGCGTAGCATCCTTCTCGTGCTGGACTTGCCAAGCAAGCGAATGCCCAGGCAAGCAACTCGGTCTGGGTGTTGGCGCGATCAGAAAGGGCGCTGGGGAGGAGCCTCGGGGGTGTGTGTGTCGGCGCAATCTGTAGCCTAATCCTCGGCCGACCCCGCGTTTTTGCCCTTTCAAACGTTGGAGGTGGGGAAACAAAAAGAAAAAAAGCAGATGACAAGAGATTGACGACATGCTTGGCCACCCGCAACGGGGATGGATGTGGTCAAGTCGAGGTTGTCATTTATGGGTGGGTGGTCGCTGCTGCGATCATGCCGGCTGCGCTGGGCTGTGTTTTGTGCAGTGGTGGAGAGAAAAGAGAAGCACACATGTCGGACATGTGAAGGCGTGGCCAATCCTCCGTTCTTTGAGTGCCATGGATCTTCCGAACCAGAGGAATCCTCTTTGGCTCTCATTTTGGCCTCTCGTTGGTATTTTCATCTTCCTTTGTCGTTTGGCTCTGAAAGTGCGATTGCAATGCTGTCGAGAGGTACCGTACCCACAAGGCGGAATTAAAGATGAGTTCCCGTGACGTGCAAACCTTTGTACTCGGTCGGCAGTCGGCCAGCCGCACCTCTGGTCTCAAACTTTATTTCCCCTCATCTTGCTTTTTGTCCATTTCATGTCCATCCTGAATCTTACGCTTTGTTGTGTTTACGCGGCCTTCAGATGGATGGGAACGATGGTTGTTCAAAGGAAACTCGGTGCGCCAGATTGAAAAGGTCGGCTTGGTGGATTCTGGATTCTCGTTGGCAACGATGGAAAGACGAAGGGAGTCTGCCCAGGAAGCATCCACAGCTAATACGTGTTACCCGCCTCAGATGCCCGACGTGCGCTGCTAAAAACCTCAATTGTCAACTTAGGCATCGCGCCGTGCCGCTGCAAGCTGGGTGGGAAATACTCGGGCGATTATAATTATATCCCCACTTCTCATCATACCAGGCGCCACTCGATTCTGCACTGAGGGGCTCTTCAAACAAAAGTCCAAAACGCCTTGGCAGAGCAGTAAGGCTTTGTCGCATACCTAG
This sequence comes from Magnaporthiopsis poae ATCC 64411, assembly GCA_000193285.1. Taxonomy (NCBI): domain Eukaryota; kingdom Fungi; phylum Ascomycota; class Sordariomycetes; order Magnaporthales; family Magnaporthaceae; genus Magnaporthiopsis; species Magnaporthiopsis poae. The sequence continues at coordinate 2,932,280 of GL876969.1, read as the reverse complement.
GTAGCATTCTAATGCTCCAGGAGTGAAGGATCGTAGGTAAGGCTTGGTGCAATGGATCGCTTATGGACTCCATGAGTGGGCAGTCCCCTCAGGAATTTGGTGTACGCAGGATTCCCCGCATGGCGATCACAATGGAAACCGGGCACCCATACATTGCAATGCCTTGCTTGGTGTTTGGGCCAGGAGAGAATGTCGAGATGCTGGTCGTCGAGTCGGAGAAGGCGACTTAGTCGATCGAAGCAAGCAGAGTGAAGGGAGCCTGACAATGCCAGCCTCCTGCACGCCCTAGGACTTTTTTTTTCTTTGTTCTTTTCTTTTTCTTCACGGCACCTAAGCATGTCGACGGAGAAGGCTGCGATGCGGCTGACCAAAGGGACAATCCTGGACGCCTGTCACATGTGGGGTCGAATGGCGTCGGCGCCAAAGCTAGGCTCCACGGTAGCTGACGGTAGCATTTCACAATCCTTCCAACCTTAGCTGCATTAGGTGTATGTAATTTGTAGCAGCCATTCGCATCTTGGAATGAATGCTACTGCCTACGCGGGATGGACTCGCCAGGCTCGGCGCGGCCCCTCTCGTGCCAGTTCTGTGGCCAATTGACCTCTCACAGGCCAGCCCACCGTGACGCCTGCCGAGATGCAGTGAGAAAACGCATCAGCCCCATCCATCATCCGACCAAGGAGTCCGACGTCCCCACGTCCCCTGTGGCTGGTCCTCCATACAAAGTGGCTTCTTCGGTGGGCGACCGAGTATGGGGGCTAGTCCCGATCCAACGTCAGCCGGGAAGTAGCAAGCAGGGGCGAAAATTTCCAATTTCGACGAACATCAAAATGAGGGCTGGCAATTTGGCTACTGCAGGAGGCGGACGCGCTGCCGAACGCCTAGTGGCTGTGCTGCTAGCCAGTTGAGGCCAGGTCAGGACTGTGCTGTGCAGGTTGCAGGTGCGGGCAGGTGCGGGTGTGGGCTGTGCCCCAGCCTGGCCGTCCAATTGATGTTTCACCCCCTGGCCGTGATCCACGCGTAGACGGGCTCGACTGCCGGCGACGAGCCGCGCTTCCTGAAAAATCAATGGTCGGACTATTGGAACAGGATCCGAGTCTCGCCCAAACTGCCACCTTCCTGGCCTCGCCCACACACCAGCAGCCGCACTCTGCACCGCCACCAACACCGTGCAGGCAGGCTCGACGCCTCACGCATGGTGTGCCCAGCTAAGTTGAGCTTGCGTCTTAGCCCCGACCGAACTGCGCGGCGGCACGCTCAGCTGTCCCCGTTCCCCCCCAATGCAGCCCAGACTGTTTCCCAGCAGCCAAGTCGAGCCTCGCCGGCCAACGAGACAGACTCAGACGTTGCCCTCCGGTCGCGTCGCCCGCCTGCGCACCTCGTCCATCGCCCAGCCGCCCGCCCATCTCGCCAAGGCACGAACGCCCTTCTACTCGGACACGTCGTCCGACTCGCCATTCTCGCCATACTCGGACATGGCGAGCATACGGCCCCGAGCCCCTTCGGGCTCGGAGGAGCGCAAGGTCTACCTCGACCAGCAGCCCCCGCCGTCGCCCGCCTTCACTTCGTCGTCCTTCACCTCGACCATCGACCTCGAGAGCATGGACGATCTGCCCCCGACCGACAAAAGACACTACGACCATCTCCACCGCCACCACCACTCTAGCAGACGAAGACCGTACAGCCTGGCCGTGTGGGCGCGCGCCAGGCTACGGAAAGCCCGACGGAGTCTCCGCAGACACCCGCTGCAGGCCCTCCTGCTCTGCCTCCGGTACCTCGTGCCCGTCGTGCTCGCCGTCCTGATCCTCACCCCGCTCTTCGCGCCTTCATACCTACGACCACCCTCGCACTACCGCGAGCTCAAGGCCCGGTGCCGCGGCAAGGCGGCAGAGCCCGGGTGCGCGAACCCGTTCCACGAGAAGGTCTTCATATCTGTCAGCCTCTACGACAAAGGGGGCCACTTGACCGCCGGCCAGTGGGGCAGGGCGGTCCTGGAGCTGATCCACCTGATTGGCGCCTCCAACGTCTTCCTGAGCATATACCAGAACGACAGCGGGCCCGAGGGTGCCGCCGCCCTGGAGCAGTTCCGCAGGAGGGTGCCGTGTCGGCACTCGATCGTCAATGACGACCACGTCGGCCTGTCGGACTTTCCAAACGTCACCATGCCCGACGGCACGCAGAGGACCAAGCGCCTCGCCTACCTGTCCGAGATGCGCAACCGGGCGCTGCGGCCGCTGGACCGGCTCGACGCCCAAGAAGGGCTGGTGCCGTTCGACAAGATCCTGTTCCTCAACGACGTCGCCTTCCGGCCCGTGGACGCGGCCCAGCTGCTGTTCAGCACAAACATCGGCCCCGACGGCCGGACGCGCTACCTGTCGACGTGCGCCCTCGACTTTTTCCACCCGCTCATGTTTTACGACCTGTACGCGCAGCGCGACTCCGAGGGCTACTCCAACGGCCTGCCCATATTCCCAATCTTCAGCCGCTCGGGCCACGGCGCGTCGCGGGCCGCCGTGCTCGCCCAGAAGGACGCCGTCCCCGTCAGCTCCTGCTGGGGCGGCATGGTGGCCATGCAGGCGCGGTACGTGCAGAACCTGGCCCCGGAGCTGCCGCGGCCCGACTTCCGCGACATCGGCGCCCACGTCATCGACCCAGCGCGGCCCCGCAACGTCTCAGCCCCGATCCGGTTCCGGTACGAGCCCGAGGTGTACTTTGACGCGTGCGAATGCTGCCTCTTCCACGCCGACGTGGCCCAGGTCGCGCGCCAGGCCGACGCCAAGGACACCGACATCTTTGTGAACCCGTACGTGCGCGTCGCCTACAGCTGGAAGGTGCTCAGCTGGCTGCCCGTCGTGCAGCGCTGGGAGCGCCTCTTCTCGGTGCCGCAGCGCCTGCTCAGCCCCATGGTCGGGCTCCCGACCCATAACCCGCACCGCACCGTGCAGGAGGGCGACGGCTTCGTCGAGGAGATTTGGGACACCCAGGAGAAGCGGTGGCGGCTCGTGCAGCGCGTCGGCCGCAACGGCCTCTTTTGCGGCGTGCGCGAGATGCAGCTCGTCATGCAGAGCGAGCGCGCCGAGGACGTCAACTGGGTCAACACCCAGATGCCGCCGGGGCAGACGCTCAACTTCCCGACGTGAGGACAGAAAAGAAAAAAAGAAACGAAACATAAAAGATAGATCACGGACAAGAAATCGAGAGTAATCAAAAGAGAGGAAGAGGAAGAAGAAAATGAAGTCAAGATGCAGAGCTACGAGGAAAGCAGAAACGCGGTATGATACGAGATCATGGCTCCCCGGCATCACCGCATATAGCCGGTTGGGCTGAGCCCGGCGCCTGGCCTGGCCTAGCGCCAAGCCGGTCCCCGCTAATGCTTAATACCGCCTTGAGGAGGGCGACCTGCCTCCTTTTGCTCCTGTCATTTTTTACCATTGTCGGGTGTTCCAGGCCGGGTGTTCGAGGCGCACAGCGGGGATTTGAGTTGGTTGGGTATAAGCATTGTTTTTTTTTTTTTCTCTGTTTCTTTTCTTGCTGCGTGCTGTTTAATTTTGTTTGTTGCCTTGCTTGAGATCATGTTACCACCACCAGTACGCGATTACACCCATACACACCAACACACACTCTGTCTTGTCGGTGTCTGACGGTTCATGGATCCGTTCCCTTACCTACACTACCTTACCTACCTTAGATATATATACACCAGACACTGGAGGAGTTGCGCAACGTCGGATATCGGCACGAATCCAAGCTTTTTTATGGGTTCTGACACAAATGGCCGGCTCTGTTGTGGAACCGCAATGTGACACGGGGTTGCCGTCGTCTTTGAGCATAGAAGCCGCTATAAAATGGCTCCTGGTCAAGGCTGCCCTCGGACACGATGCTTGATATTTCGATGTGACGGTTTGCTTTCGCCCGACAATCGTATCTGGCCAAGCATAAACGCCTGGCTAGATACACCGCATATCCCGCCCCTTCTTTCCAGGCCCTCGATGCGCTGCCCTATCTTCCCCCAGCGGCGAATAGTAACTCACAACCGGCATGGCAGATATACCTACCTAGGTAGTTCCAACTGATTCTCTGCTGCTTCGGACATTGGTCGTCCTCCCTCCCTCGCCGCAGGCTGTCCACGGATAGGTTGGCAGTTTCTAAATGTCGACGGAGAAGTAAAGGGAGGGGCACCTCCGATGAACTGATTGCCCGGTTTATGTTGACGGTCCTAACCTCTCTCTGTCTCGTTGGCTTCTCTGCCTGCCCCAGGCTTGAGAGGCGATGTTCCTTTTCGTTCTCCGTCTCTGTTGGAACACTAAAAAAAAAAAAAACACCCCTGGGCCTTGGTTCAAGAAAGTCCCCGGGCGTCCGCGCGCAATCCTGCTCGGCGTGGGGCCGATGGGGCTGATGGCACAGGTTGGAATCGCGGGATGGGTTGGGTGAAGTTCTTATTTTTTTTCTTTCTTGCTTTTTTTTTTTCTGCCGATCTCGCAATCGCAACGTATCCTCGTGGGCGAGGGAAGTGTTTGCGAACGCCTCCACCTGACTTGATCGATGCGACGATGACGGAAGACCGTTTGTCCCATGTTATTTCTATTTATATATCGGCGTACGCTTTAAATATTACTCTAAATACTCCTTTAGGAGCAAAATGCTCCAAGATCATTTCGGGATGATCTGATGTTGATGTCGTGATGAAGCGGGTAGACGATCCAAAAATAAATGTCCAACGCTTTTCCCCCCGCCCCTCTTTGCCCAGAAAAAAACAAAACAACAGACGCAACATCCCTGCCGTGTACGCCGCCATGTATGCAGAATGATCCTTGCTCGCTAATATCCAGTTGGCAGATCATGGGCCGGTATGCCAACAATAAGCAGGGAAAAAAAAAAAAAAAAACGGGTTGCAAAAAAGGAATTAGAGCAGGCTTAACAAGCCTGCCGCTAAAACGGCCACGCCCCCGGCGGACAACAAGCCCGTCGACGTCCTGCCGGACCGGTTCTCGATCTTGGCCTTGTCCGAAGACGAGGCGTTGCCGCCGGCGGGCGCCGCGCCCGAGTTGACCGACTTCCCCTTGACGCGGGCGGCGGCCGTGTTGATGCCGGACCTGTCGTCGTAGGGGAAGGCGTCCGAGTAGTTGTAGGCCGGACCGCGCATGCCGGACCAGTTCTTGACGACGGCAGGCAGGACGCCGTGGCCGGCGGCGCAGATGGACTTGGTGTCCGGGACGGGCCACCAGTCCGGGGTGTAGAGCTTGGTGGAGGCCGGGCCCGGGTACGACACGTTGAAGAAGAGCGAGTCGAGCCCGCGCCCGTCGCCGCCGCCGGGCATGACGTTCTGGTAGCCCGTCTGGTTGGCCACGACGGCCAGGATGTTGGCGCCGCAGTCCCAGCGGCCCAGCGACGGCAGGCCCCAGTTGGCCGAGACGGTGGAGATGGACGAGTAGTGGTTGTAGAACATGGAGTCCTTGGTGCCGCGCAGGCCCGGGTTGACGGCGCCGCCGAGCAGGACGGTGAAGACGCGGTTCTGGGTCGGGTACACCTCGTTCTCGTCAAAGGTGAGCATGATGAGGGTCCGGTTCATAAAGTGCGTGTCCTTGAGCAGCGGCTCCAGGAAGGACCGGGCCCAGCGGCCCGAGAAGCGGTAGTTGGTGTCGTGGCCGTCGTTGGTCATGTTGGGCGTCATGAACATCCACTGCGGCAGCTTCTTGTCCCTCAGGTCCTGCTCGAAGCTGGTGAAGTTCTTGATCTGCGCCAGCCGGTCCGGGTTGTTGGTGATGCTGTCGAACAGGATGAGCGGGTTGTGCTTCCGCATGTAGTCGTTGGCGTACGTCTCCTGGTTGGAAAAGTTGAAGCCCTGGTACCCGGCGTAGGGTAGGTGCTCCTGGTAGGCCGCCCACGAGACGTTCTTGGTGTCCAGCAGGTCGACGACGGTGCTGATGCCTTCGGGGAACCTGAAGTAGTCTCCGCTGTCCATCCCGAAGTGGTCGCCCGCAGCCGCGGCCGCGTAGTTGGGCTGAGAGGGATGCGTGACGCCAAAGTGGTTCGTCAGGAGGATCCCCTGGCTGGCCAGCCACTGAAAGTTGGGATCACCCGCTGCAGCCTGTTGCTCTCTTTTGTCAGCCCAATCTCTATCCGTCCTCGGCGGATCTCTGGAATCACATCGCTCACCTGGAAGTTTGTGTTCTCGAGCCATATCTGGATGAATCTGTCAAAGGCGACGCCCCAGACGTTGGAAGTCGGGGATGAGACGCGGGCGGTTGCCTGCGCGGCCCTGATTTCGTCCAGAGACATCTTGGTCGCCTCCTGTTTTGGCCTCCCTCCTTTCTTGACGACGGGCGGCCCCGTGAGGCCGGCGCTAGCAGCCGAGCCAAGTAGGGCTGCCAAGCCCACGAAAACAGTCGAAAGTCGCATTTTCCGTGGAAGGGTGTGCGAGGGCCAGAAAATGGAGGTAGGGATGGTGACAACCAGACTTGTTGCACTAACGGAAACTGGCCAGAGTGATGGAGGGCCTTGGGGCCATTTTAAGCAGCAACAGCGCCATCGGCCCGCTGTGCATGGGGGCTGGACGAGGTGACAGGAAGGAAGGCATGGGAACCCGGGAGAGCGGCATTGCTTAGCGTACTCGTGTGAGCGGAGCTGCGCAGCGAAAACCAAAAGGGGGGGTGGGATGGAGGGACATGGGCGAGGTGGTGCGCTAGTCAGCAGCAGACCACGACTCTATAGGCAGCATAGACACCAAGTTCCCGAGCGAAATGGAAAAGCCCCGACAGCCTGCTCGAACGCAACCCAGCCGAGCGGGAGGACTCCTCAGCCATTGGACGAGGAAAAGGGGATTGGTCGACTGCCAGCAAAGGGTCCAAGGGGCTGGCGGTCTAGGCTGGTCCAGGGACCCTTGGCAAGATCTGGATTGGTACGGGTGCTGAGGTTTGTTTTTGCAGGGCGCCAAGGTACATACCTCCTCCCCAGGGTGTTGCTGTGGCCGCACCAATCAATCCGCATGTGGTTTAAGCGAGGAGGATATATGCGAGAGACAAGATGCCCATGTGAGTGTACCATTGCACGCCTACTTGCTGGATGTCTTTAGTAAGTGCTACAGGTACTCCAGAGGTGCATGCTGCGTGCTGGCTCAGATGATGGTAGGTCTTGAATCCATGATTGGATGCGCAGAGTTGGGTCCACACTATTTTGGTTGTGACTGCCGGTCAGCCTGAAAACCGCACAGCATCAAACATTCGAGTGCCGTTTTTGCCGTCTTCGTCGCGATAGGATGAGCGCTAGCCCAATCTGTATTTATTTCCCTCCTATTTAGTAACAATCCACCTCAAGTGATTACGCAAACAGGAGCCTAGCGGGAGGACGCGCCTCGGACTTGCCGGGGCCACTATTTAGAATTCAGAGTTTGGGCTGCCTGACGGTACCTACAGTACATTGCATGGGCAGGCCGAGTGGAACCGTAATTGAGCACAAACGAGGTGTTTAAACATGTCGTTCCTGACGGCCATCCCGCTTACCGTGCGCTGCCGTGGCGAGATGTGGTGCGACGGCATTGAGTGATCGTCCTAGCTGGAGTCGAGGCCAGTCTGGTATTGAGAGCGGTGGGATGGATTGAGGCTGGTGACAAATGCTGGCCACTCTAATCTGGACCTGCCTGGAACTCCGCCCCCACCCAATGCCAGAACACGAGACCCCAGCACGCATTGATGAAGACGGGACGGCCAGCCTGGCCCATCTTTTCAAGCTGTCATGGCAATCGATTTTCGCCACATCCATCGACTGCTCGCTAGCGCATTGCACACAACAATCTCGGGGCCAGCCTTAATCTGCCCCTCCCCAAAGTACCATGCTCCAATTCCCGGCTGCATCCTCGTGATACCAACCAAACACTTTTTGTCGTGCCGCCATGGTGACGCGGGGGCTTGCGCCGCGCACCACGGCCATCATCGGCCTGGTTGTGGCCATCAACATCATCGTGCTCTCGCTCGGGCTCAAGTCCGGCCTGAAGTTCCGGGCCGCGCCGCTCTTCGGCTTCGTCGGCCCACCCAACCACACCCGTCCAGCCCCTCCTCGCCTGCCGGGACTTCCCCTCCAGCCCGGCACGCCTGAGGAATGGAGGCTGAACACAGACCGCGAGTACCTCCTGGACATGGCTTGGGACCTCAACGCCGCCCCCACGACTAGGCGTTACGACTTTGTCATCACGCAGGGCAAGGCGTGGCCAGACGGCGTCGTCCGTGACATGCTGCTGGTCAACGGCCAGTTCCCCGGACCCCTGATCGAGGCCAACCGAGGGGACAGGATCCTGGTCAACGTCACCAACAAGCTCGCCTCCGAACCAACCGCCATCCACTGGCACGGGATCCACCAGCGGGGCACCCCATGGTTTGACGGCACCGCCGGCGTCACCCAGTGCGGCATCCCTCCTGGCCAGTCGCTGCTCTACAACTTCACGCTCGACGGCCAGTTCGGTACCTTTTGGTGGCATGCCCATTACTCGGCCCAGGCTATCGATGGCGTCTTGGGGCCTTTGGTCATCCACGCTCCCGAAGAGGCGGCTCTCCGCGAGACCTACCAACAGGACAGGGTTCTCCTCCTTCAGGACTGGTATCACGACACCAGCAAAGTCGACCTCGCCAAGTATCTGGCGCCCAATGTGGAGAATAATGAGCCAATCCCTTCGTCTGGGCTCATCAATGGACGCAACTAGTATGCTCATACGCCGGCTGCATCACTAGGCTTTCTTATCGCTGACCCTTTTAATAGTTTCGACTGCTCTCGCTACGGCCCCGACTCTGGTAAATCGTGCTACGGCAACGCTTCGCACTCCGTCCTGAGCTTGGAACCTGTCAGTCGGCCCACTCTAGACTTGCTCTATTTGGAAATCTCCTAACCCAATTCCGTGATCAACAGCACTCCAGGACGCGCCTTCGCCTAATCAACGGCGGTGCTTTTACTAGCTTTGAGTTCTCTGTCGACAAGCACCCTCTGAATGTCATCGAGGCCGACAGCATTCTGACCAGACCGCACTCGACAAATCGACTGCCCATCCACGTTGGCCAACGATATAGTGCCGTGCTGGATACTAACCAGGAAGCGGGCACCAACTACTGGGTCCGGGCGGCCATGGTGACGTTTCGTTTCAAGGGAGACGAGAACCCGGTGCTGGACTCGACGACCAAAGCAGTTCTCTCCTACGTCGGCAAGACCGACGCCACCCTCACTCCCGACCCCGCGCAGTCGACTGATTGGCAAGCAGAGGCCAACGCGGTCGTCTGTAAAGATCCCGAGGATGCGACACTAGTGCCTCTTGTCAGCAAACCGCCGCCGCCAGCGACCCGCTTCGTGGCCGTCGATTTCCATTTCGCAATAGGCGCGAACCAAATGTCGTACGCAAAGGTCAATGAGACGGTCACCTGGAAGCCGCAGCTCAACTCGACGACGCTGCTGGACGCGGTCGAGGGCCTGCGCTCTCCCGTCGCGGCGAGCTGGTCGATGCCGGCTCCGGAAGGCCGGGTCGAGGTGTTCCAGCAGGACCAGTACGTGGTCGGGGTCAGCAACGACACGGCCGAGGTTGTGGACTTGCTGGTGTACAGCCTGGACGACGGCAGCCACCCGTTTCACCTGCACGGCCACGACTTCTGGATCATGGAGAGGGGCGGCGGCGCCTTTGACTGGACGCACTACCACAGCGAGGTTGCAGTGCCAGGGCCGTCAGTTCTCGACAGGCCCCGCCGCGACACGGTGACGATCGAGCCTTATTCGTGGGTGCTGGTTCGCTTCGTTGCTGACAACCCGGGCCTGTGGGCATTCCACTGCCACATGGCTTGGCACATGGAGGCCGGGCTGCTTATGCAGTTTATGAGCGGGGCGAGCATGTTGGCCAAGACTGAGATCCCGGAGCACATTGCTTCTCTCTGCGCCTCGGCGGGGTGAAGTGAGGGGCAGGCGGAGCAAACAGCTCATTTACGACCGAGTCGAAGCGGGGACAAGAAGAATCCCACAGCACAACAGTCTTGGATGCACCTTGACCACCCTCACCGCTTTGCTATACCCCAGGGGCCGAAATAACGGGTCGTGGCTGTCTTGTTGCACTCACTCCCGACATGGTGTTCGGCCTCGGACAAGGCAAGTAAGCGTCTTCGCCCAACCTGGATGCTGCGTGGCGGAGACGTTCTTGACAAGGCTCGGGTCGCGGTAGCAAGGCCTCCCTCGCCTTATTGGCCTCCCGGCGCGGCTCACACAGACAGCGGTACCCAAAAGATTGGACCAGGGTCCATACCTGCCCACTCAGGGTCTGAAGGTTGAGAGACATGCGGGTCGTCGAGGTTATGACGTCGCGCTCAAAAAGAGCGCATGTTGCCGTCTGATGGAGGCTGGCCCCCCACACTGGAGAAGCCGATCGCCCGCTTCTTTGCATGCAACCTCGCCCAAACGTCGGGCGTGGAACTCAGCCAAGCTCCTCAAACACCAATAGCAGCGCGAGTCGGCTCAACGTGAGATGAGGACTCTGCGCTCCTGCTCCACAAAGCGTTGCGATTGAATTTCCCTGATCCTTGGTTTTTGTTTTTCTGCACGCGAGCCGCCAGGGGCAAAAGGGCTGGGTCTTGTTCCTGGATCTTTTCAAAAATAGAAATAAACAGACATTGATCGCCTCTTTGGATCGTGGAATGTAACACTCGCCGCATTGCTTTTCTTTCTCCTCGTCTTTCGTCTTTGCCTACCCACCCACCCTTGCCGATCTACCCACGCCTCTCGGCCAGCAGACGCGCAAGGCGCCCGCTATGGCTTCCCTCAGCACCAGTCCCAGGCTGGAAGAAGCCCAGGAGGCCAAAACCGCCGCCAGCCACAAGGCTCCCAGCACGGATGGGGCCGAGGCCGTGTCTCTCAAGGCCGAGGACATCCTGTCTCAGAATGACCTCGACCCGGCCCTCAACATGAAGATGCACCTCGTCAACAACGTTGGTCACACGTCCGCCCAACCCACCCACCCACACCTAAGCACAGCATAGGGGAGGAGATGGGATGGTACCGCTCGCTAACAAACCCACCAACCACTCTCGATGCTTCTCGCGACAGGCGATCGATCAAATCGGCTGGACGCCGTACCACATGAAGCTGTTCGTGCTCAACGGCTTCGGCTACGGCGTCGACTCGCTGATCCTGCTCCTGCAGTCCATCGTCGCCGCCCAGGCCTTCAAGGAGCTCGGCGGGCCCGGCTGGTACGACAAGGGCCTCAACGTCGCCGCCTACTGCGGCATGCTGTGCGGCGCCCTGTTCTGGGGCCTCGGCGCCGACATGGTGGGCCGCCGCTGGGCCTTCAACTGCTCGCTCTTCATCTGCTCGTCGTCGGCCATAGTCGCGGGCGCCATGCCCAGCTGGGCCGGGCTCGGCGTCCTGGTCGCGCTCGTCGGCTTCGGCGGCGGCGGCAACCTCGTGCTCGACACCACCGTCTTTCTTGAGTACCTCCCATCGGACAAGCAGTGGGTGTTGACGCTGATGGCCTGCTGGTGGGGTGTTGGCCAGTTTATAGCCGGTGCGCTGGGCTGGGCTTTTCTACGTCAGTCTTTGCCTTTCGCCGTACCTTTCCTTCGTCCCTAGCTGATATGATACACCTCTCCACCTCCAGCTCCCCCGGAGTGGAATTGTGCCACGGCAGAGTCGTGCTCTCGCCAGGACAACATGGGCTGGCGCTACGTCTTCTTCACCGGTGGCGCCCTCGTCTTCGTCATGTCGGTCCTCCGCATCACCGTCGTGCGGCTCCGCGAGACGCCCAAGTACCTGTTGGGCATCGGTGACGATGCCGGGGCCGTCGAGACCCTCCAGGCGATCGCGACCAGGTACAACCGCCCCTGCACGCTCACGGTGGAGCAGCTCACGGCCTGCGGCGACGTGCAGTCGGCGCACAGCAAGAGCCGCTTCTCGGTCGCCGAGACCATGGTGCACGTGCGCGGCCTCTTCGCCACCCGTCTCATCGCCCGCTCGACCCTGATGGTCTGGCTGTCGTGGACGCTCATCGGGCTCGCCTACCCGCTCTTCACCGTCTTCCTGCCGGACTACCTGGCCGCCCGGGGCGCGGTGCTCGACGTGTCGACCAGCGACAGGTGGCGCAACTACATGCTCGTCAACATCTCGGGCATCTTCGGCCCCGTCCTCGCCGGCTTCATGTGCAACCTGAAATTCCTGGGCCGCCGCTACACCATGGTCGTCGGCGCTCTGGCCACCATGGCCTTCCTCTTTGGCTACACTGAGGTGCGCACGGCAAGCCAGGACCTGGCCTTCTCGTGCACCATCGGCGTCCTTCTCAACATCTACTACGGCACGCTTTACGCGTACACGCCCGAGGTGCTGCCCAGCGCCCACCGCGCCACGGGCAACGGCGTTGCCGTCGCCTGCAACCGCGTCATGGGCATCCTGAGCAACGTGGTCGCCACCTTTGGCGACACCAAGACCACCGCGCCCATGTACGTCTGCGCCGCCCTCTTTGTCGCCATGGCCGTCGTGAGCGCTCTGTTTCCTTTTGAGCCGTACGGCCGCAGGAGCTCGTGATGTTTGGTGGTCCTATTGTGAAAGCAGTTTTGACATGGGCGCGCGGGGAAGTGTGACACAGACAGAGACGGCGGCGAGTCCCGGCGCTATACGTTTTTCTCACAAAGATGCCCTTTTTTTTGCGCTTCGTTGGATAGAACAACATCAGACGCGACCGTGATCACTGCACCTCGTGCATGCGTGTCTAGAATAAGCACGTGACGACGCCCTTGTCGCCAGTCGCACCTGCCGCGACGACGCGCAACCAAGCCAAGTCCATATAGCCCGCCGTCGCGCCTGCCATCAGCATCGAACACCGCGGAGGCCAAGTTGGTGTAGTGGTTATGAGGATGGGTCGAGTCGACACCGGGACCCTACCTGTACTCCGCTGCAATAGCCGCTTGGGTCCAGGGTTCGAGCCCCGGTTGGGGTTAACGTCGGATTTTCCAGCCGACCCGGAGTAAATCTCCCCGTTTGGGAGGTTTCGTAGCTGTCGCCCCGAAGCGACAGTGAGCTTTTGGTATTTTTTTTCTTCTTATTTTTAGGCCTTTCTTTTCGGCTGCTGCAATGCACGATATAGGTAACAACCAATGCGACCACCGTGGAATCATTACTGCCGCACCAAGTAGATGCTGCAGCCCTGTGGGATCGATTGCCAAGGACGAGGAAGAAAGTAAAACCCTATAAACAAGATAAGGACGGTACGAGACGTTCCAGCCCAGGACAGAAACAGAGTAAATTGCTCATGCGCTTGCTACGCCGTGACATTCTGTGGGCAGCATGAGCGGCCTGGTATGTGACACTTAAAGTTGAGACACCATGAAATCATAGTCTGAGATCAATTTCAAGACGGGCACGTATCGCCATCCCGCCCCTGGTTCCCAATCTGAGCACCGCCAAATCCAATTCGCTGCAGTCACCAAAACAGTGAGACCTTGGGCCTCCTGGGGTTTTTAAACGAAGGTGCGCGTTCGAATGACAAAAAACTTGCTGGCATGTCCATCGGTAGACTCTAAAAAAGTCGTCCGACGTAGCTGACCGCAAAGCAGACGAGGACTAGTCCAGAAGCAGATGAAAGTCAAACTGCTGGTCGGCCCGGAGCTCGTACTGGGGCTGCGTGGCCGGGCCGCAAGATCCCGACCCGATGCCGTGGTGCGCCCAGTCGAGGTGCACAACCGTGTCCTCCCGCTTGCGCTTGTACAGCTCGTACGGGTGCTCGGCCACGTCCAGGTCCTCGGTTCCGTAGTGCAACGCCTGGAACCCGGCGCCCTCGAGGTCGCCGAACCGCGCCCGCAGCAGTCGCGTCTTTTCCTTCTTGTCCTTCCCTCCGCTGCCCATGAACTCGACCCAGCGCACGTCGGATCGGCTGCCGCCGTCTTGAGGGTATTCGTAGTCGACAAACAGGTCGTCGACCGTCTCCTCGTAGTTGCCCCAAGCCTGGCTCAGCTTCTTGTCTCTGTACGACTCTCCCGGGCCCCGACCGAACCAGCGCGCCGTCTCGCAGCCCGCGAGCCCGAGCCGCAGCCCGAAGCGCGCAAACGTCTGCGGGCGTTCGTTGCCTTCAAGGTGCGCCTGAACCCTGATGCTGACCGAGTCGCCCGCAAACCGGAACGAGGTCGTGGTCATGAGGCACCAGTTCTTTACGGGCGGCGCCACCCGGTGCTTCACCACTATCTCCACGCCGCCGTCGCCTCCGCTTGCCGTGATGGCCCGCCGCACGTACCTCGACTCCAGCACATGAGTCTTGATCTGGTGCATGCGCCGACCCCGCCAGTCCTGGCCAAACCAGCAGCCTCGGTCGTTGTCGGTCAAGGCGCGATAGAGGGCAAACGATGTGGGCTCCGATATCATGTTGTGTCCGGGCTCCGACCGCCGCATCCAAGACGTCAGGGCTCCTATCGACTGGTCAAACTCCCACACGGTGCCCCAGGCGCTCGTGATTACGAGCTTGGAGCCCCCTGACGCCTCCTGCACCGTTGGACAGTGTTGCACCGGAATCGAGAGCCGATGAACGTGCGCCAAGCTCAAGGGAGGCGTCAGCCGGAATTCACCAAAAGCAACAACGTGCCCGGCTTTGGCCCAGTTAGTGTCCTCACGTAGGGCAAAGTCTAGGTGCAAGTAAGTCTCGCCGGTAGGCGGAGCGGGAAGCTTGTCGAGCTTCAGGACGGCCTTGGTGTGAGGTTTGACGCCTAGGTTTGATCAGTAAATGCGGGCCTGGGCAGCACAGGGGTTTAACGCTAACGAACCTTTGGGGATCTCGATCTCGCCGCCTCGCACCTTGACGCCGTCTCCTACGAAAGACCAGGTGCACTTGAGATGGTCGAGGTCGATCGTGTCATAGCGGTTGATGATGGTCACTCTGGTGCCATCCAGGCTCAAGCTCTGCACCGGCTCGATGATCTTCTTGTAGTTGGTGAAGCCGGGTGTCGGGGTGTGGTTGGAGAAGAGCAGTCCGTCCATGACAAAGTTCTTGTCGTGCGGGTCGTCCCCAAAGTCGCCGCCGTATGCCATGTACTCCTCGCCGTCGGCATTCTTGGTTCGCAGCCCGTGATTCGCCCACTCCCACACGAAGCCGCCCATCAGGCGAGGGTACTTGTAAAACGCCTCGACGTACTCGGTCACGCCGCCCGGGCCGTTGCCCATGGCATGGACGTACTCGCACATGACGACAGGCTTGGACCAGTTTTCCTCCTCGGCCATCTTGATGATGTCGGCTTGCCAGGTGTACATGCGGCTGAATATGTCAACCGTGGACGCGGACCCGTCGGGCTCGTAGTGGACGAGGCGAGATTTGTCGACGCTCTTGATGTACTTGTACATGGCAACGTGATTTCGGCCGAAGAAGGACTCGTTGCCCAAAGACCACATTATGACAGAGGCGTGGTTTTTGTCTCGCTGCACCATCTGGCGCGCGCGGTCAACGTACGAGTCCTCCCACGCCGGGTTGTCCGAAGCGTAGCTGCTGGCATCGCCGCCAATCACACCAAGTCCGTGACACTCCAGGTCGGCCTCGTTCAGGATCCAGAGGCCTAACTCGTCGGCAACGTCGTACATGCGCGGATCGTTGATGTAATGGGACGTCCGGATAGCGTTGACGTTGTGGGTCTTCATGAGGAAGAGATCCTTGACCATCCAGTCGTAAGGGACGGCGCGGCCAGAGTCCGGATGGTGCTCGTGCCGGTTGACGCCCCTGAACTTGATCGGGTGGCCGTTGATGCAGTAGACGCCGTCAATCAGCTCAGTCCTGCGGAAGCCGATCCTCTGTGCCACATAGTGGTCGTCTACCGAAAGCACAAGGGTGTAGAGATAAGGGCGCTCAGCCGACCATTTGTGGGGCCTGTTAATGTCGAGCCCGAAGACAGCCTTGGACTTGGCCGTCTGGCTGTCCTTGACGACCTCCTCCCCATCTGCGTCGAGGAGCTTGAGATGCACCTTGGCTTTGGCACTGAGGTGGACGTCTACCTGGAGCACGCCGTTTTGGTATAAGCCATCGAGCGTGGGGCGGGCGTAGTAGTCTTCGATGTGGGCGGGCTGTGGCCAGGCGTGCAGATACACATCACGCATGATGCCGGCCAGCCACCAGTGGTCTTGGTCCTCAAGGTAAATGCCGTTGGTGCGCTGGTAGACCTCGACGGCGAGCATGTTGGTCTTGCCAAACCTCAGATACTTGGTCACATCGAACTCGCTGGGGTTGCGGGAGCCCTGGGAGTAGCCGACATCCTGGCCGTTGACGTAGACAGTGAAGCCTGTCTCGACACCCTCGAACCGCAGGCGCATCTGGTGGCCCTCGAGGTCCTCGGCGACCTCGAAGTGGGTAATATAGCGACCACACTCGTTATCGTCGAGTGGGACGCGCGGCGGGTCTGCGGGGAAGGGGAAGTCGAGGTTGGTGTACTGCGGACCCTTTCCAAAGCCCTGCAGATTCCACATGCCGGGGACGTGGACATCGGCCCACTGGGAAGCGTCGAAGGACTCGCGGTAGAACTCCATGTCACCTTGGAAGGGGGACTTGGACAGGCTGAACTTCCACTTCTTGCCCGAGAGCAGCTGGCTCTTGGAGCGGGATGTGTCCCGAGACAGAGCGTCATCTTCGGACCCGTAGAGGAAGAAGTAGCTGCGAGGTTCGAGGGTATTACGGTGGATCACCTCGAGGTTGTTCCAGTCGGGGGTCTTGGGAGGGAATACGATGACGGCGTCGCTCTGGGTGGATGCTGGCGCCTCCAACGCAGCTGGGGGCGATCCAGTGCCGGTGGCAGCGTCAGACTCGGGCTCGGGGCCGGAATCGGGAACAGCATCGCCCTCTGTCGAGTCAATGTCTCCCAGGACATTGAGGCGAAGCTCGACCCAGCTTTGGGAGTCGAGAGACGTCGACCTGGGCGAAGACATTTTCTTCGGTGTATGTTGTTCGGCCGAGGTACGGAGAGAAAGCCAATCACACTCTGCTTGAGCTCCCAGCGGGAAAAGGGGCGCAAGCGAGCTACTACAGCTGATCGAGTCGCGCCCTGAGCTTCAAGGGCGAGCTTTGGTTGAGCGCCCGCGCTTTGCTCTACAAGTCAGCCAGCAGTGCCTGGTCGCCGTGACTGATAGCTTAAATAACCAAGCGAAAAACCAGCTCGGCGACAGATTGACGGCGTTGCAGTTGGGGAAGAAGCAGCCGAGTGGATCGGATGTCTCACTAAAGCCGCCCCTTCCCGCTTGCCACCCGCCTTGATCCTTAGACAAGGGGCAGGTGGCCTAGCGGCTCCACAACCACGGTTGATCCTCCAGTCCTGATGATGACCAACGCGTGACCCACCATGACGCGGGGAGACAGCGCGGGGCTGCTCAAACTGCGGGGAAGGCCACTTGAGTGACGCCTAGCCGACTTGGTGTGGATGCCTGGTGTCTCGGTCTGGAGTATGTAACTGCTTTTCGGCGAGAGCTTTCTCTGGTCTCCGCGAGACAGACGCATGGACCACGTGTGGAGTGTCAGGAGCTGGCATGCCAAGGCTGCATGAGGCAGGTAGGGAGAACACAAAGGCACAAGCTAAACCACCACTCAATTTACTGTGCGCCTGGCAGAGACACAGCAATAGAACACCTACCTGTGCAACGCATGGATTGTGTAGTCGTCGCCAGACTTGCCACAGGACGACGACGGCAATGTGCCCGGATGGCGTAGCCCGCAGAATAGCAGCGCTTTCTTACCCCCGAAATTTGCTCGTGTCAACACTTCAATGACTAAGAATCAGGGGCTACCACCAAAGAACCAAGCGAGCCCGGAGGCTTCCCTCCCGAAGGCCCATCCCACGTTCTCCTCTTCTTCCGACCAGAACTGATGTTGTTTTCTACCGCAAACGCATGCTTAGTGTTTACAACCACATCAGCAATGGCTCCCATTCGTGGAAATCTGGCCTCTGCGCGCTGCGGTCAAATGCTGCCCTGCCATTATGCCTCGGAAACCCGGCCCAGCAGCAGAAGAATCAAGTACCATTTTGTCTTCCGAGACTGCAACCTGCAAAGTCCAAATCTTCCGTCCCGCAGACATCCGCTTGCTCGTGCCGCTGTTCCCAAGCTTTCGGGCTCGGAATGATGCAACTGTGCCCTGTGCCTGGCCTATATCAAGGGCGTCTCCCGTAACCCTGATGTTGCTTTGTCGTCCCCACCACAGCAACCGCCTCCCTCATCCCCCTGGACAGTTTCTGGTCACTTGTCCTGAGGGCCTTCGAACATGAGGATCCTTTCCGCTCTCCCGCTGCTCGCTGCAGTGGTGGCCCCCATTCAGGCTGCCTTCACCTGGAAGAACGTCAAGATCGGCGGAGGTGGAGGCTTTGTCCCCGGGATTGTCTTCCACCCGACTGCCAAGGGGGTTGCCTACGCGCGGACCGACATTGGTGGTCTCTACAGGCTCAACTCGGACGACTCCTGGACTCCAGTCACTGATAGCCTTGCCACCAACGCCGGGTGGTATATGCCCCTGTTTATATACTCTCTGTCAGGGAAGAGCATCGACTGACCAGCACTCAGGAACAAATGGGGAGTCGACGCGGTTGCGCTCGACCCTAAAGACGCCAACAAGGTCTACGCCGCCACCGGACTTTACACCAACAGTTGGGATCCCGATAATGGCTCGATTATACGCAGCTCCGACAAGGGCGCCACCTGGTCCGTTTCCACTCTTCCCTTCAAGGTCGGAGGCAACATGCCCGGACGCGGCATGGGCGAGCGTCTCGCCGTGGACCCCAACAACGGCAAGATCCTTTTTTTCGGCGCCCGCAGCGGCAAGGGCTTGTGGAAAAGCACCGACGGCGGCGTCACCTTCTCCAAGGTGACCTCGTTCACCGCCGTCGGCACATATGTCCAAAATCCGGCCGACGCTTCCGGCTACAACAGCGATATCCAGGGCCTGGCCTGGGTGACCTTCGACCCCACCTCGCCCGTCATGTCCGGCTCTGGCGCCACGTCCCGCATCTTTGTCGGCACCGCGGACAACATCACGGCTTCCGTGTACGTCACCAACGATGGAGGAAGCACCTGGGCGCCCGTCGCTGGCCAGCCCAAGGCCTACTTCCCGCACAAGGCCAAGGTCCAGCCCGCCGAGAAGGCGCTCTACGTCACCTACACGGACGGATCCGGCCCCTTCGACGGCAACAAAGGCGCCGTGTACCGGTATGATCTAGCCAAGTCGACGTGGAAGGACATCACGCCCGTGTCGGGGGCGGACCTCAGCTACGGCTTCGGCGGCATCGGCCTCGACATGCTCAAACCCGGCACGCTCGTGGTCGCGTCCCTGAACTCGTGGTGGCCGGATGCCCAGATTTTTAGGTCCACCGATTCGGGCGCTACATGGTCGAGGCTGTGGGCGTGGGCCGCATATCCGGAGATGAACCAGTATTACTCCATCAGCGCTTCCAAAGCCCCGTGGATCGAGACGGGCCATCTCTCGCAGGATTCGAAACGCCTCGGCTGGATGATCGAGTCGCTCGAAATTGACCCGACGGATAGTGACCACTGGCTATATGTAAGTCATACCTGCTGAGGAGTTTCCATCCCCTGTGTCCGCATGTCGGTAGAGGAGATGTAATAGACGCCAATGCTAAAATCGCTTTCCAGGGCACCGGTCTGACCGTCTTCGGCGGCCACGACCTGACAAAATGGGACACGGTCCACAACGTCACCATCAAGTCCCTGGCCGACGGGATCGAAGAGACGGCGGTGCTGGAGCTCGCCTCAGCCCCCGGCGGCTCCGAGCTCCTGGCCGCAGTCGGCGACATCACCGGGTTCACGTACAAGACGAGTGCCGACCTGTCCAAAAGCCCGGCCCGGCCGTGGATGGCGCCGACCTGGGTCACGTCCTCGGGCGTCGACTACGCGGGCGCCAAGCCGGCCAGCGTGATCCGC
>GL876969.1:2894143-2912290 GCA_000193285.1 Magnaporthiopsis poae ATCC 64411 | reverse complement strand
GGAGCACCAGCACCACCCTCGTCACCTCGACCACGGCGACGTCCACGTCCACGACCTCCTCGGCGCGGCCAACCACAACCAGCGGCGGCGGCGGCGGGCCGACTGTCCCGAGGTACGGACAGTGTGGCGGCATCGGCTACATGGGACCGACGTCGTGCGCGGCGCCGCACACGTGCACCAAGCAGAATGACTGGTATTGGCAGTGTCTGTAAGGCGCGGTCGTAATCGACGAAAGAAGATTTGCTTGTTGAACGGCAGTCAGTAAGGAGCAAGGCACGAGGGAGGCTATCTGGCAACCTCTGTTGGTTTTTCTTGTGAATATTTTTTCAAACCCTTCATGTATATGCCCAGTGTACACACAAAATCTGCCTTGGAAATAAAGAAAAGAGAATGCTGCTCCCTTTGGATACATCTTACTGGTGGCCGATCCCACTGGCCCCCTGGGTTCTGCTTGACCGTGCAACTCGTCTTGCTACCCTTCGACTCCTGCCTGCCAAAGAGAGTGATTCAGTTCCCGTCAGTGCTACATATGATGGCACGCACCTGACTCTCACTCTCCTAATCTGACGGGGCGGTCGCCATCACACCCCCTATTCCATGCTCCTCGACAAGATCCAAGCCAGACGGCTTGGTCCCGCCACGGGGCCGCGGGTGTCTGACCGTGCCATCCGACCCGCAGTTCAGTCCATACAAGTCCAAGACTCCAACGCCGCCCTTTGTATGGGCGGAGCGCAACTGAGCCGTGGTGCAATCCCGCCATTTGTATGGAAGACGTCTGCAGTGTCTTTTTCTCGGCCCGATATTCAGGAACCTCAAAAGCATCGCCGCTGGGGATCCTTCACCCCGCTGCCACGCAGGTGGGAATGTAACCTCCGTTGTATTTTGACGCTAATGGAAAAAGAACAGACTGACCAGCCCCAAATGTCCGATCCTGTCAGGCCTTAATCCTGATGTCCCATATATGTGTACCTTGCTTATGCTCCATCCTTCCCATCGGTCTTCCCTAAGATCTAGGCATATATCTGACCCCCTTCGGCCTCCGTTGGAATAGCAAGTGTCCGGTACAAAACAAAACAAAGAAAACAAGGCTCTGTGCAACTCTTCGAGAAAGACATATATATGCAGTCTTCTCCCCATATCCTCCGGTCCATAATACAAGACATGCCGAGATCTCAACCTCCTTCCTCAAATCAATTTTATATCGCGCCATCATCGGCAAATTCTCTGGGTGGCGGCTCAACATACCACTGTTTCTGGCCCGGCTCGTCGCCGAACGCCCACCTCGCACACTCGACAACCGCCTCGTGATACCGAGCTCTTGACGGCAGATCTGGAAACATGTAAAACGCATGTGGAAGTCCCGGGAACACGTGGACCTTTGTCTGAACTCTGCAGATAAAGAAGCGGTGCATCGTTAGTTGTAAGTCACGAGCTGAGAATGCCCCTCTGTCGCCATGCGTGAACATGAATGGCTGCACTTAAACAAGGTTGAGAGCATCAAATGAAGAAAAAGCTTACCCTAGAGACTTTAGCTTGAGGGCATACATGAGCCCCTCGTCGCGCTTAACATCCATACCAGCACTCACGAGAGCGGTTCTGACCGTACCCGTGAGCTCGTCCTCACTGGCTTGCGCGAGATTGGACAGGCGATCATGGACGTCCTCGACACGCAGCAGATCCGTGAACAGATCCGCCCTGGGCTTAGGGGTGACGGGAGCCCAGAGGCACTGCATCGTCGAGGCTCGGCCGCGGTCGCGGAATAGGTGATAGGGGTAGGCGTCTCGGTGACAGAGCCAGGGGATGCTGAGAACCTGGCCTCTTATCCTCGGGCTCTGCTGCCGCTGGACGCCATTGGCTCCAGCAGTGGCTCCGCCCCGCCCCGCGAGGACCTCGCGGTACGTCACCGATGCCGCCAGCTGGCCGCCCGACGAGATGCCACCTACGATGAGGCGGGAGCGGTCGACGGCGAGGTCTGCGGCATGTGTGCAGATAAAATCGAAGCCGTCGTGGACGTCGTTGTGGGCCGTCGGGTGGGTGAACTCGGGTGTGTGTCGGTAGCAGATGTGCAGGACTGCACATTGGAGCCTATGACACAGCAGACCGCAGACGTATGTCTCTATATGGCGTTCATATTTAGTAACGTTATACATATTTTTGCAGACACTTGACGGCAGTATCCCCCAAGTCATGAAAGCAACGTCGCTCGCCGGGAAGGCAACGGAAGACGAGAGGAGGGAGAAAAAAAACATACCGCCGTCTAAGCTCCCAAAAAGGAAGCCTCCGCCATGGAACCACACAAGCGCCGGCAACGGTTGGTTCTCGGGGGCGCCAGTCGGACGATAGGCGCGCATGGTGACGGCGCTGCCGTCTCTTGTCGGGATCGTATAGTCGGCGGTGGTGAACTTATCGGCGAGGCCCTCTTCGGCGATGTGGGCCCGGCCGCGCTCGATCCGGACGGCATTGCCTTGACGCTTCATCTCCTCGATGGAGCTAGGGATGGGAGGCACGATGATGGCTGCGGGGTTTTGCGCCACAAAGCTCTCCCACTCGCGGCTTGGGAAGCCAAAGTGCGAGAAATCCATGGCTGCTCCACCTGCAGGGCTGGTGACTGCGGCGGCGTCGACGGTGGTGGCTGCGTCGGGGTTGCTGCTGCCCTCCCTTTCTCGCTCTTCATCCCCCCGTCGTTGCCTCGCCTTGAACTCCCTCCGCGACAGCGACTTTGCCCGAGGGTTTTTATCGCCAGCCTGACCGGCGACGACGGCGTTGGAGGTGGGCGACCGCAAGGGCGCCAGGGACCTGGCGGCCCAGGGCGCAGAAGGGTCCCCACGAGACCGGAGAGCGGAGACAGTCATGTCAGGCAGGGGACCTTGGAGGGTAGCAGCACGTCTTCGGTTTCAAGCATCGCTCAACGCCGAGCCTCTCTCTCTCTTTCTCTCTCTCCTGAGATGGAGGGCGGGAGGGAGTTTGACGTTTACTTGTACGCCGTTGGATTTCTCCATGCCATACCAATTAGGTACGGCTCAGAGTGGCCTGTCCCTGACTCTTTCTCTCTGGCTCCTTTCAGGCCTACCTACCTATGTAGGTACCTAGGTATCTCGGTGTATGGGATGGATGGGCAAATATCTCCCGTGTTCCCCCATCGGACTTTAGCAAGGGGTAAAACATACTATCTGGATCACCACCCATACCGCCTGTCAGCGACGGCTGCTCGGGATGTGGTAATACCCTGTCGTGGCCGAAATAGGGCCACTAAAATGATAGCGACTAGTGTGGCCTGTTGGTTCGTTTGGTCAAGTCGCCTTTCCCGATACGGATACAAGAAAAGCCAAGTCAGGCAACGTGCAAACGAGAGAAGGGAATGAGAGCGCGAGTCTCTCCATCCGGACATTTTTTGGGGAAGGCCAGACAGGGAAGGCAGAGCCCTCCATGCCCGCACACTCGCGTCAGCACCTTCCCGATAACCATGGGCGAGATGCTCCACATGCATGAGCGAAATGCAACGACGGAAGGTACGGGCTGCAGGATTGCGAGTGGCAGGCGCCCGCCTGGAGATGCGCCTATCAGCAGCAGCAGTGCAACAATGGATAACTGGATCGCAGCCGCCCGCAGCAGGTGCAGCGCATGTGCAGCGACTTGCAACATACATGTAACAATGAAAATAGCGCTACGACGGCAGCGCCAGCAGTACGCATGAACCCCGCACAGCAACCGCCGAACTGGCCTTGTTTTTTTATGGACGAGTTGCTGCTGCTGCCGCTGGATTTTGCGAATCATGAAGCCCACCAACTTAAGCCTGGTACTTTTGTTGTTGCGGTCAAGAGATAGCGCCCGCCAACGTCGGATCAAAGCGAACGGCGACCAAGCTAGACTTGCCCGCCCCCATTGTGTAAGTGGCCCACCCATTCAGTGAGACAAGAGCCAGCTCGACGTGCATGTCGGGTCCAGCGCGGCACAGTCAGAAAGCGAAAAGCAGGCTGAGAGAGAGCCCTCCCGGAGAAACGACTGCGCTGATCGGGACACAACATGAGACCACCCGCCCAGCCCTCGCACATTTAAAACCCGAGGCCCCCCCTAGCCATGCTCGCCGCCTCGCTCTGTCGGTCTCCTCGGTCGCTTCGGCTGGCCGGGACCGTAGCAGCCTTCAGGGGTCCGAGCCACACCAAGCTCGGCACCCAGCCGGGCCCGACGCACAAGGTAAGTCCGCAGCGTCTTCGATCAGTCATGCTCCAGTGTGACCTGTCACGACATCATTCCAAATGAGGAGAAGGGTGCTTTCGCCTTTGGCCTGCATGACCAAATCTGCTACACACAGATAAATGCCGGCACTGTTAGGTTGAAATAGAAAAAAAAAAAAAAAAATAAATAAAAATAGATGGGAAAAATATAGAGAAAAAGCACAGTTGCACGAAAAAGGGACACGTTCGGGATAATGGGGGGTTCCATTAGCGTTGCCGGCTTTTGATTTGCGCGGGTCACACCGCCGTCACACACACTCTCTCTGTAAGACCGACCTAACAATCAAGGAAAACACTCAGCTCCTCCTCGCCCGGGTCCGCCGCACTGATGCATCGGAGAGATATTTCTCCCGGCAGCCCGAAGCTGCCGACGCTGCCGACCAGCCCGAGCGCGCAAAGCACCCCGGGCGCCCCACCAGATCCCTCGCCGGTAAGGTAGCACTGGTGACGGGCGCGGGAAGTCGAGCCGACGACGGTCGCGAGCACGAGGCAGGCTATGCCGGGCTGGGAAACGGCGCCGCCACGGCGGTGCTGCTAGCCGAGGCCGGCGCCTCGGTCGTCTGCGTCGACGTCCTGCCCGCCCGCGCCGAGCGGACGGCCCAGCTCGTCCGCCTAGAGCACCACCACCACCACCGTAGTAGGGACCCCCCTGGGAAAAAGCGAGAGGACGACGCCGTCGCCCTGGCCCTGTCGGGCGACGTGACCAACCCTTCCGACTGCGAGCGTCTCGTGGCCGAGACGACGGCGCAGCTGGGCCGGCTCGACATCCTCGTCAACGTCGTGGGCGCCATCGGCGCAAAAGGGGACGCGACGCAGGTCGACGCCGCCGAGTGGGCGACGAGCCTCGAGCTCAACGTGTCGAGCATGATGCACATGGCCAAGTACGCCATTCCCGCCATGCTGCGACGGCAACGGCCTGACAACGACAGCAACACCAAGAACAACGACTGCGTCGGCTCCATCGTCAACATCGGCTCGGTCGCCGGGCTCCGCGGCGGGACGCCGCACCTGCTCTACCCCACCAGCAAGGGCGCCGTCGTCAACATGACGCGCGCCATGGCCGTCCACCACGCCCGCCACGGCATCCGCGTCAACTGCGTCTGCCCCGGGATGCTGTACACGCCCATGGTGGCCTATGACGCTGATGACGACGATGACGGCCGCTTCACCGTGGCGATGAGCCCGGAGATGCGTGAGGCCCGCCGGAACAGGAGCCTGCTGCGCACCGAGGGGAACGCGTGGGACTGCGCCGCCGCCGTCCGTTTCCTGGCTGGCGACGAGGCGCGCTGGATCACGGGGTCTATCCTCACTGTCGACGCCGGCGCGACTGCTTCCACCGAGTTGGTTTGGTAAGAGTTTTTTTTTCTTATTTGCTTATTTATTTAGCATTATATACTCGAGTGGTCGTCTGGATAAAATCTATGTATGGCTGGCCGTATCTCATTCTTGATCTCGTAACAGATTAATCTGGGCATCAAATAAAAAATTACCATTAGTCCAGCCTGCGCAGTATACGCAAGCGGTGTTTTGAAACGTTCTCGTCTCGCAAAGGCCAGCACGAGTTCCAGCAAGAGGGCGAGTCAACCGCCCCTTGTCTCCAGCGTGGGCGAGATTGCGAGTTGCATTCTCACTCAGCCTCCTGCTCCTCCCGCTCCTAGTCTCGCCGCCCGTGCTCGAGGAACAGGCGTCAGACCTGGCTTATATCGGCCGTGCATGGCGGCAGCATCGACGGCTGCTGCTCGCGCCCTGGCGCTGCCGCCGTTGGCTAGCCACTGGTCCTCTCTTATGCCGGCGAGCCCACCGCCGTCGTGGGGTCGGTGTTGGTGTTGGTGGTCATGGTTGTGGCTATTGCTATGGCTATAGGTGCCAAACACACGACCGCGGCGCCGCCTATTCCGGCCCCTGCGCCGGCTGCCGTCGCTAGCGGTGCTCCCAGACTGTGGTGACAGCACCTGCGGCGGCGGAGGCGGCGGCGTCCTCAGCAGCTGCATGAGGGCCTCGGTCCCCAGCCCCGAGATGGGCTCGACCTCCCTCCTCTCGGGCGTCGTGTCCCTCCTGCCGAATCGCTTCTCCCTCACGCCCGCCCAGCCGCCACCGCCCACGCTGCTGCTGATCCGCATCTTGTCCTCGAGTTCCCCCCACATGCGCACCAGCTGGCGCAGGTGGCCGCGCGCCGTCTCGTGCGCGTCGTGCCAGTGTGCCGCCGCCCGGCGGAGCGAGTCTCGCCCCACGGCGACCGGGTCTATCCCCGCAGGGATTAGGGCCGGCACGTCGTCGCAGCCGCGGTACCAACCCCAGATCAGCGCGAGCACGGCGCCCTCCTCGGCCGCCGTGCAGCCTTTGGGGCAGAGACTGGTGAGGCCGTAGAAGCTGCCGTACGGCCCGTTATAAGAAGAAGTCGCACGTGCTCGACTACAGTAATTTTTATTGACGAGCTAGTTGTTTCCTGAAATATATCGGTTGAACGAATTTTGCTGCGCAAAGACCGTACGGCCCGCTGAGCCGCGCCATGATGGCCACGGTGCGCAGCGGCGCTGCCGCCGCCGTCATGCTCTGCTTGACCTGCGAGAGGTGCTCCTCGAACTCCCGCCGCAGGTGGTACCGCTTGGCGAAGCCAAGGTTGAACCGCCGCGACAGCTTGTACGTGATGGATGGCCGGAAGTGGTCGTCGTGCTTTTTGGTCAGGAAGGCCGTGATGTTGTGCATGGCCTGGCTGAGCGCCAGCAGCGTCTCGCTCACTTCGATACCGTTGGGGCCGTCGCCTGGAGTGAGGATCACTACATGTCAGAAATTATGCCACGAGGCAGTGGTAGGGGGACCAACCGGTGTCTGTGTCTTACGCACCAGAGCATATCTCCTCCATCTGAGTTTTTGTCCGCCGTCCGGTGCGGGTGAAGTCGTGGAGCACCGACGCCGCAGCCTTGTCGTGGATCGAGACTTTCCCCTTGTAGAAGCTAGGTTCATAGTCTGGCCCCGTAGCCAGGCACGTCTCCGCCATCTGTGCACAGTAGCAAAGTCAGCTAACTTCCACTTCCTTGCTTCCTAACAGATATTTCCATACCTCAGTCAGCGTCCGGAAAGCCCTCATTCCCGGCCTCTGCTCCAGCGTGTCGTCCTCGTGGCACCACGGTGGGGACCTGTTCGTCGGGGGCAGGTAGTAGGCGCAGTAGTAGTACGGGTCGTTCACCGGCACGTCGGTCCGCTCGATCTTGATGTGCGTCCAGGGCGGGGGCAGGACCTCCTCGGTCGTTGACTGCCGCTGCCACCTGCCTGCCGCCGAGTGAGGCCGAAACACAAGCTTCATGACGCTCGGATCCTGCAGCGATGCGCACGCGCCGGCGCAAAACTCCCGAACCGCCTTGTGCTCTGCCATCCCGGCGGCTGAGCTACTGCTCGACTTTTTGGCGCCTCCGGCTGCCGCCGCGGGAATGGGGATGGGCACGCCGATGGCGTCGACCTGCAGCGGGAGCAGGTCTGTGTAGTGCCCGTCGAAAGGGTGGCAGCCGAGAGCTGCCATGTGCGCGGCTGCGGACGTTGTTGGCGACTCGACGGGCCTATATCTGCCATGGCGGCGCGGCCAGTTCAGGATCCGGGCCAGGTTTTCGCTGTAGAGGCCGACGTTGCTGGGATGGACATAGACCCCTTTTGGATTGGTGTCAGTCGCGGGTTAGCCAGCGGGTCCGAGATGTGCACCCGGATGGATAGATGGATGCCCCTTGTTCACTTGGACTTACAGTAGCTGATCCTGAACGACGCCCTCTCGGGCCTCTTGGGCACCGCCGCCGCCGCCGCGTCTGCTGCTGCCGCCATCTTGGGCATTCCCGCACGCAACACAGCAACAAAAGAAATCGTCAACGGGCGATGACAAACAGAGATGTCAACCCGAGGGGAGAAAAAGAAAAAGGGCCGATGCCCAAAAGAGGTGACGGGAACCTATGATTCTATAAACGAACAAAAAAATGGGGGTGGGACGGAGGACCCTGGAAAAGCGGCGCGTGCGGAGACAGGGGGCAGGGGTAGGGAAGTGGTGCCGAGCGCACATTGGAAGGCTCCCAAGGTTTGGAACATTGGAAAAGAAGGAAAAAAAGGAACCGCACCAACCTCTCGGCACCCCCATCTTCAACCTCCGAGAGTAACTCTGCATGCGTCATGCGTTGGCACGGAATACTGTCTTTTCCAGTCCGCGATGAACCTTTGTCGTTGCGTCCAGTTTTGCTTCGTCAGCCTTTGCGAAGCCCATAAGACCATCTCGACCTGTAGGTGGGCAAGCGCACGGTAAAAGCAAGCGAGAGCAGGAGACAGGAACCCGCTAGCCTAAGCTGCAGGTGAGCGACGTTGATCGAGCCCCAGCCGGCGGTCATCCCGCCGGTCGAAATGGAATTGATGGGAGCAGGAGGCTCGGGCGCGCGAGCGCGTGGTCTTGAACCTGGCCACCAACCTACCTGTCTACACTAGGGTACAGTAGCTACCCCGGCATTTGCGTTGGCACGGCTATGCAGCCACTTAAACTTGGGTGGGTCTGTGGGTAAGAAGCCCGAGCGGGGACGCAACCCCAGCCCCGGCGACCGGGAGCTTTTTTTTTTTGTTCGCTCGCTGAACAAGCGAGTTGGTGACCAAAAAAAGCCAAAATATTGGTTTGATTGCGGAACAAAAAGCGATTCGAAGAAGCATGGAAACTGGAGACGAGAAAAACGGTGGCACAGAATTCCCATCACGAGGAGGGCAGAGATCAACTGGCCATCAGTGCGTCGTGGGGCGCCCGAAATGAGGAGGAAGAAAGACGAGATGGAAAAGAACCAGGGCTGAGGAGCAGGGCAGGGGTTTGGGAACCATGGAACAGAACAAACGAAGTCTCCCCGGATATGCACCCGACGGTTGGTAGATGTGTAAAAAGCACATCAGATATGGCGACAAATGCAGGACAGGGATAAGAAGCTGTATGCAACATCATACAGCAAAAAGTGACGTAATATGCATCAAGTAAGTCTTATGTCTTATGGTCCGGGTGCCATGTAAAGCACAGCTCGTGCCAAATAATACACGCAAGAACCCTTTTGATACAGTCCAGGCACCGCTCTGCCGGCCTCTGCAGTTTTTTACCATGTGCCGCAAAATAAACGCAAGAAAAAAAAAAAAAAAGGGTTGGCCGCTAAACAGTGGTGGAAAAAGAAAGGTGAGATATCTACACATAATTACACAATCCTTCCACGGTGCCGATGGTACTAGGTGAACAGGAAAAACTAAAATGAACCTTTTTTTCCCCAGTGGAATCCGACCAGAGAACCGCAAACGCCAGATAACCTGACATGTTGTGAACGAATGATGCGTGAAACAGCGCCACGGAGCCATCTCATCCCCTCCGGAGCGCAAAACAAGAAGCCGCGTCAACGACGGCAAGAAACCAAAGTTCTCAGGCCTCTGTGGCCATCGGATCGACGTCGTTGTCGTTGTCATAATCGTCGTCGTCCGTGGTGAGGCCGAGCACGCGAGCATACTGCACCGTCAACCGCTGCAGCTCCCGGAATTTGCCTGTGTGGAAAGAGTCATCCTGTAGTCAGCAAAAGAAGTGTCCGACATCGACATATGAAAGAGACGAGATGATAAGCTCGTGTCACGGCCGACCGCCACTTACCCAGAATCATGACCACACCCTTGAGGAGCTCCCTGCGGTCCCATCCGCACAATTGGTCTCCCTTGTCTAGCCAC
Organism: Magnaporthiopsis poae ATCC 64411; assembly: GCA_000193285.1. Classification (NCBI taxonomy): domain Eukaryota; kingdom Fungi; phylum Ascomycota; class Sordariomycetes; order Magnaporthales; family Magnaporthaceae; genus Magnaporthiopsis; species Magnaporthiopsis poae. The sequence goes on along the minus strand of GL876969.1, from coordinate 2,902,349 downwards.
CAACCATTGCCCGTGCCCGTGCCCAAGCCCGGGCCCGCTTTTGGGCTCGTGCTGTCGCCCTTATTCTGGAGCACGCCGCCAAGGAGCGAGTTGAGAAGCTCTTCAACCTTGGGCCGCAGGCCCTCCGCTCCGAGACGTTTGGCGTACATGAACAGATAGAGCCGGAACTCGTCCCGGGACCCCAGCTGCAGCGCGCCCGCAATCCGATTCTCCAGGTGCGCAATGCTGACGCTGCTCTCGAACCCTTCGAAGCCCTCGCGGCTGAGAAGGGTCTTGATGAGACGCTGCAAAGTGTATGCCCGCCCGCGGAGCAGGAACTCGTTGGTCGTGTGCCGCTCCAGGAACGGGATCACACCCGCCGAGACCGACACGCCACCTTCGCCAGCCGACGTGGACGATGGCGCGGCCGCTGTCGCAGGTCCGACAGCTGTGGTCTGCAGGGCACTGACGGAGCTGTCATTGCTGTTCCAGTACTGGCTGCCAACGGCCCACCACGTTTCTGAGAGACGTTGCCACGAGAACAGGCTGGGCGAGTAGAAGAAGCCGTCGCCGTTGCTCAGCGTAACCACGATCCGCCCCACCGAGTTAAGGTGGGCGGCTGACACGCTCGGGCCAGGAACAGCCGCGTGCGGGTTCAGCGAGTGAATCGCCAGGTCCAGCACCGGTCCCAGCGATACTGGTGGATGGGGTGACGAGCACGTTTCGATGTTCCAGACGTGGCACAACCCCACCGCCGTCACGCATAGGAGCCAGTGCTCCCGGCACTCCAGTATGACGGGCTGGGACTCGAGAACGAGCGCGTTGACCAAGCGCCGGCCTGCGGGCGACCACACGTACACTATCCCGTCTTCGCACGCTGCTGCCCAAAAGTTCTTGTTGCCCGTGACCAACATGACGGCCCTGGGCAGAAAGTCATGCCACAAAACAACGCCGCGCTTGCTTGCTGTGATATGCGAGGGGTCCCTCGCCATCTCCGGATTCTTGGCCTCAAGGATGATGTTCTCCGGCACCTTGGACGCCTCCTCGAGGGTGCTCTCTCCTTGCAGCACGCCCCTCTCCAGAGGCCGGACAATGTGTGACCGGACCTTGGGGACACCCAGCCTGACTTGGGATATGGATATGGATGAGCTCAACACGGCCGGGCGCAGGAACTCCGGGGTAGCAACCACCCTTGCAGCCGCGTCTTGTGCCTGGGCGTGCTCGAGACCATCGACCCCGTTGATCATGATGGGAACAGGCCCTGATGCCGGTCGCTTGCTGGCGCTCTCCTCGTCGTCCTCTCCCTCCACAGCTACCGCCTTCCTCTTGTTTCCCAGCAGCATCGATGCCAAGCCCCCCTTAGGTAGGCCATCATACGGCTTGGATAAATCCAGGATCATCTGCGGCGTATCGTCTCGCGCGGCTTTGGTCGATCCGGTCCCGACGAGATGGGACTGTGGCAGAGATGACTGGCCGGTTCCAGACGAAGATACAAGGAGAGGCGCAACCCTCTTTTTACCGTCTTTAGTGATGGTGACCCGAGACTTGAGAGCCGCAATCCGCTCTGCCTTCTTGTCTTCGCTCTCATCTGCAGGATTTTGATCCGCCTTTTTTGCACCTTCAGAGTCGCCGTTGGTCTCGCCATCCGCGGGCTTTGCAGCAGCAGCCGAGTTCGAGCTCGCAGTCGACGTCGGCTTGACGCCGTTAGTGGATGTGGTGCCAGGAGTCTGCGATGCCGCCGCGGCTACTTCGTCGCCCATGAGCGCCCCCATGCGCGACTCGGCACCGCGAAGCTCGCCCGCCTTGCTGTGGTTCTCCAAGTTCAGCCCCTCGACATCCTCAGCCGTGCCCATGCCCTTCCTTGAAGAGCCGTATTTCTGCAGCGCCTTGTCGTTCTCCTCGGCCGTGGCGACCCAGCCAAGTTCGCCCTCAGAAAACTTGACCGCAATGATGCTGCCGTCAAGACTCGAAACAAAAATGGTCTGGCCATCGGGAGTCCAGGAGAGATCCGAGATGGACTTGGCAGCCACGTCTTGGACGATGACAACCGGCCTCGAGGTATTTGTATTCCATATGCTGAGCGTCTTGTCCTGGCCCGCCGATGCGATGACCGTGACGAGGTGGCTGCTGCGGCTGCTGGCGTTCCCGTTCGCCTGGGCTGGATCCTTCGTATGGAACAGTCGGGGCGAGAACTGGCAGACCTCTGTCGGGCCCTCGTGACCAATCAGGTTGATCTCGGAGTCCCAGCTGGAGCGCTCGATGATGGCGACGGAGCTAACGGGCCCGTTCACAGCATTCGCGGCAGCGATGTGATTCCCGTCGGGCGACCAGGAACAACGCCTAAAGTAGGTAGTGAGGGGTGAGTTTTTGAAGGGCGTGTTGATGGTGGTCTCGAGCACAAAGTTGTTCACCATGTCGTGCTGGGTAGCATTGGGTGCCGGCGGCGTGAAGCGGAAGATCCGGATCGTCCTGTCATCACTTGCAGTGGCAAAGAACTTGTTGGCCGGGTCGAAAGTGATGCCCTTAACGTGGCTCTGGTGGACCGCCAGCGTCTTGAGCTTCTCGAATGTATGGCCAGACCACACTACAACTTTAGAGTCAAGGCCGACTGATGCCAGAATAGACGAATCATAAGACCAAGCAATGTCCTGGACATCGTTCTCATGCCCGACCAGTCGCTTGTACGTCTTCCAGTTCTCGATGGGCGGTGGTTCGTTGGTGCCTGTGCGACACAAAGCAAGATTAGCATCACTGTGGGAGGTGAAGGCGCGAGCCGGGAGACCCTCACAACGAGGGCGGGACGCAGGCGTACCGAACGAGGCAGTGTGCGAGGGCGGGTTGCTGTCGAGATGGTAGATGCAGATGATCTTGTCATCGGCACCTGAGGCAAGATAGCGGCCATTGGGAGAGAATCGCACGGAGTGAATGGTTCCGAGATGGTGGCTCATGTGGCAGAGTTGGCGGGGTTTCCTGTACGTCTCGTCGTCCGAGTTGTATATGGATTCCGTCGACCATACGCGGACGTGGCCGTCTGCAGAGACACGCCCATTGTTAGCCCACTTCGTCTTCCCCGCATTCCCCCGGCAAAGGTATTCGGGATTCCGGGCTCTTACCGCCGCCGGCCGTCGCAAGCCTTGAGCCATCCGGGGAGACGTGGACGCTGTAGACCTCGAAGTCCTTCTGCTCGCCTGCGAGAAGCCCAAACAAAGCATTAGTGTCAATAGAGGCGCGAGCCCACGGTCGCATTGGGCGGAGAGGACACGGGAACGGCTCGTACCACTATGGCTCAGCCATGAAGGCTTGACGACGCGCATGATGTGCTGATGGGATTGTGCCTGCTGTGCATATCGATGGCAGGTGGTTGCGATTCCAGGCTGGAAATTTGTTCGCGAAATGCCCGTCGCGGCCGCGTCTCCGGCTGCGGCGCCGCCGTTGGGTGCTTGCGTGACCTTCTCGTCTCCACAGATACGCGGGCGACTCCACAAATATTAACATATCCCTGCCACAAGAGCGATCGGCTGGAGAACGTGCTGTCTCCTCCATCAGCCCTACGCAAATCATGCCGTTCCTGCAGTGAATTCTAGCCAGGCGACACATTCTGCCCAGCTCTGGCCCCGAGATAGAGGTATTTATTTACTATCATCGGTAACATGAATTGTGTCAACATCCACCATTCGGCGTTGCTCTCGTCGGGAACTTTCCGCCCAGCAATTCACTGGCAATGAACGTTTCCACAGAGGCACGCCAGCAGTGAAGAACCGACGTCCTTTTGTTGTGCTGGCGCGACTCCATGGATTCATCATTCATGCTCCCGAGCTCGGTGACTAGCTCCTTCTTTTCGTTGACCGTATACTTCCTTTCCACGTGCATTACATTTGTCCATCGCGGGTCCAGGTAGGCAAGGGGCAGTCATAACCGATCACGTCTTGATCATACCTTTACAGCCTCCAAAGGACTGCCTAAGCCCGCTGTGCCCAAATAGAAAATCGGCGGGATCGTGATACCTTCCTATCAGGGAGGACTCGTCGCACCGATGGTCTGCCGGATGGTGGCGTTGTGGAACACCACGCCCATTTGGTTCTTGGGAAGAGCGGCACCCTTTCAGGAAACTCCAAAGACCCACAACTTTATCACTTACATCTGATAGTCTGATAGTCTGATCCGAGACGCACGAGGAGCGTAGCCTTGTGAATGTGCCTAACCAGTACCTCTTCTCCCCGATACACATGTCTAGCAGACCCTGGTCCCACCCCTTAATGACCATGCCGCTGCCTAGGTCACTAGGAAATATAGCCAAGCTTGCGGAGATAGCTACCGACCGGACTTACCACTGGTAGGGCCGATCTCCCGGAATACCGATTTCCTGGAAACGTATATGCTTTGGCAGCCTGTGCCGGGGGGCGATGCAGCGGCCGGTAGTCAGAAGCTTTTGCTGGTCCTCGGACGGTGGGTTACGCTAGAGAGCTTGTGTATCTAACAGCGCATTGGGTGGAGATCTAAATGACTGGGTGAATTTCTACCTTTTGTCGGAGTGAAAACGCAGCTTCTATTGTACATATATGCGGGTGTCAGTGGGGACCCGTGGGAGCCTTGTCAGGCGTTTAATGATGGATAGCGAATCAGCCCAGCCTATCAGTGGTTACATCACTCACACTCATCAATGTACCCAGCTTAAAGTAATCAAGGCCCGCCCCACCTCGCAGGTACAGCCAGCTTTGCGGGGTCTCCCACACCATTTCTTAGGTGTCGCAAGCCCAGCCCCCCGTAAATTCTCGCGCAACGGCTGTCCGCAAGGCAGCAAGAACACCTCACCTTCGTCGGCCGGGCTCCGTTGGCAATCATCCTCAACATTCCCCATCGCAAAGGCTCCATTCACGCGCAGTTAGTTTGGCATCCGCTGATACCGTCACGCTGAGTCGCCGAAGAGAGCGCGCGCGTCACTCGTCCTGCTTGAATGACCGCCCGTGCAGCGACCTGGAATTCTCTCCACCCTCGTGGCTTTGCTGGAGCCGCCGTCAGATGACTGTGCTTTGGGGCACCCAGCTTTCGCATTTGACTACAAATGAGCGCCAGTCCCAGCCGCCGTTCTCTTCGGGCTGCTCTACGGCGACTGAAAAAGGCAACAGCGTCTGAGGATCCGCCCCAGCAGCCAGCACGCATGGGGAACCGCTGCTTCAAAGACGATAGCAGTGAGCTGGGCCATGACGGCATGGACATAGACACAGAGATGCCAGCGCGCCCCGTATCCGGCGGCAAAGGCGCCCGCATGGGGGTTCCCGCCACCGGCAGCGACAACTGGAGCACGCTTCCCGCCCTTGAGCAAGCCATCAAACTGCGCAGCGGCGCCGTGCCGCCGAAGAAGCAGGTCCCCATTACGACCCCGGAGGAGTATCAGAAGGCCCGCAACCATGTGACCCAGATGGAGCAGGCCCTGGCCTTCGACTTTGTCTGCTTCACCAATGCGAGCGAAAAAGAGCGCGAGGCGAACGCAATCCTGCAGCTACTGCGCAAAAAAGACAAAGACCTCTTTGATAAGGCTCAGCCCTGGAGGGGCTACCAAAACCAGTCGCATAAGCGGCACCCCAGCGACCACCATCTCACCAACCTGGACCTCGTGGAGGATACACAAATCTTCCGCGTTGCGCGCAGAATGCCCAAGGGCGCGCACCTACACATCCACTTCAACTCGTGCCTCGAGGCATCGTTCCTGCTGGGCTTGGCGAAGGACCAGGAGAAGATGGATATCGGGAGCAATAGGCCCCTGGTAAGTACAGACGATCTGTACGAGTGCGAGATACAGTTCACCATCCGGGGACAACTCGACCGGGCTACAGCCCTATCGGGGACGCCCATAAGGCGCGCCTGGACTAGGAAGTTCATTGGCAACCCGCCAAAACCCCCGGTGCTGGTGAACTTGTTCGACAAGGAAAAATTCGATCGGAGCGAGGAGCCAGCGGACAAGATACGGTGGATGAGCTACAGGGACTTCCGCGACGAATTCCCACACAAGTTCCCACGAGAGGACTTGGACAAGTGGCTCGAAGAGAAGCTGGTCTATAACGCAGACGAGGCGCACGGCGTGCATCAAACAGCCGAAGGGTGAGTTCGAGTGATCCCTCAGCACGCGTACCGCGCCAAAACAAGATGCTAACCCTGCTCCCATTTGCCGTCCCCGACAGTGCCTGGGCCAAGTTTAATGGACGGACCAGGATGATGAAGGGCTTGTTCAATTACGAGACTGCCTATCGGCAGTACACGCAACGGTGTCTGCAGGACTTTGTTGACGACAACATTCAGTATGCCGAGATCCGACCCAATTTTATGCATACGAACCAGGTCTGGTCAACAGACGGCAGCCAGCTGTACGACAATTTCCGAATCATGGAGATCATAACAAACGAATGCAACAACTTCCTCCAGGAAAGGGAGGGCCAGGGAAAACCCTTTTTTCAGGGCATCAAGGTTATTTACTGCACCCCGAGATCTTTCCCTGACCATCTAATCAAGGACTCTCTGGACGAGTGCTTAGAACTCAAGCGCTCCTCCGAAACTGGCCACATGATTGCTGGTAGGTCTCCGCGAGCCGGTATACCCAAGATTCTGACCCCACAAGAGCCGCGTCTGATAACCGGTCGACTACTGTCGTATAGGCTTTGATCTCGTCGGTCAAGAGAGCGCCGGAAGGCCTTTGAAGGAGCATGTGGCAAACCTGCTCGAATTCCAGGCCACCTGCAAGTCGGAAGGCCTAGAAATCCCGTTTTTGTTCCATTGTGGAGAGACGCTCGAGATGGGGACCGACACGGACGGCAACGTTGTGGACGCGCTCCTGCTCGGCTCAAAGCGGATCGGGCACGGCTTCTCGCTTTCCAGGCATCCGTACATAATGGAAAAGATGAAGCAGCAAAACATTTGCCTCGAGGTCTGCCCCATATCCAACGAGATCCTGGGGCTCACGCCGAGAATCGGCGGCCACGCCATGTACAACCTCCTGGCAAACAATGTGCACTGCACAGTCAACAGCGACAACGGAACGCTGTTCAGGTACATTTCTTCCTCCAACTCCCTTGTGTGGGCTTCAGTTGTTGTCGCCTGTTGTCTAACGTAGCTCCCCGCCAGGTCGTCGTTATCCCATGACTTTTACCAGGTTTTCGTTGGCAGGGACGACTTCACGCTCCACGGATGGCGCCAGCTGATCGAGTGGAGCTTGGAGCATGCCTGTCTGGACGAGAATGAGCGCGCTAGGGTCATTCGAGAGTGGAAGAAGCTTTGGGACGAGTTCTTGGACTGGATTTTGGAAGACTACGAAATCCTCCGCAACACGACGAGGACGGACAAGCCAAGCAGTACAGCTTGAACGATCTAGATCTCCTGAATTTTTCTCTTTTTCCCAATATTTTTTTCTCATTTCTTTTTCTACATCCACACGAGAGCGCAAATAATGGGTTACGACACGGGGCGGTGGGCTCTTTGACAAATGCACGGCTTTCTGATGGCGCTGAGATTGTTTAGAAGGGCTGGGGGCGTTCTGGAGTCGGAGAGGCTGCGGGGATTCCGGACATGGGCCGAAAACGAGTGATAGATGGATGCCTGGGATTGAGGGGATGGGCTGGCAGCTAGATGGCCTTTGGGCTCCCGGAGGCGAATCGGGCAAGAAAGCATGCCTTTTTCCACGTTTCGATTTGCAACCTAGCCTAGGAATGTGCCAGCTTTCGGTTTCGGGCAACGGTACCCGTAGTACATGGCGGCTGATGACTGGATGGTCAGGCTGCGATGGGCAGAGATGCACATCTTGGGCAAAAGAAACGCCATTGGCCCTAACCCCTCCTGGTGGCAGAATTCGAGTCACACTTTCTACGGCACAGCCCCCCTCTAGGTGGACGCATGATTACATACAACCGATAGGTAGCCGCTACGCCACGCCACCTAGGGAACGAAGTGGAAAAAGTCTGGTGCCCCGGCTAGCTAGGTACCGACCTATGGCGTGCTCACGGTGGTGGATTTTGTTGCGCGGGCGAAACGCGCCACCATCTCGGCCTCGGTCGCCGTCTCGCGCCGCTTCAGCATGGCAACGAGGGTCGCGTTCACAGGCGCGGGGAGGCCCAGCTTTACCGCGCTGGAGACGACGTAGCCGTTGATGTAGTCGATCTCGGTCTCGCGCCCGGCGCGCGCGTCCTGGAGCATGGAGCTGACGTTGCCGGCCGTCTTTTCGGCGACGAGCTGGGCGGCG
>GL876969.1:2857477-2883309 GCA_000193285.1 Magnaporthiopsis poae ATCC 64411 | reverse complement strand
GCCGGCCCATGTCGTTGAGGCGTGGGTCAGGTACCCTACCGAGTACTCGGACACCACGGGGTCCACATTCGGGAGGATGGTCCTAATCTCGGCCTCCATTGCTGCTGCTTTGATCGGCAGGCGGCTACTAGGTTACGGGCGGTTGTTGGGGGTGGTGGGGTGTGGGCTATAGGCTGTGCCTGATAGGGGGGCGTGTGCGGGCAGACGTAGCGGCGGATGGTGAAGGGAGCCGGACAGGAAGCGCCACAAATCTCGTTGTATGCAGGTCTGCAATTACCGCTCTGGCGCTGGCGCCTACAATGCTTCCTTGGAGGACCGGGGAGCCTGTTTCGTCTGCGTCCAGGCGGCCCAAATTAGGCGTGGTCTCCGATGCAGCAGGGCAGTAGAGCCTGGCTGGAATGCACACTGGAAATTGATCTTGGTGACACCCAAGGCTGGATTTGATAGGCGGCTCGGCTCTGTCGCAGGCGAGAGCGAAATTTCCCAAGCGTGCCTTTCTCTCCACCCGCAGAGGGGTAAAAAAGGCTGACAAAGCCCGCAGCAGTTGAGTCTCAGCCGCGCCAGGCGCCCGCTGATTGGCTAGATCCCGAAATACACACTGGACGCTAGGGGTCATGATTGGCGCAGCTGGGCTACCTAGCTGCACTGAACTTGTGTCTGATAGCCCGTTGGTTTGATTGACGCCTGCTGTGCCTTTCGCTCGCCCTGGAAGCGGCAAATTTTCCTCACAAGTTCCCGCCATTGCCCTGTCTCTTTTCTGAGGCTAGAAGCCACGGTAGGATACATCTCCGAACACGGGCGTTCGGACTGGTCTACTGGGCACCACTCCCATGTCCATTTTTGGCGCTTGGGCCCCACACCGGGATACGTCGGGGCGGTTACCCGCTGTCACACGCAGACTTCCTTCAAGATTTCCATGCAGGCCATGCCATCCAACAGACCCACAGCCCCAGACGATAAGCATTGTCAAGTCAATAGCAGGCCAGGACAGCGAGCCAGTCGCATTCGCCCGCCGCCCAAGAAAGAAAATAGTCTTGAACCTTCCCGATCATCAGAGCCAGGCAGATCCGCCGGGTTTTTCCCGTTCGCAGACGCAAGGCACATGAGAGCGGCAGCCATCCGTGGATGAATGCAGGCACTGGCTTGTTGCTATGGAAGGTACCAGGCAGGGGTGGGGCTTGACAAGCCAAGCTTCCCCGCGTGGGTGTTGATGGTTGATGGCGTTTGGTTTCGCGTCACTGTCGCGTCAGCCAATTGTTTGCGTGCTGCCCATGTTTCCATGGTCCGTCATCTGAACAACCCGATCCCAAGGGGTAAAAGCCACCATTCAATGTAATCGAGCCCGTGGTCGGATGGCAGCTGGAGAGAGGGGCACCGGGATTTGCAGTTTTGCCAATCAGGCTCGGGACGTGTGCGCGGGTCATTTCCGCCGCTGCTAATGCACTGCCAACGCAGCATGTTTAATTCCCATTGCACCCTCAGCAGTCAACGTCTCACCGAGGCCCAGCCCAGCCTGGCCTGGTCGGCCGCTGTAACCGCGCCTCTGAGATCAGCTTTGATGCTATTTCTAGGGGGAAGAAGGCTCTGAGAGCCAGACCGTCCGCCCGAGGACCCACCCCTGGAATGCCAGCGTCCAACCCATGGCATGGCCCGATGTCACTCGCCCCTTGCTCGCCCATGGTACGACCCCTCCCTCCGGCCGCCTCCGCTCTACAGTAGCAGTGAGCATACTGCAAACAGTACGCTCGCACACACGCGCGCGCGAACTCTCCCACTTGCGTGCGCAGGCCGAGTCGCCGGACAGTCAACAAATAAAATAAAAAAAAAAAAAACAAAGCGGACATCTCAAGTACATACACGCTGCCATCATTCGTCAGTCAGTACTCGATAGCACGCTTCCCCACAGCGGTTTGTGATGAAACCTCGTGCCCGCTCGCCCAACAAGCAGCAATGCTGAAACATCTGCACACCAATACTACCATGCTGCAGAGAGCTGCGCAATCGCCTCTCGGCTTGTCTGCAAGGCCATGCATGTCGAGGGACTTTCAGGACATGTGCTGGTTTGGTCTGCATGCCATCCACCCGCCCTTTCTGTTTCCCCTCTTGTTCGTTTATTTTCAGGGATTCTTGTTTTCAAGTCCGCATGTATATCACGTCATCGGCAGGGCTTTTCCTCGGTCTGGAGCTATGTCGGCGGCTCATTCCAGTATCCTTCGCAACGATGGACGGACCCGGCTAGTCCGACGATGCTGTAGCTGCCTGTAGTAACGGTCTTCCGGGTTCCGGGTGCCCATGGCGGTGTTTACGTGCCGCTCGTGTTTCCCATGCAAGGCCCTTCTCCAAAACCAAGACTGTAAAGTTTCCGGATTCGCTCGGGCGCACGTTAGATCACTACCCCGATCGGGCATCGCACCCAGCTAGGCTTGATGCTGTCAGAGCGTGTTGCATTCTAAGCCGCCGTGGTATCGTATCCATCTTTGGTCTGACCTGTGCGCCCAGCATCAGCGACAACCCTCGCACTTTGAGATGATGAGGCTTTTAAAAGACAAGGAAATATAGACGACTGGCTGGTCTGGCCCAATCACGATCTTTTAACCCGTTTGCCTCGGGATCGAGGTAACACAGGGCGGGAGTGGGAGACGTTACGACTGGCCCGCCGCACCTATTATCAACGGCCTCCTATGTAATCGGAACGGCCGTTGACATGAATTCTCCCGGGGCCCTCAGCCGCTGGAGGCAAAAGGGGGCCCGAGAGGTAACACAACTGTGACACCTAGGCAAACATGCACGCAGCCGCTGGGCCGTTGTTTGGTAAAGCGCCCAACTGGAAGGTGAGAAAAAAAAGTAAAGGGCCGACCCCCAAACCCTCTGAGATATCCCAAGTACTCTGAATCAGGTCCTGGTCCCTGTCTGTTCCTTCACGATGTGGCAGCGTTGACTTGCCTGCCATGCGAGTAAGGATTGCGGGTTTAGCTTCCGGGAATGTGCGTTGCTTCGCCCGTATTCTCTCACTTGCTTGTCCCTGCTCGTCGGCTGGAATTTGGCCGTTCGGACGCAGGACCAAACATTGATGGACAGTTGACAGACCGTCCAACCTTTGCCGCCCTGGCGCATCCAGGAGGCCCCTGGACTTCGGGAAACCCAACCGTGAGCATCCATGCCCGGGTCTCCACTCAGCTGGACCAGGCTACGGACAAGAGTACCGAGAGGTTACTCGTAAAACTCCTTCCTGCCCGAAGGGAGAGGAGAGGAAAGGAAGAGTGGTAAGCGGCTGGGTGCATTCCTTGTTGGGAGCGGGGATTTTGGGCCACTCTCGCCAAGTATTTCTTGTTCCGTTCTAGTAATAACACCCAAGACATGACAAGAAAGAAAAATGGACGGCGACCTGCAGGCTGACCGAAAGATGTTGCTTGTTGGCTTTCGTTTACAACCAAGGAAAAACCGGCCGCGCCCAGAAGCGTGTCGTCAAAGTCGGGCAGTCCCACAAACAAAAAAAAAAGTGTGCGTTGCTTCAGGTGGGCTTGACCTGCGTCCTGGGCACGAGGGCGCGCGGGGACGGCTCGATCGAGAGGAACACTCGATGTGGGTTGCGGGCTGGGCGCTCGCGGTGCGGATGCCGGACTGGGTCCGAACCTGCAGCGGTCCAGGCAGGGAATGGAAGGTGCGAAGGAAGCTCGAGGCAAGGGAGGGAGGGGCCGACCAATTTGCCTGCCCGGCCGAGCCACCCGACCTTTGATCAAAGTAGGCAAAGGACCATACCAGGAGGAAGAAAAAAAGAAAAATTAAAGAGACGGAAACAAGGATGACCGCCTCCAAGTCGGAAGAATGCGTACCGGCACTTAGGAAAGTGTGGCTGGCGCGCTGGGGCGAGGGCTCCGTAGAAGGGAAGGGCTTATCGGCAGTTTTTGTTTATGTTTTTTTTTTTTTATTGTTTGTTTGTTGTTGTTGCTTTCTCCTCGCCCATTTTCGAGGCCACCCTTCGGGGGCCAAAAGGAAGAAATGACCCGAGTGGATGATATATGTCCTCAAATATTGCCTCGAGCTAGCGCGAAACCCTGCCCACCGCATCAGGTCTGTCTCTGTGCCTTGCTTTTTTGTTTGGTTATTTTTCTTCCCGCAAACTGCACCTTGCTTTACGTCCCTTTGCCGATTTCTTTGGCTTATTTTGATATTGAGTGATACGAGTACGCGGAGACCGGCTGCGAAAGCAAGTTGGCCACCTTCGGCCGCCGTTTAAGTTCAGGGCCACGAGTTGAGCCACCTTGTGAAGGTTTTTTCCAGGCACGACATCAATGAGAAAGAAGAGGAAATACCAACAATGTTCGGAGATGCTTTTTGCTCCAGTGGCGGCAGCGGTGCCGGTCCTTTGGGATGGCTAGCAGTTTCAGGTCTTACGTTTATCTTTTTTCTCTTTTTTACTTTTTTTTGCCCTTATTATTTCGGCGGTGCATCCCAACAACACCGAATCGTCTGTGTTGTGCCCGCACAGATGTTTAAAAATACAACAAACTTGTTGCCAAGCTCTCCCTTGCCGGATGAGGTGGTATCCTGGCCTGGCGGCTGTAAAAACTTCAGGCACACACAAAAAAGAAAAAGGTTTTTTTTTTTTGGTTGGTTGGTTTCCTATTTTGGTAGCTCCTTCGGCCAGCCATGCCATTGGCTCCATATTACCGACGGGCTTTCTTGGCGTCCATGCGCTTTTCTCGGGGCCGAAGCAAGAAACATGTGTAGCACACACACACACACACACAAACGCACACATTTAAAAAAAAAAGTAAACATGAAAAAGGGACGCGGAACCTCCAAACTTCCAAGACACGGGCCATAGGCCAGATGCAGAGGTCTCTAATTCTCGGTGTTGTTTGCCCTCGGCTGCGTGCGGGGGCGGCACCTGCGAGGGCAACCCAAACCTGCAACCTGCACACAACCCACCATCACTAGGCTGATTCTCTTGTTTTTCTCTTGTTTTGGCCGGTGGCGTTGAAGTGGTCGTCCACACTAAGGTCACAGGCACGCCTCCTTCTCACACCCCGCCCGGGCTGAGCTCGGCAGCAGCAATGATAAGGTGATGAGTGGGTGGGTTACGTAGCGAGACGGCAGGTGGCGCTATTCCGCCCCGCTGGATCGCCCTCCCTTGGACAAGACAAGGGCCACGCAATGTCTCGGTGTCACCTAAGGACGGCTCCGTGAGCCATGTATGTATGCCGTGGCTGCCTTTCTTTCTTCCTCAAAGTCACTTCCCGTCACGCAAGCCGAGGGTCATGGTTGCGCCAGCGGGAATACCTTACAACTCGGAAAGCCTGTATCTGGCGGCTGGTAGAAGAGAGATGTCAGATGACCCATCCGCCTTCCGGGGCTGTGTCTAGAAGCCATGCCAGGAAACGGGCATCAATAATGCAATAATGAGGGGCACTATACAAGACCGCCGAAAGTGGCGCTAGGGACGGATTACCCCATGGTTACACTTGGGCACTACTAGATGGCAATAAACGGTAATGATGAGAGACAAACAGGACATGTAAAAGGAAAGGCCGCGGACACATGGGTGCACAGTGGCAAAGCGGGACGGCGGGATAATACGCATATAACAAGGCAGCATATTGGCAAGGGACAGAGATACCACATACCCGCAACTTGGGACAGACACGGGACGGAGAAAATAGGGAAATGCAAAAGCAAAAAAGGGCAGATTTACAATGACGGCTTGTCCTGCATGCGCCATAGCTCGGATGAAACGACTGGTGGGCTTTCGCAATCCTGGCGTGGACAGCTCGTTTGATCAGTATATATCTTTGTTTTGTATGTGCTCCCCCATATCGGGGCTGGCCGCAGGGCGGGAAGGATAGAATGTGCGTCCGTAGGTCAGGCAGGTACTGACATGGGCTGTGTTCTGTGGTGGCACTATGTGGAACAAGAAAACCATGGCAGCAGGGTCTGGCGGCGGGCGCGAGCATTGCAGCACGCCGTGCCATGGAGAATATGTGGTGTGCACATGTCAACGCGTGCAGCGCGTGTGGACTGCCTGCCTTTGTGTCCACCACCCAAAGGATCATTGAAGGCAATGAGAACCGTGGCAACGGGACTGCTCAAAGGCATGGATGTAAGAGAAAGAAGCGAAGGGCTTTTCTTGCCTTTGCTACCATGCCCATGTCATCTCTTGCTTTCGGGGTGCGGCCCCGACCCTTCCTCTTCCTTGCCCCTCTTACCGATACGAAGCGCGCCGGAGGGAACTAGGCACTAGAACGACGCCACCGGACAGAAAGAGAGATGCCGCGCGATAACCCACGCCGCCGTGGGTGAGACATTGCCTGCTGGCGGCCGGGGCTGGAAGTTAAAAGAGACCATCAAAGTCAGCCAGGCCAAAGAGCAAGGCCTGGGATGGCGAGTCACGCCTGTTTATCCAGAAAACGAACAAAACAAACAAACAGAACAGGCCGGCGATATTCGGACCAGACCGGGATGACGGCCATGCGAACACGTCCACAGACCTCGGGGTACACGCGCTCTAGTCTCGGTCAAGCCAGCTGGTGGGCGCGACGTAGGTGTGCATCGGGGGCCCGATATGGAGACCGTGTTTTGAGAGGCATTCTCTCTGTCTGTTTGGATACGTCGACATCGGTGCCATGTCCCAAGACCCTGTCACACGCCATCGGATACATGTGTCGCCCCAGAGACAGTAACGCAGACGGCACTTGCGTGCGTTGTTGGTGACCGAAAGTTGCGGATTTCGGAGGGTGAGCAATTGCTGACCTATCATTGGGAGCGGCACCCGTGGAGCTGGAAGCGACCAGGGGTCAAGTCAAGTCATCAATTGATTTGACGTCGAGCGTCAAGCACCAACCAATTCCGGCCTGCAGGTGCAGGTTGCAACCCCGAGACCAAAATATGCATACCATGCAACCACAACCCAGTGGCTGCTGATGGTGCCGATGTGAAACTTGATAGGGCCGGGCCCAGGGACTTTTGCCAGCTGGAGGCATGCAGACATGTGCTGATCATGATCAGGCCAGGAGACTGGAGCCGCACAGCGCGGGAAAACATTTCCATACCTTGACTAGGTGACGCCGCACACCGGAAATTTGGGCGGGTGAGACGGAAGGAAGCGCCTTGTGCTGTGCTCTCCAGCTAGGTGTTTTTGTTTTTGTTTTTTTCTCAATCTCTCTATTTCCCCTCTTTCAGGCTGGCTCTAAACCCCAAAACCCCACAGCACCGAGCATCACTGCCGCAAGCAAATGCAGTGCATCGCTGCACCACGCAAGCTTACTGACATGGCGCACGGTAGGCACCTGCTCGGCTCCAGGTCCTCGCATTGGAGAAATGACGGGATGGTTACCTGCTGCGTGTGGGCGCGTGGTCCGGGCGGGAGGCGGTCTGGCATGGACGACACATTTTTACCAGGCATTTTTACGATATCGTCATTTACCGTGACTCGGAACCAGACGGCTCCTTCCCACGAGGACTTTTGGTCGAGCGCTGCCCGAAATTCCAAGGACGTTCCGGACCATGAGTAAGAAAACAAGGTACCCAAAGGGGGAGGGACCCGTCTAACAAACCAGCGGGTCCCCTGTCTTGTCTTGCATGCGAGCCAAATTGTGCTCCCCACGACTGGAGTCCAGGAATTACGACGGCATCATTACCGGGCGCCCGACACCCCAGCCTTGCAACCGGGGGGCCATGCCAGCTTCTGGATTCGTCCAATGTTCGGCCCAGCGAGAACCAGGGCCCTTGGTAATTACGGGTCGTGTCTGTGGACACAACAAGGTCTCAGTCAGATTCACGCTAACCTGTGATCGATCTCCGCAACAGGAAATCGAAGACAAACAAAAAGATAAGTAAATAAAATAAAAATATGAGTGAGAAAAAGCGACGCAAAGAAACGTGGCCGGCTGCGACGGGCTCACGCGAGAACGAACATTGGAAGCAGATAGAGAAGATGTTAAAGGTGCCAGACGTGCCTTGCCTACCGAATAGGGGGTTACGAGCTGTGCATATGGGTAGGGAAGTGCAAATGATGCAATATCAAGCCGAAGGAATACATGCAAGCCCTGCAGTAGGAAATCCACCGCCATTGAGTGACCCTTGGAGCAGGCGTCGCAGCTCCAGCTTGGCCGCGAATCCGTTTTTGACGTGCTGCGTTGATCAGTGCACTTACTGGGCCGTTTGTGGAATAGCACCACGGCAAGCCCGACGGGAGCGAGCTTCACTGGCTGGGGGTAGAAACAGAACCGGCTTGGGAAGAAGATGGGGCGTCTCGAGCAAGCTTCGGAAAGTTGATTTAACCGAGTGGCTTGGATAGGATCGGTCATCTCCTAGATTTCCATCTCGCGAGAGGAAACAAACACAAGACGAAGGAAAAAGAGCAGCTATATTCGTCCCATGCTCGAGTGGATAACTGATATTCATTGCAGCAAAAAATACCTAGGCTCTCGGCAGCATGCACAGCGGTGGAGGAGTGATTTCGGGTGGGGGCGTGTTTGCCATGGATGCGAATGCAGGTGAAATTCGTCGTCGAACGCCCGAGGCCAAACAAAATAGCGTCTGCGCTCAAGCCTGCCGTGCGTGGCTTGTTTGGCCTTGGTCGGCACCTGCCCAAGACCAAGGTCAACGCTCCTCGGCGACCAGTTGTTTTCTCGAAACACGTCCATGTCTAGCTCGTTATTAAACGGAAGCAACAAGACCGTGCTGTGATCCTTTTGTTCTTCGCAGGTCATAGCAAGGTCAAATCCGTGCCAGACTTGGAAGATCTAACTGTCTGTCCGATGGGGAGATCAGGTGCTGAGGCTCTCTGGAAATGTCATCCATGATCAAGCATCAAAACATGTAGGCGGATTTTGACTGATGGATGGATATCTGGCGGCCGCTGCGACCACGTCCCATTCCCCAGAGTTGTCTCTCGCGTGACCCGAGAGCCGGCCTCTTGCAGGTTCAACAGCACGGGCAGAGAAGCACCAGCCAGTAGGCAAGATGCCGCCAAATTTCGAGATGGGCCTGCACGTGGGGTACTAACTTGAGGTTCGTTATGCTGGCTGGGACCGACCCCTGCTGGGGGCCCGGCATGCGTCCGAAATGGAGGGAGGCTGCTGCACCTCGCCAGACCACTGTCCCCTCCAAGGGATCGGGCTGTGGGACCCCACTCCAAGGGCGAGTAGCACCCAACCAGGAGGTGGATGCTTGTTTTGTTGTTACCAAAATCAGCCGTGACCCCCAGTTGAGTGTGTGCAAGTGGGAAGCTCGTCCCAGCGAGCGAGCCGCCCAGGGCAGCGCCTGACTAGCAAAGCGGTGCCTGGAATAATTCGCTGCATTCTCGCACGCCCTTCAGCTTCTCTCCCCAAAACTCCAGTCCCAACCGCAGAGGAAGGGCAAAGGCGAAGAGCACCCGAACCCGACCCGCCACGGCCGATGCTCTTGACGAGACGACGATGCCATTCGTGATCCCGAGCTGCGCCAGCTTTTCCCCGTCCTGCTCGCCCGCCGCCAACGGCTGCTGCCCGTGGGCGCGGCCCTGATCTCAAGATGCAGGCCGTCCCCAGTGTAAGTCGACTCGCGGTGATGTCAAGTCTTGTCGGGACGGCGTCACCACAAACACAAATCCTCCCCAGATTCCATGTGCAAGTCCAGATCCAGGCCTCTATTCTGCGTTTGCCCGCCTCTCGCCGAACTCTATCTTGGCTTTTCGCCTCCCCAGCCATCATCCCGCGATCAGACCGAACGACGACCGAACACCCAGCATGGGGAGGGCAGCTGCCAAAACGACAGCCAGCATTGGAACCGACGTCCACCAAGCAATTCCTCGAGACACCCACAGGCGGCACCACGACGCACTTCCCGCCCTCCCTACGGCACCGAATATTCTGCACGCACACCCTGCCGCCAGAAACCGCAGCAACATTCCCAACCGCTAAAATTACGGCATCTCGACTTTGCACACTTTTCACACTTTATTTTCTTTTGTCTCTGCGGACTGGACTGCTTGTCTGCTTACCAATTGCCCTGATTCTTGACCCACCATTTGTGACTTGCAGTTTCTTACTCGATTTGACTACCTACAGATTGTCGGTACCAGCAGCGTCGTGGCCGCGGCGGCCGTGGGGCTGGTCTTTGCCCAACCCTCCCAGACGGCACAGTCACGCTCATCATCGCCCAGAAGGAAGCTGTGCTCAGACCTCGACAGCTTCCGGGAACTTCCTGTGACGCTCTCCCGGCCGGCCACGAGCATAGCCGGGAGCTCGACCGCGGCCAGCCACTCTTTCTCCGACTCCTCAAAGTTTCCCCTCTCCCCGACTTCAGCCAACGCGACACGCCCCTCGCGTAGCAAACCACCCTCAACACATTCGACACAACTGACTCCTCCCAAGGTCGCGAGCAGGCGGCACTCGTTTGCCCGGCAGAGGGAAGGCACTCCATCATCAATAAGCGAGGACGCGCGGGACTCGGCGTCGTCCAATGGCTCGTGGATGCGTCGTCTGTCGATGCGGCCCCTGTCACAGCACGGAAGCGTAAGGTCAAGTGTTGGCCAAGACTCTTTGTCACTGAACTTCTCCCATGCGTCGAACACCCCGGCCCTTCCGCCCATCCCCTCTTCTCCACCACGCCAGCTTCCTCCCAACAAGCTGGTGAAGCGAACCGCACCGGCCGGCCAGCCTACACCCTCTGGCAAGCTCTCAAGGCGTGGATCCCGCTCCCAGATCCCGGCCCTGCGCAGACCCGCGACCAGCCACCAGAGGTCTGCAACATTGCAGCAGGTGCAGTACCAGGGCAGTCCACACACAGCTCTGCCGCACGCACAACCAAAATACTCTCTCGACCAGCAGTCCCGACCAGCGACGACGACGACGACGGCACAGGCGAGGCCGCAATTGGATATCCCCGAGGAGAATCTGGAAAAGAGGAGGAGCTGGAGCTCGTTTTTCCATTTGCGGGTAGTCAGATCCAGCTCGAGGAGCAGCAGTTCTGGGCGTGGGAGCGAAGCGAGCCCGGGGCCCGGCCAATTACCCGCCAGGACGCTTGATGCACGCAAGGGGAGTGCGGGCATGCCTCGCGCTTACCTGGTCAATGCGTCGGTGATGTCGGGCATTGACGCTGATGCCGGCCGCGGCGGTGCTGCGAGCACTCAGTCGCCATCGGTGGCTCCACCCGCAGCTCCACCCGCTACTGCAGCAGCTGCAGGCGGCGACCTGGAGAAGTCGCAGAAGGCTGCCGGGGCCGAGACGACGTTGGGCGATTCCGCAACTGCGGAGCCCAACCAGGCAGAACAGGACGCGGCTGGCAAAACCACGCGGCGGTCGATTTCGATGCATTTCACCTCAACGTCGGCTTGGATCGCAAGGACCGGCAGCCTACGACGCCAGAAGAGGGGCGCCGACGGCAAAAGTGGAGGCGTTCGGAACGTGTCAGCGCCTGTCGTTGGCCCCGTCTCGCCAATTGAGGCACAGGCCGGGGTCAAGCAGGATTTGCAACGCCTGTTTGCTCCGCCCACCCTTGACAAGCGACAGGCTTCCTCGACCATGGACGTCTCGGCGCCCGCACCACCCCCGGCATCTTGCCGCACCATGCATACCAACGCCATCGCCACGCGCCAGAGAAACTCTTCCTCTCCACTTCCACCACTCCCTCGACTCTCCAGCTTCAACGTCGACCTCCACCGCGCCGGCTCCTCCGCCTCGTCCACTGCAGCGCCCCGGCGGCACGACTACCAGCTCCAGGCCAGCCCCTTTCCGGCCTCTCTCACGGGCGGCTCGATCCTTTGTCACAGCCGGGATGTGTCCAACGAGCGCGCCTCCACGCTAGCAGGATCCGATCTGGACATGCGGTCCTTCATGACGGGAGACGACGATGATACTGACTTCAAGAGCGACACCATGTACGAATCCATCCGCACTGGTGGCTCTGCCCGCGTGCGCAACGTCGACACGCCGCTCGAGTCCATGTTCGACGAGTCGCCGCCCAGCACGGCCGGAAACAGCAAGACCAAGCGTCTCTCGATCCAAGAGATCCTGGGCCGCACATGGGATGCAGACACCAAGATCATGGAGGAGGACGACGACGAGAACTCTGCCACCCCCGTCCGCCACGCTGGCGTTACACACCGCACGCCCGTCGACTTCCGTCCCGCGATTGTAGATGTGTCGGGCAAACAACGCTTCGACTATGATGATTCGGCACCTGCTCTCTCCTTGGCCACTCGTGACTTTGGCCGCCTATCCCTGGACGACGACGACGACTTCGACTGGGCTCGGGATGACGAGAATGCTCTCTGCAACCATCTCTCGCCTCCGAACAGCTCCATCAACTCGAGGGGAAGCCTGCGCCTTGCCCTGGCGAGCATCAGCGGCAACGGCAGTCCCCGTTCGGCCGCCACCGGCACGCCCAGCGAGCGTCCTCGTAGTAACGTGTTCGACTGGACAGAGCCCATCTGCCCCGAAAGGATGGACGCCGATGGACCCTCACCAAGACCTAAAACCGTCCATGGAAAGCAGGAGCTGGATAGCAGGAACGGCCGCGCCTCGAACCGCAAGGGGCCGACCGCCACCCACGTCCGCAGCCAGAGTGTCCCTGTCGTGCCCGATCCGCCCGAGACGACGACGACCAAGTCGAACCCGGCCAAGTTCCGCACCTGGGCCTCGGGGCCTAAGAACGTGAGCGAGGACTGGGAGGAGGATTTCGAGTTTGACGAGGAGCCCATCACTCTGGCGGAGGGAGATGCTGCGGGGAACAGGTTCTCCATGATCGTTCCGGCTTCCATCCAGGCAACCCAGCCGACAGTCAAGGCCCACTCGGGCCAGATCCGGGAGCTGTCGCTGCTCGTCAATGGCCTCAAGAGACTTTGCCGCCACGGTCGGGATCTAGATCTTTTGAACGAGTCGGCAGAGCTGTGGAAGGAGGCCGAGGACATCATAAAACTAGCGTCCCCCGACGAAGACGAGGCCGCCGCCAGCGGCGATGCCGAGTCGGCCAACTTTGACCTCCCCGTCGTTAGCGAGCGATATACGGACGAAGGCTTCGACGCAGCCTCCTTGAACTACTCGGAAGAGTCATTCGAGGTTTCCGAGCAGCCTGGAATGTCCAAGACGGCTGTTGTCCGAGAGCGTCAAGTTGCCCGACGACGCTCCGTCTTTCCGCCCGAGGATGACATCTTTGGCGGTTGGCCGTCTCCTGAAGAGCACGCTAAACCCGCCACTCCGCAGACTCCGAACCGAACTCGCCAGACCGACACGCCCGACAGTGCCGTCATCGCCTCTGTCATTGAGGCCATGCAGCAGCAACAGCAACAACAGCAGCAGCAGCGTCGCTCCTCCTCGGCTCCCGTCAAAGGATTCCCACCCAAGACTCACGCGGACTCGAAGCTCTTCTTCGACACGAACAGCCTACAAGAACTGGTCAAGCAGGCCAACGTTCTGTTCCACGTCCTCTCCGACATCGTGCGCAAGGCCGAGCTTATAACACAGAGCCCCGCCATGACTCCAAAGCGTGAGCGGCACCTGAGGCGCGACGGAAGCCCGGCCTTTACGCGCGTCTTCACGGACCCCACCACAGCACCGCCGAGCCCTCCAAAGAGGCTTCTCAAAAGCAGCCATAGCAACAGCTCCGTCATCAGCGGGCGGCCCTCGGCCGAGTCTCGCGCCTCCACAAGCGGCCTTGGCCCGAGGTTGCACATGATGACGGTTAGCTAAGAAGGCAATGGGACGTGCTGCCTGTCTTTAGGCGGGAATAGCAGATACTCTTTGCCGACAGCACATGTTCCCTTGGCCTCCAGCCACACATTTATCCATGCCCGACGACTAGTCGAGCTGAGCATTGCGATGGGTCGTCAAATACCCCCCACGCGCTCGCTGAGAGACAAGAATTGATCAGACACGGCCTGGCGGATGGGACCCAGCTTTTGGGACGGCGAGTTTATGTGGCGACTCGCTTTTGCCCTTCCTGCCATCCGGTCTGTATATGTACCAATATCCTCCCAGGTACAATATTTAAAAAGCAAAAAAATCATTGGGGTATCGTTTTTTCGCGTCTTTTCCTCAGGTTTCCTGTTTGGCGTTTTGTTTCCTTTTCTTTTGGTCTCTCCTCTCGGTCGGTTGCATAAAAGGAGTGGTCATCTTTTCATAAGCCCATTATTCCTCTCACGCCCTCGCGAATATCTTCCCCGTAATAACTGTTTTCCCTTTCCAGCCCTGGCGGTACGGTTTTTGAGATGGTCAATTTTTTTTGGCTGCATCCCTTTTTTTTGTCTTTTGTTTTCCCACCTCGCGTCTAACTTGGTTTTGCATGGCATTTTCTTTTTGCTTTGACTGGAGCGACTCGGGGTTCTTGGACTTCAAAAAACGGAGATATTCTCGAGCCGTTTGTTTTCCTAATTTTTTTTTTCTTCGCATGTTTTCTTTTCCTTTCTCTCTCGTCTTCCTATCGCGTCAATGGTTATACAAAAAAGGCAAAGGGAAAGGTACGACAAACGAAGGGAACGGCTGAAAGAATGATACATATGTCGGGAGTACGGACAGCGCTCCAGCCTAATAGGGCGAAGAGGAGGAGGAAATTCAGCAGAGCAAAGCACACGACATGGAAACATTAGAGCATGGGTGTTCTGGCGGCTGGTCGAATGACCGGTGCCGTCGGCGTCACCGACGCGGGGGCACCTATGCCGACCGGGACGAAGGCACCGACATGTTTGCCGATCACTCGGAGATTCGGAGCGACGGCCCTAAACGGCCGGCGACCGGTGCGTCCCAAATGATACGGGCGGGGACTTAATGGTCACCGGAGCCGCCGAGCAGGACGATTACGGTCATGTATGTATAAAGCATGGAGGGGTTTCCCCGGGAAACTCACTTTCTGCATGCTTGCGTCATGTCATGAGTACGCATTGTATAGAGTTTGATGACGACGAAATCAGGAATCCAGAGATATCGTTACTTTTTCAGGGGCATAAACTTGTGATGTGTCGGAGAGATGCATAGAGGTGCCATACCAGGAGGGCTCGATTTGAACAACGCAAGAGCGGGTGTCAGTGAACTCGTTTCAACCCAAATTTTGTGTGTCTGCACAGGCTTTTTTTTTTTTTTTTTTTTAATGCCCACTCACGCTGTTTTCGCTTTTTAAATCTTTTTTTGCGTTGTTGGGAACCAGGCCCGCACGACATGGTATCTTTTTGGACACGTTTTGTACAATATATCAGCTGCGTCTGATAGCATCCGAGCATCAGAATGTAAAGGCCGTCGGCGGCGACGTTCGTATCGCGAATTGATCCAAGTCACTCACTGTTCTCGCTTCACTTCCACGCTTTACGTGATTCATTCTCCTTGAAAAGCCACATGCTGTGTGGAAGCCCCCCCTGTGCTTCTAGAATTTGCTCCGCAGCCTTTTTAAACTTTCAATATACCACTCCGGGGCCACGGCATACCGTCTGTTGGGCCCGCGTTTAAACGAACCGCACTTCTGCATGTCCATTATCCATCCGCTCCTCGGTCATCCTATCCACGGTTCGTTCCGGGGTTCTCAATGCGTTACTTAGGATCCAAAAGACGCGATCATAGCTACCACAACACTGCGTATGGTTTGATACCAAAGCTGATGAAAATGGGACTATCTGGAGGGCATCATAGCGGCTGGTGTCTGGATGTGCGCCATGTTCTAGGTTCCGGGCCTTGCCTCACTCCTCGCGCCCGTCACGACTGCAGGCGCCATATCCTGCCGAAGTCTGTTGCACTCTCGGTTTGCTCCGCTGATATAGAAGCTGTGGGTGGCTCGGGTTGGGAAAACAACACCTAGGTACCTACTTGGCTGACTGGTCCCGGTCCAGCCGTGCATGAGCGGCTATGCGAAGAGCAGCACGCCCTCCGCCGTCCCCGAGGAGGACGCCCGAATGGAGGGCAGCCGGAAGAAGTGCCCGCCTGCGATATCCTAAATCAACAAAAGATCCATGACAGGTTTCTGCGGTGGCAAGTCTATTCCTTCGAGTGCGGTTAAGGTGCTGACCCGCCGATCTTCCACCTCTCGGCCAACCAGAAATTGTTATCAGGGATAAATTCTGGAGACTTTTTACTAATTTGAAGGTCGGCAACCTTAACCGCACCCGAAGGGATAACCATGTCCCGAAACAACCATGCCACTTTTCCTGTGAATCCGATTTCCGGGCATGCACCAACCGCCCGGTGCTATGGGCGCCTGTGCCTCCTGGTGCAGCCAGGTTGGGCTGACACAGAAGTCATATGCAATTATCATAAGCGCGTCATCACTCCGGCCTCGTGATCAGTTGGCGCTACCACCACGCCAGGCAAAGGGTGCCGCTTGCATGTATTCGTTCGGGAAGAAGGAAAAAATTGAAAACACGGGACCACATTAGTCTCTGCTCCACCAGGGAAACCACCTCTCCGCGATCTCAGGGAACCCTTCACGCCCAAGCTCCTTTTGGACACGGCCTCTCCAGTCCATCCGCTCCTTCATGTCGTCGGCGGGGAGGTCCAATCCGCTTGAAATGCAGAATTTGGTTCTGATCCATTCCCTGGGTACAAACCCAGCGGTCTCCCAGTCGATGATGCCCACAATTGCTCCCGCCGTATCGACAATGATGTTCCCCGGTCCCAGGTCGCAGTGGTAGAAAAGGAACTTGGACACGTTCATGCCCAGCTCCGTGCAGTTTCGGAGAAGATTTTGGGGACTGCAGTCCTTCTCCGTGCCGAGTGGCGTGAGGAACAAGTCCGACATGTATTCGCCATCGGCACCGGATATCTCGTCTGACTGCCACGCCGCCAACTCTTTGATGATGGACACAACCCGCAAAACACAGTTGCGCTTGGTGTCCTCCTCCATCTTGGCCCAGGCTTGACCGAGGGTGTCGACATGCACTTTGCTTGCGAAGAGGTAGGACCGACCGTCGAACTCGGCGTAGTGATGGACCTCGGGGATGATGAAGCTGGGATGCCGCTTCTTTACTCTGTCCAGCGTGACGTGCTCTCGTATCGCGCGCGGAATGCGCCGGTCAAGGATGTGAACCTTGCAGTATGCTTCCCCAATCGTCCAAACCGCGGAGCAGTCACCAGCGTCGTAGACTTTCTGAAAGAGGCTCGTAGGCGGCAGTGGTCGAGATTCGACGGGAGCAGGATGGGCGTCGGTGATGGCATAGTAGGAGCCTGCGCCGTCGCTCCAGAACGCGCCAGTTGGAGGCGGCGACGACTGCGGCGACAGGCAAATCTTTCTCCCAATGACCCAAGCAGTGTCACTGGTCTCGCGTATGGAGTCTCTGGCCGTGGTTTCGGTCGCCATCGGAGCGGAGGGAGTAATGCTGACGGAGGCGAAAGAACCTGCGGATTGATTGATGCCAGGACGGACCCCTATTATGATGCATGGCTCGCGTTGGCGAGCTGAGACCGGACATGGCTGCCTCGGGATTTATATGCCTGAAAATTCGCAGGCTTTTCACATCCCTTTATCGGTGAAATTTGCAGATCAACACTGTGTTACACGCGGAACGCGCATCGACCATGCGGCTTTGTCTTGGCCCGGATCGTCTCTACGGTAAGCTCGTCGGTCCCCAGCTAGGCCCAGGGGGACCGCATAGTCTCCTCGGCCCAAACACGGCCTTTATTTTTCTCCGGCACTTTGCCAGCCTAGTGTTAGCTTAGGTAGCCCTAGCACGTCGTATGGGCCCTGGGACGCAGGGACTGGTATAATCGACGTTATATGTCCTCACTCACTCACCCACTCAGGCTCCGTCCGGCATCGAAAACATAGCGATACGTTCCAGGTGCGCCGCGACGTGCTCTCTGAACTGTGATCCAGTCACGGTTGTCGAGCCTGCCTCGCTTCTGGCGGCGATTGCAGTCTCCCATTCGTCGCAGAAGGGACAGTCCTTTGCCGTAAAGCTCGACTGGACAACTCGACCGGCAACCTCGAGATCCTCAATCTCTTCGTCCGTGTGAACCTGATGTATTTTCAAATGTTCCCTGAATGCTCCCTTAGAGTCGAAGGGCGGTGAGTTGCAAATTTTGCAGACGAATTTGGATCTGTGCCGGGACAGCTCGTGCTTAAACCACGAGCTACTGTCTGGGAAGAGAAGGTCGTCACATTGCTCATCCTTGTGCGTGCAAACATAGGGCCTTATGTCGGCGAACGCGTGGCGGACCCAGGCCTCCTGGGAGCGGAAAGCGCACTGTTGAAAACAGATCGGGCACTCGAAAGCCCCTTGCCCAGGTGATAGGTCCGCAAGGCGAGGGAGGGAAGTTCGGCTCCCTGGTTCTTCGGTCCTCGTTTCCGATGCCAGGAATGAAAGTGTGTCGTCATCATCCCCCGCTTCCGGTGACTGTTCGCTTTCAGGGGACTGCGCGCCATGCCCTCCTACAGCAGCCCCTCTCGCTTGCTTGTGGTTCCGGTAATACTGATGAACCTGGTGTCGCCTCAAGTTCGCCTGAGCGAGCCTATCAATGAGCCACTTTGATCTCCCTGTGGCTCTTTTCAGCTTTGGAGTTTCGGTCTCCATAAACCCTGCCTCGAACGTCGGAGAGACAATGGGGCTTGAAGCTACTAGTGCTTGAGTGAATCTGTCGGGAGCTGAAGACTTGCGCACGAGGGCTTCTGCGCGGAAGAGACCCTTCAAGGACTCGGACAAATCTTCTAAAAGCAGCTCAGAGTCTGTCTCCTCCTCGTCATTCTCATCCGGAGACGGCTTTGACAGAATGAACTCGAGAGTCTCTTCTAACGCAGCCTGGAAGTCTTCGAGGAGCTTGTGTATGTGTCGTAATACGCTCCCGGAAGTGGAAAGGCGGTTCTCCAGAGACGTTTTGGACGACGGCTCCAGCATGGCCCCCCTGCAGGCATACTAGTCAGCTGAGGTGCAAACTCGAGCTTCCTTTAAATGAACCACTAACATGTTCCCTGCCCACACAAAAAACTGATCCTGGATGTCGTGTATGGCGAGAGGGGTGATTGTGCCCCGGCCCGCTTCCGCTAAGATAACGGATACAGCAGCTTCCAGGCAAAACTTGATCTCGTCGCACCTGTAAACGGCGCTCCCATACAAACCACGCTCTCCGTAAGGATGGGGGATAAAGGTTATTGGAGGCAATGGCGGGAGGGGAGTGGGGGGTTTAGTGGTTAAATTGGATGTTGGGTCAGTCTCCCTCGTGGTTGTGGTATGAGAGGGTTTAGGAACCGATGCTGGCGACCCAACCGGTTGTTGAATCGACTGCTCGGCCGAAGCTGTGGCCAAAGCCGGCCCATCGTGCCAAGAATCAAGGGGTGGTTCCTCGGGAATGGTTTCATAATCACGCCCCCGGCTTGACCAGTACTCAGTTTCCCAGAAGATCCATCCGGGCGGCTCGTTGGATGGCGCGTCATTTTGCCGCTGCTTCCTTTGTGACATTCTCTTGAACGCTTGATGCGAATTTGCGTTTCTAGCCTGCAATTATCAAAAGCCCGTTACACCCGGTAGTCAGTCCCGGCGATATCAGTGCTTAGGAAGAAATTATCGAGCGTATAATGGATACCTACTTGGAGGAAAGATGGCAGATACCTAAAGGTAGATAGATAGTTGACCAGAAAGTGAGAGATTTTTGGGAAGGGTGGTCGGCCATTTCTAAATGCACGAGAGCAGCTAGCAGCCACCCCTCCATACATCGACCCGACTGATGAGCGAACCCCGCCTCGATAGGTGATGTCGTGATTCCATCTCCGAGTGCTAATTGGGCTGTGATAATTGCACTTTGCGTAAGACCGTACCCCGCCCTCAATATATGATCTTCGCCCTCGTCCCTCGTTTTGCTCCTTTCCTACCATCTCGCCACTCAGTTCACGGTATCTGTGGAAAGGTTGCCTGCTTGCCACCACGCCGTCTTCTGTTAGTCACAACGCGATGTCGGGGTTCGAAATTGCTGGCGCGGTTCTAGCATCAATCTCCACGATCATCTCGGCCGTCGACACTTACAAAAAGGCCGATCGGCGGCTCAAGTTCTGGAGGAGATTTTGGGAGCATCACATTACACTCAGCAGGGATCTGGAACACGAAAAATGCGTCTTTGAACTTAACATCAAGACTTTGTTGCTCCCCCTCCAGATTGATGATGCCAGGTAATTCATGAGGCCCCTTGCTGGATTGCATTTGTCATGGGATGACGCCGGGAAACAATTGATCCTTACTTATACAATAAATATTGCTCAGGATCCAATCGCTCCTCGACCAGCCGGGAGGGCCCGAGTGGAGACTTCCAGGAGTTGAAGAATCCATCAAGACAAGACTGGGAACCTCATACGATCGTTACCTGGGAATCATGGAAGAATTCCAAAGTGCTGTCGGCCAGCTGGAACAAGAGCTCAAACTAAAGCCCCCTGGCGTGAATGTGGGAAACGTCGAGTACCAGATCAACAGACTCTCACTCAGTGCCGATGGTGGATCAAAAGCGAGGCAGCTACTCAGGGAGCTTTCAGAACGCAACAAACAGCTCCAGAGGCTTCTCGAACAGACCGATAAGGTGGCCCAGCTCAACCAGCAGCGCAGCCGAGCCGCCCTTGCGGGGAAGATCGCAAAAACAAACCCGGTCATGCTATCTTTTTGGAAAAAGGCGACTGGCCTCTACTGGGCCTTGCAAGCCACATGGTGCAGCTGCTCCTGCCCAATGATTCACCTTACCCACATGCTGCTGGAACATCAAACTGCCCATCAAAAGCACCAGTACGAGGTGATGTTTGCCGCGTCGGAGTCGGCCATGTGCTGGAAGCTGCGTAAGGCATTTCTTATGCTGGCAGAGGCCGAGACCCAGGCAACCGCAGCTCCCAAACCTGGCGATGGCGTTTCGCCAATTAACGACCCGGTCCCGAAAGATGGCTTGAATGTCGACGCTAAAAAAGGGGAGGACTGCGCGGCCAGAGAGCGCAGGTCAATATCACGAGGCAAAGAAAGGCTCGGTGACACGAGGGAGCCTGGCGCGCAGGTGAAGATGGCGTCCGCGAGCGGCTCCTTGAGGCAGTTGGCTGGCACGATGTTGTCGCCCGTGACCAAACAAGCCGTCGACACAAAAGCTCGGGCAGAATCACCCACGCCAAGCACATCAAGGCAATCGACGTCGCAAATGACACCCCTTGCCACGGAGACAAGTGTGCAGTCTGCACCACAAGCAGTTCCCTCATCGCCAACCTTTGCGGAAATGCGCGGCACGGTCCCTAAGCTTGAACACGTGGGTGGCCAGCACGCTGGAGTTCTGCACTACAGTGGCGAAGATGAAGACTACATGTACTATTTGTACCCTGAACCCAAGGAAACGATGCTCCGATGTGAATTCGTCACATTACACCAGCTCATCAACGAGGACAAGCTGCCGCCACTCAAATTCAGGGAGAGGCTGGTTATCGCCCTTTCACTGGCGTGGTCCTTCCTCAAGCTTCTGGAATCACCATGGATCCCACATCACTGGACGACGAAAGACATAATCTTCTTCCCGGACGCAAAAGAGCCTCATCTTTTAGATCTAGAGAGGCCACACTTGAGAGGGCGGTCACCATCCGAGGATGATAGAGACAAGAGCAAAGAAGTCGCCGTCGACATTTGCTATGGGGGACGCTGGAGTCTGACTCACAATGCGGTGAGACAGGCCTCGCTGAGCCGGCTAGGGATCGTGCTTGAGGAGCTCTGCTTCAGGTGCAGCATCGAGAAGAGAAGGGCATGGCAGCGCGGCTACCATCAACAGCTGAGGCCTCGTACCAAGCAGGAGGAGCTGGAGACGGATGTTCTTGTGGGACTCGGGTGGCGACGCGAAATCAAGGAGGAGGCCGCCGGGCTGGAGTTTAGCCAGGCTGTCGAGTGGTGCTTGGACGGCAATGGCTTGTCTGTGATTGGGCCGGACTCCTGGCGGTGCGAGATGCTCAAAGAAGTCGTGTGGCCCCTAGAGAGGGCATGTCAAGAATTCCGGAGAGACGATGTGCCAGGGCGTATGGAGGGATTGGCAGATACTAAAACTGCCGCGTGCTGATTTGAGCGATATCATAAGGTTGTTCCAATGGCTGTTCCCCTCCAGAAACAGTAGAGACGAACTTTGTATAAGTCACCGTCTGCTGCCTATGTTACCCTGGACAACGCCAAGAGGAAAACGTCGAGGGCGTGGAAGAGGTAAGCGTCGGCGGCCCGTATGTGCCACGCGAGGCGGCGCAATTTGCCCTGAACGGTTTGGGAGATGAAGATACATTGAAACGCCACTGGCTTGCGAACGCGCCTGCTTTGGAGGCCAAGCTCATATTTTGAAGATTTGCCTAGGAGACATTTCCTCAGCCCCCTCCCTGGTTCTAGGTAGAATTTAACTCTTGTAACACTCCGTTCCGGATATGCAATCCAGATGCGGTGTTGTTATTGCCGAGCGTGTTTGCCTGCACCAGGCAGCGTCTGCTTACCTAACGAGTCTTTGATGCGCCCATCACAATTGGCCCGACGGCAGGACGCACGAGCCACAAGCGGGAGCTGCCCCGTCGCTGCCTCGTCTCCACGCGCAGCGGCGTAGCGGATTGGTCAGGACGGAGCTTTCTAGCTGCCTGGACCCAGCGCGCCGCCAGCACGGGCCTCGCGACATGGGCCCATGTAAACAAGGAGGACTGGAGGGGAGCGGCTTCCCACTTTGGACAGGGCCGGGCCCATTGGACTGGGCAGGCGGCGGTGAGCAGCAAATTTCCCACGGCTGAAAATCAACAAATCCCCTTTTTCGCTCTCCCCACACAAAACTCCACCGCCCTCCCGCTCAAAGAGCTTGACAGCAACCGCAAACACCATCACATCCATCTTTGCTCGCTCTCTTCCCAAACGTCCTTCTGCCTCGCTCCATTCTTGCAACCACGCACACCAGCCAGCTTTCACCCAGACAGTAGCCAAAATGCGCGAGATTGTAAGTCGAGCTGCCCATGCCCTCAGCAAGATTCACGGGTCGCGTTTGTCCCTTCGGTGCTCGGTCGTGAACCCCACCATCCAGCATCGTCGGCCGCGTCTCTGAGGCGTCTAGCCTGCCTCGCGACCCGACAAGCCTCGCCATCAAAACTGATACCAGAAGCTGACCACCGTCTTTTTCTCGACTACAGGTCCACCTCCAGACCGGCCAGTGCGTAAGTAACAACCGTCCATCCAGTCCTCAAACCGGCAGCAAACGCTAGGATGCTAACCATCTTTTTCTCAGGGCAACCAAATCGGTGCTGCCTTCTGGTACGAACCACCGCTCGCACCCACCACGACCGCGATCATCCATCATTGATACTGACTTCCTGGGCAGGCAAACCATCTCCAGCGAGCACGGTCTCGACAGCAATGGAGTGTATGTATTCCGTTTGGGAGATCCTCGGCCACATGTCCGTTCACCGCTCTGACATATTGGTGCAGTTACAACGGTACCTCGGAGCTCCAGCTCGAGCGCATGAGCGTCTACTTCAACGAGGTATGCAGATAGACTCCGAACGCGTCTCTCTTTCGCAACCACGTGTTGTTTTTCTGACACCATTGCCTCCCCGCGCTCTAGGCCTCCGGCAACAAGCATGTCCCCCGTGCCGTCCTGGTCGATCTGGAGCCCGGCACCATGGATGCTGTCCGTGCTGGTCCCTTCGGCCAGCTGTTCCGCCCCGACAACTTCGTTTTCGGCCAGTCCGGTGCTGGCAACAACTGGGCCAAGGGTCACTACACTGAGGGTGCTGAGCTGGTCGACCAGGTTCTCGACGTCGTCCGCCGCGAGGCTGAGGGCTGCGACTGCCTGCAGGGTTTCCAGATCACCCACTCGCTGGGTGGTGGTACCGGTGCCGGTATGGGTACCCTCCTGATCTCCAAGATCCGCGAGGAGTTCCCCGACCGCATGATGGCCACCTTCTCGGTCGTGCCCTCGCCCAAGGTCTCTGACACGGTCGTCGAGCCCTACAACGCCACCCTCTCGGTCCACCAGCTGGTCGAGAACTCGGACGAGACGTTCTGCATCGACAACGAGGCCCTGTACGACATTTGCATGCGCACCCTGAAGCTGTCGAACCCCTCGTACGGCGACCTGAACTACCTCGTCTCGGCCGTCATGTCGGGCGTCACCACCTGCCTGCGTTTCCCGGGTCAGCTGAACTCTGACCTGCGCAAGCTTGCCGTCAACATGGTTCCCTTCCCCCGTCTGCACTTCTTCATGGTCGGCTTCGCTCCCCTGACCAGCCGCGGCGCCCACTCGTTCCGCGCCGTCACGGTGCCCGAGTTGACCCAGCAGATGTTCGACCCCAAGAACATGATGGCTGCCTCGGACTTCCGTAACGGTCGCTACCTGACCTGCTCTGCCATCTTGTAAGTGCTCACAGCCACGAAACTTTGCTTCTCTTGCTGGCAAAACCAAGCAATCTGTGACTAATCATCCGTCGTTTGCGCCAACCAATAGCCGCGGTAAGGTCTCCATGAAGGAGGTCGAGGACCAGATGCGCAACGTGCAGAACAAGAACTCGTCGTACTTCGTCGAGTGGATCCCCAACAACATCCAGACCGCCCTCTGCTCCATCCCTCCTCGGGGCCTGAAGATGTCGTCGACCTTCATCGGCAACTCGACGGCCATCCAGGAGCTCTTCAAGCGTGTTGGCGAGCAGTTCACCGCCATGTTCAGGCGCAAGGCTTTCCTCCACTGGTACACTGGTGAGGGTATGGACGAGATGGAGTTCACCGAGGCCGAGTCCAACATGAACGATCTGGTCTCGGAGTACCAGCAGTACCAGGATGCTGGTGTCGACGAGGAGGAGTACGAGGAGGAGGATGAGGCTCCTCTTGAGGCCGAGGAGTAAACGGCCGCCTGATTGGTCCCTTCCAGCCCACCTCACGTCTCGGGTTCCCGGATAGCACTTATGGAGTAGATTTACCTGGCATATGTCGCTCCCTGGGACGTCATGTGGCATGGGTGTGTCGAAACTACTTGTCAGTCACAGCGCCTCGGGGCGTGCGGTACACGGCCGCACTCGACACTAATCTAGGCCAGTTGGCGGGTATTGGAGGATTGGTTGGTTGAGAGAAAGAAGGACAACATGCCTTGGACGCGGTTGTTCCTGTTTTGTTTGCAGTTGACCCCTTTACATTAGCCACTTTTATTGTGCAGAAAATCAGAGATATTCTCTTCTGATGTCAACCCACTTGTTACGTGTCTTGAAATTTTGCTGTGAAGAGATGTCTAGTACCTATGTAACGGGGTATCATAAAGAAAAGCCACAAACAGACTAGGCAGACTGAGAACTATCCAAGGCATCTAGAAATATCCTTGCCGAATACATATAGTGCAAGGAAGATGATCTAATCGGAATCGGAGTCATAGCTAACCAAGCCAGCTGCTACGGGAGCTTGAACTTCAGCAAGTCCCGAATCTGGCGGTTCCCCTGGAGTAAGCAACGAGTTCGGTGTCTCGGTCCCCGTTATTGCGTCTCCCTCTTCTTCTTCTTCTTCCCGCTTGCGCTTTCGCTTGAGGCCAGGTAGTGCAATGGGGCGCTGGGGAGAGTCCCTAGTCCAGCCTTCCAGAAACGGGTCTTTTATCTTCCTGGTGTTCCTCCCGATCTCTTGTATCAAGCCCTCCATGGTCCTCTCCTTCTTGGCTGCCGATTTGAGTTTGTTGTTGGCTTGTCCGAGGGAACCCCTCGACGGACCGGGACTGGACCTTGCCGTCGTGGGGATCGTGTCGATGTCCTTCCCCTTGATTTTCGCACCATCAATTCTATGCTTGGGCGCGGCACCGTCGCCGTTCCTGTCATGACCGGGGGCAAAAAGGGGCCTCGTCAGGGCCTTGTCATCGGCGGCGTCGTCAGCAGCGTGGCCAAAGTCGACCAGCGAGGCCCTGACGCGGTCGACGTCCAGCTCCGGGCCCAGCACGACGGCGTCGTCGTCC
>GL876969.1:2828751-2856807 GCA_000193285.1 Magnaporthiopsis poae ATCC 64411 | reverse complement strand
ATGGTCGGGCGCGTGCAGGTGCCGCACCAGACGGGGAACGGCATCTCGAACCGCACCGTCTGCGGCGCGGCCGAGGAGCCGATGGGGTGCCGCTTGCCGTGCAGCTGGTTGCCCGACACGGTGCCCTCGACGTCGGGCGGGACGTAGCGGCCCATGTTGAAGCCCTGCATTTTGGCAGTTGGCTTTGCTCTCGTTTTTAATTGCTCCTATTCCGCCGCTCCGGGAAAGAGAACCTAGCTATTTCGTAGGTTCGAAGAACATTCAAAGTTGGTGATATGCTAGAATTCGAGCCCCAGCCGATTGACGTTGCTGTGGGGCCACCACCGTCATTGGAGGCTCCTTGGGTTACTGTTGAGCGGCTGCACCGCGCTTTCCCGTTGAAGCGTCCACGGATGAGTTCCATGGCACCTTGACAAACGCCAACCACGCCACCATTCGCTTGCAAAAACAAAATGCCAAGTCCTTTCATTTCCTGGCATCGTCCAAGCGACACTCGCTATCCAGTTTCCTTGGTTCCAAAAAGCCCACATTCCCAAGGACAAAGATTCATCAGGAAGCTTGACACATCACCAGACAACCCGCTAATCACTTGTTCTCAAGATCCCATCACTCGATTTCAATACCTGATACCCATCTGACGTCTACCACGCCAGTCTACACCATGGCCAAGTCCGCGGAGGCGGTGGCCCAGGGTACGCCTCTGGCACCCAGCGGACGCCGACAAAGGCATCCGCGTCCTCCTTCTAGTATCAAGGATCTCCGCCGACGCCGCTGGTGATCGTCTGCCGCACCCCCCTACGGCCACGCCAAGGCGGTGTCTCTGCCGAAGCCCGACGAGTGGCACGACTTCCTCCAGACGGTCGTGCACATGTCGGGCACCCCCGTCTCCAAGCTCCAGACCTTCCAATTCTACCAGCAGACGGGGAAGTCGCGCGACAATGACCGCGAGCCCATCGGGACCGCCTCCTGGCGCGAGGTCGCGGACGACTCAACCATCATGGTTGAGGTGCCAGGTCCGCTGCCCATCGGCCCCCTGGCTGGGTTTTTGAACCGCATCGGACCCCGGGCCTAGCTGGACGATGGTTAGTTTGATTGTTTCGACCGATGGGTCTATCGAGGGGCGGCAACAGCAGCATGCCGATCTGTGCTCAAGACAGCAATAGGCCACACGTACCAGCCGTTCGAGTTCACCCTCGACTGGACGGTGTGGACGCTCATGATCGAGCTTGACTACAACATGCTCTCCCCCCCTGCATTGACAGCGACTTGCGCACGCGAACGAGGAGCTCCGGCCTGACTTGACGCTACGACACTACGAAGTGGTAGAGAGTAGCACCATCCTCTTTTACCTCAGCTATTAAGCTCGGCCAGAGCTAGAACGACGCTATAACCTTAACCCAGGAGAGACTGCGTAATACGAAGAGAGGGGACAGCAGAACAGGAGCGGTTCGGATTTCATTGCTACAACATAAATTGGCTGGGATTATGCGCAGCGACCTCCGCTCCGCTGGTAACGGATTTCCCATCGTCCTGGCTTCTCACCCCTTGCCAGGCGTAACGTCACCAGTTCGAGATGGATCGTTGTGTCTTGCACATACATAGCGTACCTGGGCAGTGGAGGACAACAATGGGATGAACTAAATTCGAACATGAGATACAAATCGCTCGTCTACCAGTGAAGTTCCGCACATTGGTCTCCACCGATCATGCCAAGCAGAGATTGTGGGTTGATTGCATTGGAACCACGCGACTTTCTTGCTCGCGTTTTTCTCCTCCCGAGCGGCACGGCGCAACATCTTTGCGCTCGTTTGCTTCTTTGGGGCATAAAACACAACTGCCCACGTTCGTGACGAGCAGAAAAATACGGCTGCCTAAACCCGCCTTGGGACCCACCACCGGCCAGCCATAGAGGTGGCTCGTACACGACGCGCCGAATAAAAGAGCGAGTGGGTGGGGTGTATGTGTGTGTGTGAGTGTGTGTGTCTGGTAGCCGGGTCCCCGATGAGATTCCCGAGACAGACAGCGAGAGAACCTTGTCCCTGGTCCACGGGGCTGGGGCGAGGCGGGATGCAGGTGGTTTGTGGGTATGCTGAGGAGGAGGAGGAGGAGGAGGAGGAGGAGGCTGTGATGGGTGGATGGAAGGAGTGAACAACGGAGCCGAGCCACGGCCTCGACCCTCCCATTCCGCCGAGTTGCTCGGGCTTGGTTTCTCCGTTTTCGGCGGAATCCTTCCAGCTCGCCCTCGCGCCGGCCGGATGGTTGAAACACCTCCCACGACAACCAAACTTGGCAGAGAAAACACAGCACCCCACGGAGATGGGCGATGGGGCGCTGAAAAGATGATGAAGAGACAGAAAGAGAGAGAGAGAGATGGTTCCCAGTTCCCGCGCCAAGCTCTTACTTACGCACGCTCATCGGGACTGCTGCTGCTGACGGGTCCCCGAGCCCATCTCCACCCAGAGCGGGCTCCTCCTCCTCCTCTCCCGCACGTCGTTCCTCGCTCGCGGGCGGCGGGTCGACTGGCCTCTTGCCCGTCTCCCTGGGTCTCTTCGTTGCTGAGGGGGTGTGGGTTCACAGGCCGTTCGTCTGGTCCGCGTCAACGTCACATCGATTCTTTTTGCTCCAGGTGGACAGACAGGCAGGTAAGATCCCAACCTCCCGGGGTGGCGTCTGCATCACGACGGATGATGTTTTAGACCAGTGGCAGGACAGGACAGGACAGGGTTAGTTTGCCAATGACACGAGATGGATGGAGCGTCATCCATGCAGACAAGACATCAAGTCCCCGGGAACTGGATACATGGGACGAAAAAAAGACTCCACCGCGCAGCAGCATACATACGAGGCAGATTGCGGCTATGCTATGCTTTGCTACTTCCATCGTTCACGAGATTGATGTCGACGAGGCCAGGGCCCGGGTTGGCGGTCGGTCACAGGCGGGCGATGATGATAAGGTGGATCGGGGAGATTGTCGTCGACGGCCATAGATTGGCCCCCAGCAGCTCATCAAAAGACACTTGATGAAATCACCACAGCCGTCTGACTGCATAATGATAGTCCCCTACCGAGCGGTCATAACCGATACTACACCGTCTGTCTGGGATTTTGCCATGTGTCCTCTCACACACACGCTCTCTCTCTCTCTCTCCATGTGCCTTCGAACCTTGTGTTTGGGTGGTGGTGGCGGTGGTGGGTGTGCCTTGTTGACGCCAAGTTGGTTAGCAGCAGCCAGTCAGACAGACATACCCGTCAGATCTTGGGGCCGCCCGCCGGTCCCCGTTCAGCCCTATGAGATTCTTGAAGAGGAAAAGGGCGGTCAAGGGCACACACGCCTCATCCCTTTCCCCTCCTCCCCATCCATGCACGCACATCGCCCCGGCCGATGGGTTCAAATAGGGTTCTGACGAGAACAGGCAGCAACAAACAGCAACTAGAACAAAAAAAAACACACCCCTTTTATTTCCTTTTTCCTCCCTTCCCATCCAATAAAGCCCCCAACGGCCTCCAATATCTTTGGGGCTAAGGGTCATGGTTGAGTGGTGTGGTGATAGGGTCATATTCCAGTGGAGCGGTCTGTTTCGCAGGACACACATGCAGCAAGCCTGCCGAAGAGCGGGCAGCGGAAGACGCGCCATGCAGCACCACAGCCAGCCAGCCAACAAGACCCTCCCTGATCTGAGACATGCGGCGGTAGATTCCCGCCGGCTGAGAGCGCAAAGAGCAACCCGAATCAACACACCTCTCTTTCTTCTGGACGGTCGGCCATAGTCCGCGCCGACGCCCGACCGGCCCGAGGTCTACATGGGTGGTCGGTCGTATTAAGGAAACGCGAAAAAGAAGGGTGTGCAGAAACAAACAAGATCTGAAAAGGGCGGGAAGGATAACAACGAAGAAGGAAAAAGTAAACGAGATTCAACGTTGCTCTGCAGCATGCCTCTCGTTTACTACTTTCTTCCCTCGATAAAAAAAAATAAAAAGGCCGACATGCAGCACGACGGGGCCAGCCAGAGGCTCAGCCTCTCTCTGTGAGGGGGTCCTCCCTGCTGCGTGGCGTCGGGATGCGCCCACATGGAAGCGTCCCTGCAGGGTACGATAATCGGGGGCGGCGCAGTGTGAGCGGCCGGGTTCTCCTCCTGACCCCTTGATTGGTGCAAACGTGGGGGAAAAGAGAGAAAAAAACGCGCGCGACATTGCAGGGAAGGGAAGAAACTCAAACAGCCCATGCCGGCTGCACCCAGCCCCAGCGAGGTCGCCGATGAGGGGGTGGGCGCCAGGAGAGAACCCTTTTTCTTTTTCGTGGGTGGGGTTCTTTTTTCAGCTCGACGCCGGCTTGTCCACGATACATCATAGCTTCTAGTTCGGGATAGGAAACACCCCATGTCAGGTGCTATTCCAGAGGATCAGAATGGAACCCTCCCACGGACCAGAAACGGTCAGGTCAAGCGACAAGATGGCATCAAACATTTTGCGCCAAGGATGGGTACCCTACCCCCAGTTCTGCGCTCCGAAAAGAGGCGGACTCGACAAGCAATATTGTCAAGTCAGTCGGTATCTGAACAAGGCAGCCAGGCCGAGAAACGCGAAATCAGGCGCTTCTTGGTAACACGAGAACAGGCAAGGGGACATTTGGAGGTTCAGCTGGCCACACACGGAATCGAAATCGAGAGATACCTGGGCGGCCTATCATGTCCGCACTCTCCGGTCGTCCGGCACAATCACTTAGCCCGCAGCAGCCCTGCGGCGCCAATAGGTCGTAGGGAAACGAGGCATCCCTAGCGCGTGTTGGCAAACGGGAAACGGCCTGCTTCGAGAAAGTCTTGGGCGTGCGGCTGCGGCAAAGGAACGCACAACCAGCCCTATCACCGGTCGGCAGATGATGGAGGAAGCTTCATTGGCTGCGCCAGCTTGGCTGCGGCACGCAAATTTCCAAGGTCAGGATCGGACCATGTCCAGAATCATCAGGGACCTCGGCGACTGGGGCCAACGCAGCAGAACCGGTCGGTCCTTTTACTGTTTGGGCTGGCCGCTTGGCCGGATACGGGATGTAAAGTGGTATTGCCCAAACCCGAGCTTGATGGAAATGCGAGATGGGGTATCGGGGGCCGGAACAGGGGCGCATCACCAGCGGCATTGGTAAACCTGCTGGACGATTGATAGGCCGGGCGGAGTTAGATTGAGGCACAGGCAAGGAGACCTTAAAGGCAAATGTGCTGGCCACATATGATGGGATCGCGCGCGGGACCTCAATTACCAAGCACAGGGAGGTGGACGGGCAGGACAGACCACGGGGAGGCAAGACGTTGTGATTCGCCAGAATAAGCGAGAGTCCGGGTCAGGGAGACTTTTGACTTGGTGGACAGCCGGGTTCCAGGAGGGAAGAAAGGGCGGCGCCGAGGGCCTTGTTGCGCTGTTGGTCGGTCAGGGAGTGCCCTGCCTTTTCCCTTCCGTCGATCCGACGTGGAGATGAGTTCCACCCCCATCCGCGACGTGAATTCCGAGCAGGTGGCCAGAGCTTCGTCCGGATCGGGACACATCTTTCGGGCTTTGGCCATTTCGCTTGAGGAAGGCCATCTTCCTGCCGGCCAACTTGCAAGCGGAATGCTTCGAGCACAAGGGTCGTGGGAAATGAGGGCCGCCGGGCATCAAACAGACAGCACCAAAGCAACAAGGCGGTGGAAGTTGCGTCGTCTCAGGGCAAGGCCGTTGCCTGCAGATCTGCCGCAAAGGGCCCCGCCGCCTTCTCCGCCAAGCTGGCCAGGGCGTGTGGAACGAACATCAGTGGAGGGAGAAAAAAAAAAAAAGAAAGCGTCTGATAGGCCCGTTCGGACTGGCCTCCATTCCTCAGTCCAAAGCTTCGATTCCTGGGCGGCTTTGGAGGAAGTGGCCGCCATGCCCGCCTCTGTGACGTTGCAGAAGCCGCATCCCTCACCGGGTACAATGTCGGCGCCGGGAAAAGCGGTGCGCCAGGATGCTCGCGCCCCGTATACTAGGAAAGATATTGTTGATGCCTAGCGACGAGACCTGCGCATCGGGGCAAGGAGGGCGTGCGCATAGGTAGGTGGTACCTACCTGGATAGCTTGTTGTTCCTTTGTCGATTTTACCGCCATTTGCAAGACGCAGGCGGGCAGGGGACGACAGCTGCGTGGCTGGGGTGGTGGGTGTGGTGTCGCGAATGGTGGCAGGTCCGCATTCGTCATGGCTGGCCTCTCTTTTGGATTAGGACGCCAAGCAAAACAGCAGCAGCAGCAGCAGCAGTCAGGGCAGGCTGCATGGCAACGGAAGGGGAAAGGGTGCGGGAAATTACGCACAACAGCGTCGCGCATCTTGCCGCCTCGTGCATCAGGCACCCCCGAGATGCGGAAGCAGAAGGGTCATGCGGCCCTCGTCGCGGCCTCGGGGGAGCTAGCCAGCTGCGTGGGTGGGCGTGGTCCGCCCCCGGGGTCTGGCCGCCCGCCTTTCTTTGCTGGTGGTGAGACCAGACGCAGCAAAAAGTAGCGGGATGGTTACAGTCCAAATGGCGGGGGCAGCAGGTCCTTGTCTTTGCTGGCTTCCGCGCGTGCTTTTTGTGGGGCTGGGTCGCCGGGGCCGCACCCATGGCGGGAAATTAGGGCGAGGCGCAGCCTGAAAAGAAAACTCGCTCGCTAGATTGGAACCCCTGCCCACCACACGCAAATCCCTCGGCTCTCCTACTGGAACGCCAAGCCTTTTCGATCGTGGTCCGCCGCCCGGATCCGGTCCCGACTTGGGCTTCTTGTTGCCCGACTCGCAACGCTCCACGCAACGCCCGGCACTATGTACCAGCTGGAGACACTGTAGATAGCACCCGACCATAGGCAGCGAGCCTCGGCTCGCAGTGGGGCTCCGGGGGGAGACGCAAGAACGAGCCGATTGCTGTGCAG
Source organism: Magnaporthiopsis poae ATCC 64411 (assembly GCA_000193285.1). Taxonomy (NCBI): domain Eukaryota; kingdom Fungi; phylum Ascomycota; class Sordariomycetes; order Magnaporthales; family Magnaporthaceae; genus Magnaporthiopsis; species Magnaporthiopsis poae. Next base: position 2,849,907 of record GL876969.1, on the reverse strand, counting down.
CCCACCAAAAGTCTCCAGTTCTCGTCGGTAGTCTCAGTTCATGCTAGCGTATGCTTCTTATCGTGATGCAAATAGCGTCATTCCGCTGTTTTGTCATCTCGGCGCTTCTCATGCCCGTCCGACGCACCACAAAAAGTCAATGATCTGGCACCGCCTCGTGCCGCCCCAAGCAACACGAAGCTTCGGCCGCTCCGTAATGGTCTTGGACGCCGCCGTGTACTTGTCATGAGATCTTCCACTTTGCACCCAGTCGATGCAGAGACCCTCACGCCGCGTTTGTGTGCCCCGAGGCTTGATGTCGGCTGCTTTCCCGGTTCCAGCGTCGATATAAAATGACCCATTCATATAGGTCGGCTACGTTTGCATATGGAAGTATATGTATACATGTTGTTGGCATAAGGGTCCATCCATTTCCGAATATCGGGCGTGGCTGCACCACCTACGATGCAGCTGCCCTTCCCGTGTGCACCGTAACCCGACGCAGCCTCTTTGACGAAATATTGCTTGACGTAGACCGCATAGAACCGGCACAGTTCCACAACATCCAAAAGTCCGCCTGACAGTACGCCCGGGGCTCGGGTTCGCCCTCAGGGTCGCCTTCAAGGTGGGGTTTGTGACGAGAGCTAAAAAGGACGAGAGCTAAAAAGAGCATAATAAGAAACTATGACAAAATTCACCCTCATAGTGACATTATCTTGCGGCGGCCCGTAACTCCAACAGGCCCGCGGCATGTATTTTGCAGCCAAGATACAGCCAAGACAAACAAGCTTACAATTTAACACCCCTTTCTTTTTTTCCCTCTCTCTGCCTGTGGAGGTGTATGTAGATCGGCATTTGTGGATTGTGTTCGCGGCGGCGGAAGTGGTGAGTGCCTTTCCACGAACAGCATTGCAACCTCGAACCCAGCATGCGGGGTCGCAGGTGCGCAGCCGACACGGGCTGCACGCATTGCACATAGGGTAGGTTACCCATTCGGGTGGGGCCCGCCGTCTTCGTGTCAAGGCCGCCAGGAACGTCGGCCGCCTCGCCTCGCCTGCGGGCTTGGCCAGACGGCCGACCATCCATCTCGCCCAAACCTTCTCGAGTTGGGTATAGCGGCTCTGTGCTTACTCACATGCACTGGTACGATGGATTTGATATTTCTGGTGAGTGGGAGCGGATGTTATGAATTAGGAAAAGGACTGGATGCACACGGGCGAGGGCTCGCCAAGCCCCTTCCTAAGGGAGAAGATAATGGAATAAAAAAAATAAAAATAAAAACTGGTTATTATAAGCAAAGTACTAAGTACAATAAATCGTGCAGCCTATCCGATACGAACCAGCTCATTTGCTATCATGCCATACATATGCCGTTTAGTCCATACCGACGCATGTCTTTTGATATGTTTCTCGAGATTTAGGGCCTTGTCTCGGGTATCACAATGTAGTGCAAGCGTCACGCCGCCCCGGTGTCTATCTGGGGTGCACGGTGCAGCGGCCCCACACCCCCACAGGGCGGAAGCTAATTGGGCAAAATGGTTCACTGCAGCTCAACGTTGCGCTGCAGCTAATTTAGGCCAGTCGCATCAACGGACAGGAACAGGAAAGAAAGAAAAAAAAAGGGTTAGTAATAAGGAGCTTAAAAAGATTCTTTAAGGTCGGGGGTGTGTCGATCCCGCACATCGCCGGCTCGCGATCGGTGCTCGCTCCTTCAACATAGCCCCGGTCACAGCATTATGAATCATGTCGACGCAACACTGCCGGAGTCGGTCACGGGCGGCCATCGTTTTTCGCATTGTGACCATGTGCAAACAGTGGTGGATGGTATCGCAAAGCACCCCTGGAAGCCGTACCCACCTCTCCCCATGCAAGACTGAGCGGACCCACACAAGCTCTTTGGAATGATGGTGGCCTTGCCGCAAGCGGTCAAACGCTATGTACCCACCCTTGCTCTCCCGTTCGGAACCGGGCCTTTGGAGCTCGCGCCCGCGCGGCGCCCCATTCTTTAAAGGCCATGTGGGCATGTGGGTCATTCAGCCCTATGGAACGGAGGACAAAGTCGCGGCCCAGCCAATCACGTCTGCAGCCGCTGAGTCCGGCGACCCCGAATATGAGGGTGAGGGGTCGGGTCGCCCAGCGCGCGGGACAGAAGTCTTGGCAACCGGCAGCAACACGCGCGTTGTGTGAATACCGGTAGCTGCGATCTGCTTGCCTCCTCCGGCACGTAGATAGCTGTCGACGCGAGACATTTGGCCCCGATGGCGGTGTTTGATCCTTCCGATCCCCGCCGCTTGGGGCGAGAGAGCCGTTACGCCAAATCTGAGATCATAATCATGTCACTTGGAGAAAAAAAACAATGGGGCACTAAAAGCGGTGCCGACCTACGACATGGGCTGGTGATCTCCGCCCTCGCTTCGCCAAACAAGATCGACATGATGCCATGGAAAAAAAAACAAATGCCGTGCTGTAAAATGACCAACCTGGGCTAAATCCGTCCAGCGGCAGATTACCGTTTTCGCGTCGTCAATTAAGTCTAGCGGTGCAATGTACTCGTAACTTGCCTACCCACCTTGTGATAGCTCGTGGAAGATACGGGCTGTTTTCAACCAGATTAGATTGCCCTGCATTAAGGTTCGCCGCCGTCACCTGCTCCTCCAATGTCGGCGTGCATGGTGGGGTGGTTCACACGACGGTTGACAGCGCACACCTGCCTGATACGCGTATCCGGAGTTGGTTAGGCGGCGCAGCAGCTCCCTCTCGCGTTTCCCAGACTACCTGGTACCTACCTAGCTGCAAACCTTCAGCTCCACAATTAAGGCTGATGCTGTCTGGTCTGGCTTTTGCACCGCCTCCTTTGCTTGCCGCCTTTTTGCTCTCCAAACTGATAGCTTCACCGCCAGAAGAGCTCCCGAGCAGCTTTGTCTCGGGTCTTGGAAAGCTTCTATTGCATGGAGGTGGGGATTTTTTTTCGTTGGCGGGCTCCAGTCGCCTGCGTCACCGTGTGCGTGTGTGTGTGAGTTGAACGCGGCTCTGCCATGGAGCGCCTGGAAGCACACGCCCTCCGCCACCACCACCGTTATAGCCTGCATGGCGACACCCATGTTTGGACCGCCGAATTGACACGGAGCTGAAGGGCGGCTGGCGTCCCCATCGGGCGCCGGCTGCAAGCGTTTAGTAATTTGAATGGAACCTTGTTGAAAAAGGCTCAATAGAGACCGAATGAACCAATGAAAAAAATACATTGCCAACTTTACTAATTGCTTGGCCGGATCGCCCTCCCGACATTGTGCCAGTGGGTCGGCCAGAAACCCTACCTAGTGTAACCAGGGTCGGTATAGCAGCCCTGCGACGTCACTGGGCGTCGCGCAAAATGTTTCGGCACTCCCGCCCCATCCTCCCGTTCAACAGAGTAAGAAAAAGATGCAGGTCAAGCCCGAGACGGGCTGGCACAGGAAAGAAACGATTGTTATCCCCTTTCGCTTTAGGCTCTTCGAAATCTACTCCCTTCACAACCGGGCTGCTGTCCCGCATGCTTGCATGGCTGATGGTCTTGTGCGCGCGTGGGACTCCCGCGCTTATCAAGATTGTGGGGAGCTAACGAGAAACAAGACAAAAAGCCACACAGCCCTACAAGGCGAACTCGCTCATTCTCCGCCGGCGGTCTGATTGGGCGTCGCCGGGCACGGGGACTGACTACGGCATCCGAAAAGTATTTGAGCAGGAGCTGGGGCGGAGGAGGGGTAGACGGCGGCGTGAGATGCACGATCGCTAGCTCTGTATTCCGATATGGGGGGATGCTTCCTGTTTGGGCCTTCGGTCACCAAGAACTAGTTGCGACGATTCGGAAAGCAGCTGTGTACCTGTATATGCAGGGCACAAAGTCTTCGGAGTCGCCTTAAAGACGGGAACAAACAGCGGCATGACTGCCTTGGGAGTTAGTGTAACGACATTCGTTGTAACGTGTTGGTGCAGATGGCAACGAAGACGGCCCAAGGGGGTGGGGTAAACAAGAGACAAGGGAACAAAACGGAAGTAGTGAACAGGCAGCAAAGAAACAACAGCAACTCTATCCGAAATAGAAAAGCACTGAGCAACGGAAAAACGACCTCACTGCAGGTTCGCTTGAAACAAAGTCCCACAACGCTCGGGATCCGGACCCCGACTTTTTTCAGCGTGTGCGACCAAACCACCAGGCTAATGGGGCGGTCAAGTTGGGCTTGCTTTTGGGGCGCTTGCCAGCCGATGCGGCCATTTCTTTGCTTTTTTAATGGGGCGGTGGGGAACGGCAGCACCAGCCACACTCCATCTCTTCGTCTCCCGTTTTCTCGACGGTTTTGAAAGAATTAGCCCGCTTTCTTTCTTACAGCCAGCGGTACCTAGCTGCCGCTGCTCCAAGTCCGACCAACCATCGCCAATTTGGTTCCCACATGCACGCCCTTCCGAAAACTTGCGCAGGAAGCCGCAGGGGGGCTTTTTTTTTTTTTTTTTAACAGTACATGTGCAAGCGAGAAGTAGCTAATTTATGGTTAGCTCCCTTTTGAACACCGGAGCGATGTTACCTTACCTTCTTCCCATCTGGGCAGCTCCGCGCGAAACTAGGGGGCAGCTGTCGCCGGCTTTTATCGGACTTAAACGCCTCCATATCATAGGTGAAGCATGGGGCTGGGGCGAGTCACCGGGGGCGCTGGCGATGAACGGGCAAAGATCAGCGTAGGCAACAGCATTTTTCTAGTGCCCTGGGGCGGCCCACACAAAACAAGCCCTAGCACGCCTGGAAAGGCGTGCCGCTTATTCATCGCTTGGAATGCCGAGACGCTATTCAGTGTAATGTCCTGTCCTTATCTCGACGCGGGAGCTTTGAGTCCGGCGCGATACTGCGGAAACCCATGGCGGTGAGGCAATGGGAGGTTTTATCACAAATAATTTATCACAAAACAAAAAAAAAAAAGTCTTCGCTGGCCCTTCCATTGCCTTCTGTTCCCTTCGCTTGAAGCGTTCCTGGTGGTGTGGTGGTGGGGATGCCAGTAATTCCATTTTGATATCTCCATCCCGTCCACGCCATCGGATTTACGAGGGCACGCAAATCCGGTGGCGGTCGGTCGGTTCTTTTTTTCTTCTTCTTTAAAAGGATTAGCATGTGGATGCAGGGGGTGTGTGTGGACAGCTCTTTTGGCCGTTGAACGGGCCGAAAGACGAACGAGCTAGACGTGTCGAGCTAGCCTAGGTGGCAATCTCGAATGTTTCCCTCGCGCTTTAAAACGGCCGTCCGAGTTGGAAAAGAGGAATGGCATGGATGAATGCTTGGCGGGCGGTTTGACGGAGGGGGCGTGCGCGACGAACGAGCGAGGTCCCGTGGCGTTGGGTCCCCTGGACCTTGCCAGTCTGTGCTTGGTGCGCTCGGTCTAGACCCTAAACCCTTCCCGGTCTCCCGCGCTGCTCATTTGCGGTCCAAACTCGGTGACAGCAATCTCTGACAAGAGATCGTCCCCTCCCCAGCGTCGAGACCCCTGGCATCCGCTAAGTCCGCCTGCCGTCTAGATTTTTTTTTTTCTTTGCCTCCAGAGATTGTTTCTACCAAGCATTTTTGATATCAGCACCTGCCATCCTCGCGGAGCACGGCTCTTTTTGTTTTCATGCAACAGAGGGCCGCCAAGGATGCGGGAAGTTCAATGTCATGTCTGGATTGGGAAGAGCGCGCCATGGGAGAGGGCGTGCAGCGCTGCAGCCACCAATATGTACGGACAGGAGAAATAGTCAAGGCGCGCTGTGCTTTGAAACCACCAAAGAAGCAAGGCAAGGCAAGGCGAGGCAAAGCACTGTACTTCTGCTGAACCCATCCCATATTTTCTGGACCACCCTCCGCCGGCGACCTGTATCAGATACCGTCCGACGCTGCGCGCAGCGGCCGCGCCCCTGGTCTCTTTCGCAGCATCCATGCTTTGCTTGCGTGGGAACACCTTCGCAAACCCCACGACATTCCCGAGTGGGCGGGATCCGCGCCTGGGCGGGGGGTTCCGATCAATCGCTCGCCAGGACTGGATGCCATCGAACCCCGACGGCATCCCCTCGAGCCCGGATTGGCTGTGGGGGAAGTGGTGTCGCGACAGGGGATCCTCTTTTCTTGCTCATCGCCGTCCCTATCAGGAAAATCGTATCATCTGCCCTCTGGCACTGGTGATTCCCCGGCGACGGGCATACGGATTGCTTGCCTAGGTGGGGTTGGTGGCCTCGGATTATCACGGCAGTTAAAGGAAATTTGGTTGGGGTTTTTGGGCCCCAGCCTGGGCTGTGTCGCATTTGCATGGCGATGCCAGCCGGGTCGCAAAACCCGTAATTCCTTCCGTATGCGTAGTCCTACCTGAGAATTAGTGATCCATTGCGATCGCCATGAAATGGGATCCTGGTGTCTCCCCTCCGTAGCCGCTTTCCCGCCGCAAGCGACAAGGACATGTCTGGCTTGAAGCCCCTCACGGCAGCCCCGCTTTGCTGGGGAGGCTGGATCGACCAGCAAGCAGCAGAGTTCGGGTCATTTGGGCTTGATGCATTGAGTTTTATTCAGCCGTTGAGATCACACCTGGGATGCACCCAGTCTCAACGGCGGAGTGACGCCTGCTTGAGTCAACCCTGTCCATCTTTTTTTCCTTTGCTTGTTCTCTGCAACCTCACTGGGGCAGTCGGATCCGAGGTTTTTGCTTTTCTATCTCTTCCTTTGACCGGCTTCGGCGAACATCTTGTCTGTGATTAACCTTTTTTCCTTTCGCCTATTCTCCTTATTGTGATAAACACAGTGACAACAGACCTGAAGTCCGGTTTGTATGAACGCTGTGAAACAACGTATGGACGAGTCCTTGCAGCTCCAGTCCAGCCATGCAAAGCAAAAACGTTCTTGCTGCTGCAGGGCGCCTGCATATGCGCGCACCGCTCTTCTTTGCCTGCACCTCCTCCAAAAATAACCAGTGTCGGGTCCCGGCCCAGCAGATGGAGTTCCGGGACTCCGGAGCGGCGGCGCCAACCAGACGGGCTTTTTGTTTCCAAGGAAGGGCCTGTGTGATCGCTCGGCTTTGATTGAAGCTGCAACCTCAACCAACCCCTCTCCTACCCTCTTTCCTCCCATACGAGGAAGAGAGTTAGGGCACATCCCGGGCGCCGCCGAAAAGAATCCAGTGTCTGGTTGCTTGCTTCGGGCATGCAATTCTCATTGCCTCTACTGTTTGTCGTCGCAAAAGTCGGCTCACGTCTCGGCCGAGTTCCTTTTCCCCCACAGCCACAATACACTTCAGGAGAAACGCAGCTTTACGAAAACTGCACGCACTTTCTGGCCAAGCATTGCAGTTTTGTCAAAGCCGTTGCATCTGCACGATTGAGATGAATGACTTGCACCGTCGAAGCACCCAAGCTGCAGTCCCAATTTCCTGCACCTCCGGCTGGATTGTGTGGCACAGCTCTGCTCAACACCCAAAACGACGAAACCGTGCAGCCCACTCGCCATCAGAGAAAAACGTCGGACCTTCCTCCGACACGGTCTAGCCCTTCCCAGCCGATAGGCACCGTTTGGGAAGGAAAGTGGCTTGGGGCTTGCAGAAGGCGGTGGTGAGAACCTTAAAAAAAATAAAGCCTCTTACGCCTGTCCTAGGACCCCTGGCTGGCTTTCATCCTTCCCACGGTAAGGCCACCGTCAAGGCAGACCCCATTTTTTGTACCGGTCTGCAGGTACATGCCGACCTACACATTGTGGCACAACAAAAAAAAAACCGAGAGCTTGGTAAGCACACCCCTACGTACGTCCGCCCGCCTCCCCGCAGGCTTTTCCCACTCGCGCGACGGGTAGGCCATTAGTTGCTCCGTGTCCCATGGATGAGAGGCCCGACCAGCGGCGTTAGTACTGGGAGTATCCGGCCTCGCGTTGGGTTTTAGCGCCCCCGGAATAGCAACCGAAGCGCCCTGTTTTTTTTTTTTATTTATTTTCGTTTCTCGTATCCCCTGGCGGCCACGTACGAAAGCCGTACTGAGCTGCTTGGAATAACAGTCGGAATAGTAAAGTTTTAGCCTCGGGTTCGAAAAAGCGGTCCACAGGATGTAAGTGGGAGGCATTGGGCCCCAGTTCGACATTTGTAATTTTTAGCATAAAAGGAGATAAGGGTCGTCGTCCGTGTTGAAAACTAGTACCAAAAAGGATGTAAGAATCGATCGAACTGGATCCTCCCGCAAACCTTCATACCTGCCCAGTAAGCCGCTCCCTAGCTCGGTCCGTAAGGCGCGCTCTACCGCCGCCGCATTCCCGCCGTCCTGGCAGTTTACTACGTGATAAAGCCCCGCGAGCTAGGCGGAGTTCAAAGGCGGGCATGTGACCGAGTGTTTTCATCCAGGATCCATCCCCGGGGTCGAGGAGTTGGGAGGCGGCTTGTGGGAGGAATCAGAAAAGAGTAAAAAGGATAAGCGCGTTTAGCGATGCACGAATTATATTTGGGTCCCGGTACCTCGGCTCTATGTGGACGAAAAAGGAAAGTTATCACGACAAACGGCATACGATGTTAACTTAAAATACGCGTATACAAAAGTGCCAACGCTCTACTGGGCTGCTGGTGGCGACGATGTGTCACTAGCCGCTAATTCCGCCCGACACGACACAACATGGCAGGACAAGGCTGAGGGCCGACTCCTGGCTCGTTAGACGATCCGACCAATCAGAAGCGATCGACGACGGACCGTTGATTTTGGCTTCTCGTTTTGACTCGTTTGACTTAAAAAACCCGTGGAGACTCCAGCCGACAAGATAGAGTTACGGAGGATCCACTATGATTGGGCAGAGAACAACAACTCCCTGGATCCTCGTCCGGCAGGGGCTGGCTGGAGACCAGGACATGGGGAGAGGGGAGAGAGGTGGAGAAGGGGGTGTTCGTTCTCCCACCCTCCCCCGCCGCTAATGGCGCTGGGCTGGCCTGGCTGGCCCCAATTTCAAAGGGAAATCTCGTTGCCTGGCGGCCTGGCCCACTGCGCAGGCGGGCGCAGGCGCAGTCTTCCGCCAGCACAGCACAGCACAGCAACACAAATGGGACGATTTTGGTGGGGGAGCAGCTCCCGCCGATGAAAGATGCGGAGCGCCTTTTCTTTCTTCTTCAGCCCGTCTCAAATCCCGAAACCAGTGTCGTTGAACCAGGCTTTGATTGGACGACCGGGGGATTTGCGCGGGGGCTTTTTCAAGCTCCTCCCTTTTTGCCGGACGGGAGATGTCATCGTGACAGCAAATGATGCGCGTTTCAGCACCATGTTGATTGCTTCTCTCATCCCAAAGACGACACCAAACAGGCACACGCCAAATTAATGCTCTTTTTTTGCAACGATCGCGTCCTGCACGGGAGATGGTTCGCCAAGCCACTTGTCTTGTTCCGTCAACGTTGGGCCCAGGGGCGTCAAGTGATTCTAGGCCGAATCGAGGATGTCATAGGGCTAAGTGGCCCAGGATGGCATGGCGAGATCCTCCGAATTGGCTGCGCCCAGCTTGATTGTCATTTGCTCATTTTTGCTGTGGGCGTTTGCGAAAGAACACAGCCACTGGGCCAGCCGCCGTGGAAAAATGGAACAACACACACATACGAACATCTCCCTGCATTGCCGAAAAGCATGCAAAACCAAAAAAAGGATGAAGGAATGGGGTTTTGCGAATCTGGAACCTCCTGAGCTGACGACGGTTGGCACCCCAAAAAAGATTCTCGAGACAAATCCAAACAGGAAACCCCTCCAACAAGTAGGTTGGCAGATGAAGCAAGTACATGCGAGAGATAGAGTGAGGAGGAGGTGGTGGCAGCTGCCAAGTGGGCGACCTCCCAATGAGCTAAAAATAAAACCTGCCTCGGCGGGATTCCTGTTCGGGGAGAGGGGTAGTGACGACATCGATCCGCGCGTTTTGATTGGCTGCTATACGGGCGGCAGGGCGCTAAACGGGCAAAAAAGGAAATCCCAGGGGGTAAAATTAGACCCCAACCTGCACGTCTTGGTCATTTGGAGCTGGCTGGCTCGTCTTTTTTGGGGAAGCCCGCCTTTTCTTGCTGCGGGGACCTTTTTGTCGGGTCTGGTGGTGGCCACAACCGTTTTTTGCGCCCGTGTTTCAGTGGAGGAGGTCAGGTTTCTAGGCTTGCGTGCGTGTGGGTGGTGCCACAACATTTGACGATTGAAGACAACGCAACCCCATCTTCTGGAACTTTCAACGCACAGCACTTACAAGACGGCACATATTGCAGCAGCAGCAGCAGCAGCATCCATTTCCAAAAAGACCACCCCAACCCACATGGACATCTCGATCAATCTATCCTATTTGGGCGGTTTTCCTCGAGGGCGGGAGCCCACCCACCAACGTTGGGCTAATGCAACCCGATGAAAATAGGAACATAACGTTGCCCCAGGAGGTTGGTCCATCATTCCTATGAACCGTACTGTAGATGTTTGTGGATCTTGGTTGTTGCCCTCTCTTTGGCGCCGACGACACCGTTTCGTTTCCCCTCTCCCCCTTGACGATGGTGAAGAGCATCATTTTTATTACCCACCACCTTGGCCGTTCATGCAACCTCGGCCTTATCGACATGCCTACCGCGCGCGGTGCGGGCAATTTAAGAAAATGGCGGGTTGGTGATCTGTGTACCGTGTCAGCAGGAACGCCCGGCAGATGTTTATTCACACGCACACACACATGCAATCCCACCCAGCAAAGCGGCCTTGTCCGGGCTATCGTCGCAGTCGCGGTTTGTTGCTCAATCCGGTAATCGTGGAGAAGGGGCATCCAGCCAATCTGTGCCGTCCGGTTCACGCACGAAGAAACCCCACAACACCAAAATCGCATTGAGGGTTCTCATCCTTTCCTCACCCCTATGCGATCCTTCCATCTGCCCATCCACTTCCCGCCTTGCCGCCGGAGCCCACGGCATGTATTTGCATGGGTTTTGTGATTTGCATGGATTCGCCAAAATAATCTACCCCGCCCCCTTACGATACATTGCAGCCTAGGGCTGAGGGGACTGGAGAAGAAAGGAAAAGAAAAAAAAAAAAAAACGTTGAAGCTAACGGAATGGGCAGAGCCTCCCGCACCAGTCAATTCAAGTCCCGGTCGAGCTCGCACCAAGGTCCCGCGCCAAGACCGAGCAGGCGAATGAAATGGCGGCATCTCGGCCCAGCCCCTCGGCACCTTCGCTTCTAGCGCAGGGGAGCATCGTAAGGGGGCGGCGGGACGGATGGATGACGATAGAAACAGAAAAGACGTGTTGTGTGTGGTTTGGTGAATGCCGGGCAAATGAGTGTGGTGTGTGCTCCTGTTTCACATTCTTGATGCTTCCATTTTCTTTTTGCTTCGTCCTGCGAATCACCAAGCCGTTCCCGAAGCTTTGTTATTCCCCCGCCGAGGCTGTTGTGCCACATTGGCACGGCTCTGCCACGCGAGCCAGCTCCCTGGCGACCCGTCCTGAAGGCCAAGGTCACCACCTAAAGGTGCCCGGCGGACAATTTCAATAGGTACGGGGGAGAAGCTCGAACGGCACCCTGCAGGCGCCGCTCCCGTTGTGACCACACATGCGCCCCCTCTCTCCGGCTTTTACGGATGATAACATTAATAATATAACTAGCAAGGCATCATATGGCCGGCTGGAGGTTATCATGGTTCGTGTTGCGTCAAAGGAGGTCGTTGTTTTGCTGGCAGCCTGGAAAAAGACCCGCTTTCCCACAATTTTCCGTCGTCGACGTCGTCCAATGTCGAAAGCGGAGAGCGGAGAGATTTTTTCTTGTTGATGATTGAGTTGAGGGCGGCGCCCCGGCAGTCTGGGGCAGCCAGGGCCCATGACGTTCACTGGGGCCCATCGGTCCGGGTACCTAGGGTCAACTCGTGGGAAACATTGGTCGTTAGACGAACTGGCCAATCAGCTCGCGGCAGCGTGATCGCCATTTCAACCCCGGGCTTGCTTGGGCGGGTCGAGCGAGTGAGTCCGTGCTTGTCCATTTGCCAAGGACAAGGACTCGAGGCTCATAGTGTTGTGGGTTTGTGGGCCTGGCAGGGACAATGATCAGGCAGGGGCAGGGGACGGACAGCGAAAAGAGAGTGTGTGAAAAAAAAAAAAAAAAATATGTGCCATCGAAATTTGGTACTGCCGTGGGAAGGTCGGTGGTCACCTGTGGGTAAAATAAGGTCGCACTTGAAGAATATCTTCTATCTTTGCAACGGGCGCATTTGTTGGGCTCGCTCGCGCAAAGTTCTTCGACATTACTTTCCGCATTGGGACGACCGTCCGGGGGGGCTGCGTCTACCACCACCAATGCAGGTGAGGCGTGGTCTATGTAGCGAGATCGATTTGGGGCCCCTTTGCTTGCCGCCGGATGGGGAGGAGGAGGGGGTGTGTGCGCTTTTCTTTTTTTCTGTCTGCCGCCACGCGGCACTCAATTCCCAAAGTGCGCGTACCTGCTTCGCGCGCCGTTTGCTAAGGCCGTCCGGCCACCTGGCCTTGCTGCTGCGAAAAACACCTGCATCGTCCTTGTGCCTCTCGCCGGCACTTGTACTGGTCCCCCTTTTTTTCCTTCTCGACGCGATGGATGCTGGGGTTCCCATACATGCCAAAATTGGGGGCGGAGCAAGAAGATGGAAAACGGACAGGATACGCGCACACGGCATGACAGACAAGTCCTACGACAAATACGGTGTTGCAGCTCCTCCTGATATCATGGGTTTGGTTATAGGCACCCGTTCGGAGCCGAATGGTGACCGTCACGGTACTTTTTGCCCGACAGGGTCCCGCTCCGGCCCCCAAATCTCTCTTTTTGATACTGCCTGCCGCCGCACGGCTGTGGGTGCCAAGGATTTGAAATCGTGCGCTCCAATCTTGACGGCCGGCAAAGACAAGAAGCACTGGTACGTTGCTTGTGGCTGGTCGCTACCTCGATCGTGGAGGGCCTTGCCGTGGGCATGGTTGTATCCACAAAGTGGTCTGAGGCCGGCAAGGCACCGACCTTTCTATGTGTTGCATAGGTATCCACGAGACCTCGCGGGTCCGGGCCAGGATTGCAGTAGTTTGTGCTGCGATCTCGGATGGGAAACGTCTGGGGATGTCGGGGTTACAACACGGACTCCGAATCCCTATCCCGCCGGCGCACATCTCTATTTCTTTTGCTAGTCTGGGGTTATCCATGTCCGTGCCCACCGGAGGAGGCGGAGCATGTGCAACTTTCCGGTTGTGCTGCTTTGGATTTGCAAATGTTTTTGTTTCCATAAACCGATAATGATCAAGCTACGTCACGGGTGTGTGTACGTACTATCACGTAGTCCTGCGCCGCGAGATGGGCGGGGGTGACAAAAAGCAGAAACATGTTTAGATTGACATCCCCTTTGGGACGCCTTTGCGCCGGTGCAGTTGCGCAATGTGGCCAACCAGAGCTAGCAATAGGCGGCGGGCACTGCCAGAGTGCGGGCCCAGTCACAGTGGATTCGAGGCCCTGAAGGGGAGAGGGCCTTTGCAAGTGCCTGCTAAGGCCCGATTGCCAGCGCCCCAAGAATATCCCCCTGCTCGCCAGGTTACGAGCGCTGCAGGTCAGTCGCGTCGCGGGCACTCAGGGTGCACTGAAATTTGAATGTGGGCAAATATAGCAATGCCCGTGCCCCACACCCGCCACACTCTCTCTGGCCAAGGCACCACCGTTTCTGTCGGCTCCGTTCCACGAGTGTGGCAGTATCAATCCGTTATGGGGACTTTGCCTGCCCCACCGATCCCACGGCTTTCTGCTCTTGGGGATTTTTGGAGAGGCCCTCGTACCTGCGACCAGCAGCATGGCTCCGTCGCTGAGCGCTGGGCGAGGTATGTGTTACTCAGCACATGGATTTGAGAGATGGCGGACCACCACCCACCACAGCCAAGGACCCCCGCCCGAAACGAAGCAGCAACCGAGATCTCGTCCATTTTCGCAGCTCCGTCAAAAGGACCAGAGGCCATCGCAAATGCTCGGTCGGTCCTACCTCGCAGACGTTCAGTGCAGCGACCTACATGTTTACAGTACCTACGGCCTGGCTACAGTGCGGTAAGGCTCTCTCGCTGCTTCACGTCCCCTGCAGCATCGATCGAGGGGCCATGTACTTTGGTACATGACGCATGGCGCAAAGGCGGAGGAGGGACAGAGACAGAAGGACGCGAAAAAGCGAATGGGTGTGCGTGCGCATGGGTGGGTGGGTGGGTTGGCCAAAGTTCCCCTGTCGTCCGCCTTTTCCGTTGATCGTCCAGCTAGCCCCAAGCAAAGGCCCTCGCACCGCGCACTCGCACTCCCATTTTATTGCACCCCACCCCCTGCGCAGCACAGGGCTGGAGGGCGTCCACACCCCCCTCTTGGTGGGAAAGGCCCAAGTACCCTCGCAGCGGGGCTCGCGCAATGGGCGGTGGGTAGGGAAATGGGCCAACCTCAGGTACCCATGGCTGCGGTGCTCAACCGAATCGCCGACTGCCCAGGCTTCCCTGCGCTCCCATCCATCCACCCACACCCTCCCCGTCGCTCGCTCGTGGTACTGTACAGACAGGTACGTACTCTGCCTGGCTTGCTGCGGCAGGGCTAAGGGTGGTGGGTGTGTGTGTCGGAGAAGGTGTGGGAAAAAATACATGCAACAAGAGGAGGGGAGGGTGGATTCCACATCCGTAGAGCAGCCGTCGACCTTGCGCACGCCTTCTCATCCTTCTCCTGCCTGGATGGCGTCTGGGATATTTAATAATGTGGCCCTTCCCCCGCCGCTGTCAACATGCCACCACCACCGATCACAAGCAAGATCAAGCAACGAGGAACAAGATATATATCTTTCTCAAGACTCCCCCTCCTTAGCTCCCACTCTTCTCAACGCTCGAGCTCATGATCAACCATCACCTTTACTCTACCACTCCCACCACCACCATATACAACGAGCCTTACCTCGCAACACCAACACCAACACCAACACCCGGGCACTCAGCGATAGCCTCGCCGCCTCAAGCCCCTTTCACAATGTTCGCAATGTCCCAGCAGCAATACTACGCGCCGGCGCCGCCTGCCCCTAGGCAGTACTCGGGAACCAGCAGCGCCTTCAGCGCCTCGGCCAACCCTGATGAGGACTGGACCAAGATCTCGGACCTTGCCGAGCGCCGGAGGATACAGAACCGCATTGCTCAGCGCAATTACCGTAAGTAGCATCTCCGGGACACGCAATGCGCTTGGTGCAGCCTAGATAGCTCTCGCGCGGCGGGGCAGTTGGCTGACACGGACTCCTCTTTGCAGGCAAGAAGCTCAAGAGGCGCCTTGAGGACCTTGAGCGGCGCGCGGGCACTTCGGACGGCACCTCGTCCGGCAGCGAGAAGCCCGCTGGAAACGGCAACAGCAACGGCGCCAGCAGCAGCAGCAACAACAGCAGGAGTACCAGCAAGACGTCGCGCGCCAGCACCAAGAACAAGCAGACCCAGCAGCAGGTGCAGCAACAACAACAGCAGACGCAGGTGCAACAGCCGCAGCCCACACAGGCCGTGGCTCCCCTGACGCCGCCCATGACGTACCCTAACCAGTTCACGCCCCCAATGCACCCCGAGGACGAGATGTTCCACCAGGCGTACGACGACCGCGAGAGGTCGCACTCGCCGCCGGGCCTCTTCTACACCTACCCGCCGCCCGAGGACATCATGGTGTCGCAGTACAGCACATCGCCGCCGCAGGCTGCCGGGCCGGCTCACGTCTACAGGGCGGTGACGGCGGCCGAGGCGTATCAAGACTACCTGGTGCCGACGACGGTGCCGGTGACGCTCCCGTCCCTGACGCACTTCAGCGACGCCGCGTGCATGAAGAGGGACTCGGGCTACGGGGAGGAGGTGGCGCCGTACATGAACTACGGATACATGGCCGGCATGGACGTGACCGCGCCGGCGCCCTACGACCACTCGAACCCTCATGTGAGTTCCTCGCGCCAGCAACCTCACTCGTACCCAGTCCCACCTCCTCCTCCACACTTGTCCCTGCCTCGCCTGCAGACGAGCTTCGTCTCGTCGGCACCACCACCCACTGCTGCCCCCGATCATGGCCACAACCACCATCAACAACACCAACACCACCGCGGCGGCCCTGGCGCGAGCAATAAGTGCTGATTGTCGTGATCTCCCACCCACCAAACAGACGCCTTCTTTGTCGCATGGGTTTGACCACTCGACAAACTGCTCCGACTCGGGTTACGAGTACCCCACAACACCGCTTTCCATGCCTGGATCGCCTGGTCTGATCTAAGCCGCTCAAATAAGAAGAAAAAAAATAAAGAACAAATATAAAAAAGAAAAAAAAAAGAGACGAGGCGGTCAGTTCTGATGGACCGGACTCGCAATGACTTATTGAGTGAAAGAGACCAAGCGGGCGTTTTCCAACGCCAACCAAACTTATTCCCCTCTCCCAATTTCCACTTTCCTGGCAGCATCGGTTTCCTTTTTTTTTGTGGCGCTGGGATCTGGGCCTAAATCTATCTACCTATGTCTTTCTTGTATTTTTCATGGAAAGCGACGACGCATATTCTTATCATCACCATCTTCTTCTTCTTCCTTGTCAATTTTGTCACATCACCACCACACCACACAAACACCTCCGCCCCTTTCTTGATACACAGATATTTTTCCTTTCTATTTCCTTTAGGCCTGGTTGTCTTTCCTTTCATATTTTTGGGGGTTTACTAGAGGGAAACTGGGAGCGGCCATTTAGGGGCTAAAACGGTGTACGGTGTGTTTGGTTTGGTTTTTGCTCGTGTCGAATCTTTTAGTTTTACATAGCTTTTCTAAATTCTATTGTCTAAGAACACACACACACACACACACACATACACATAGAAATCCCCTAACACGTGCGATCGGTGATGGCCTTGCAATCTTTAGCGAATGGATACCTACCTACCTATTGGGCATCCAACATAGCGGTGTTGATAAGAATCTGACTGAGGCGGTTGGGGCCGCGCGCTTTGATCCATTTTGTTGAAAATGTGGAATTTTCGTGAGTCCCCTTGTCCAAAAAAGCAAGCCCACCACCCCACTTACGCCCTGGGCATGGCATGGCATGGCATTAGCATTGGCATTGGCATGTCGCACGCCACCCGCGCTGTTGTTGTTGTTTGTTATCCGCCGCCCGAGGCGGGTGCCTGTTACAAAATCTCGCACTTCGCGCATTACCCATCCAGTGACAGGCAGCGCCGCCTTTCCGCGCGGGACGGAGTTAAGAATTCCCCGCCTGCTTTTTTATTTTGTCGTGTTTTCTTTTTTTTTTTTTTTTTTTTTTGCTCGGTAAAAGTGCCCGTGTTACGTATAGGTATGCGATGGCCGGCCCTGCCTGCACTTCTGCACTGGACTCGGAAACGAAGGAAGCGCCCTCAGCCACCACACATCACTGGCTTGTGACGTTTTGCGTGGGGTCTGTCGGGCCTTTTTTGCCTTTTCTTTCTTTATTTTGACAGATGGCGTCAAAAAGCAGGTAGGTACTCGTCATTTTTGGCAAGCGCGCGCTGGAAAAGAGTGACCTGACCGCAGCAAAAAAAAAAGGAAGAAAAGAGTTTCCTATTCCTTCCTCATGCATCGTCGCAACATGCGAACCGGGCGATGGATGGTGCCACTCGAGGGATCCCGTATGCCCTTTTCGCCCGCACTTTGCGGGTTTTAGGGCAAGGCATAAAGGAAGGAACAGCGAAGCGTTGCTCGGCTTGGTTTTGCTTTTTTTGTTTTCCCATGCTTTTTTTTTTTTGCCCGCGCCGCCCATTTTCCATTTTTCTCCACACCACTCTCGCATCTGTTGCTGCTTTCTACCCATCTTGTTTCTTCTTCTGCTTTCTGTTTCTTCCCCTACTGCATATGTGCCTTTTTTTTTTTTTTTCGTCCATGCCCGGTTTGTAATCACAAAAAAATTAAGAATCCCGTTAGTCTTTTGGATTACAATTCCGATGTCACCCTTGTCCCGTCTCCAATTTGTAATGGGGGCAACCAGACCCATTCCCATTCTGAGGATCGTTGCCCTTTTTCCTTGGCTGTGCCGCCCGCTCTATTGGGCAAGAGTCCGAGCCGGGTTCATTCTTGTGTAACCATCCACTTTCCCACCGTTCATGGGAGCGGAGAGCGGAGGATGGATCGTCGCTGTCCACCAAGGACCCGCAATGGATGGCCTTGCGAGAAAGACCTGGCGGAAAGAGCAGAGTCCCGTTTGCCGGAGACGATTGGTGGCCTTGCAGGATCGGGAATCCGGTCGACTCATTCTGAAAGTACCGGTCGATCTACAGTAGTAAGTGATTTTTTTGGTGTGTATCTTATGCATTTTTTTTTTTTTCTTTATTTGAAAAAAAAAAAAAAAAAAAAAAAAAAAAAAGGTACTCATGTTTCTCCAGGTTCCTTTGTATTTCAGCTCCTGCACTGGGCGTACCCAAGCGAGGACAAGGGTCACATCAGCCTTCCCTGTCCTTCATCTTGAGATCGGGTACCGCACCCAGCTCTCCAAACATTGGGGATTTCTATTTCCCTGTGGCCTGTGGGGAGGGGTGGTTGGACCAGAGACCCCGTCCACACCCACAAATTAAACCGAGGCGACCCCCGACAGTCTGCCTCAGGCTGGCGCCCGCAGTGTTTATTCTGGGTCGCCTGGCCATGCGTGGCACTTTTTCATTGCAACGCGGTCGCGACCAGGGGGTGAACCTCTTGTGTCAAAGCCGGGAGGTGCGGAGGCCAGCCCGGGCTACCTAGGTTGTACGTGATGGGACATGGGAACATGGGGGAAAGCCCGACCTGGGAGTTCTCGGTCGTCACAAGACCCCCCCCTCCGAACAGGAAGCTCGTAACGCAACACCCTAGGTATGTAGGTATGTACACGATACAACACTCCGCCACCTCTCAATGCTTCTCGCTCTCGCTGCTTCGCTACTTCGGGCTCGTCTTCGCTTGCCAGGGATCGAGAGGGAGAGGGGCCAGCAAAAGAGCTCGGCATGTCGCCCACATGTCGGTCGAGCTTGGGGAGCTCGGCCCCGGACGCGTCACTTTGAAGTATTTGTGTTACACCAGGACAACAGGTTTAAAGTACAAACACGGCATCCGGCTCCACGTTCCTGCTTGTTGGCTGCTGGCTGCACCTGCCCCGAGTGGTTCGAGTGACTTTGGGCTCCGCTTCGAGCCGCATTCCTGTTCCCCCTTCGTCTGCTCGCTGTACCGGCGGGAATATTGCGCCGTATTAGGCACGGGGTTTCGTTATGTGCCCGCGTCGCCGCTTGCCCAACAGCTCCCTCGTGACTGCGGTACGGTACTTTTTATCTGGTAGTATTGTTGTTGTAAATGGCCATCACTCTGTGCCGGTGGGTGCATGATGGGAATCTGGTTGTCCATGCATGACGAGCGGACATGCCGAGGTGCAAGGGGTAAAAGGGGAGGAATCCACGGCCGTCGGCGGGATAGGAGCGGCCACGCTCGAAATCTGCTGTGCATTTTCGAGAGAAAGTCTTTGCAGCCTGTGTTGATCGAACGGCCTGGGTGGCTCGGGATACAAAGAAAACCATAGAGACGAGACTGATCCGTCGGAAGGATCGTGCAGCTTGCATCTTTAGCCTCTCCCGGATAGAGAGAGATGCATACATGGAAAGAGACGAGTCTTGTATTTTCCCCGACCATGAGCCTTCCTTGTCCCGTCCGGCCAATTGGCGGCAGTGGCTTGAAGCCGTGCTCGCGCTGTGTCCCTGGACCGGCCAAACTTGGAAGTAGAACCGGTGAGGCCAAGATAGAGGCGTCGCCAAGCCACCCTTCCCCGCGCGACGTCACGAGCTCCGTCTGGCCGTGAGGGCTGGCTCTTCTGGGAGCAGGAAGCGAGACACGAGCGTCGCTCGGTCTGCCGTCTTTCCCCTCTGTCGGTCGTGTTTCTTTTCTTCTTGTCGTCGGGTGTCTTCCTGGCTGCACGAGGCGGAGCGGATCCTTTGACACTTTTGACAGGCTCTAGCGTGGTGCACGAGCCACACGGGATGGCGCCACATCCAGGGGGCCTGTTGACAAGCCACTTGACACTATTCCCGGGAAGCTGGGGTCTCGGTGTGCGCGGCATGGCATGACAAGTCCCCTGAAGATTTAGGATTTAGGGACCGCAGTGACGACGACGTCGCCACAGTCGGTCAATCGGTTCTGATAAAATGTCCGCTGCTGCTCTCGTCTGCTGCTCTTGTTGTCTCCTCTCTTTCTCCCTCACCGTCCCTTTGCTCTTTTAGTCGCTATCTCAAAAAGGTATGTCCATTGTGCACCCTCTTCGGTGCAAACCACATATTCTGTCTCATGATATCCACACAGAGTCCTCTTCGGGCCGGACGTTGCCGTCACATTCGGCGCCGGCAAGCTCGGGCCAAGGCTGAGTTCGGGGCTCGGGGCTAAGGATCAACAAAGACGGATGACCCAACCTCGCTCCTTGGCCACACAAACACCAAGCTGATCCTTCGCGCTCCTCTAGGCCACTCCCGCCGCAGCACACGAACCCCGAGGCGCAGCAAAAGCCTCGCCCACACTCTTTTTAGTTAGTCTGTTTTGGATATTGCACCAATGGCGGCCGTTGCTCAGACCAGCTTCATCTTTGGTGGTGGTGACCAGTAAGTGCGTCACCCGGCATTTCCCATGTCGTTGTTCCATCCTCAGCGACTCCTTTCGAACAATTCGCCGCTCTCGTACGAGGTCTAGACCCCATGGGGTTCTGTGTTGTTTTCCCGTTCCCCAACCCCATGACGGTTGGGTTGGCTTATCCGAGATGGCCTCGGAACCTGGGAACTAAATCCTCTCCTCGAATCTTGTTCCCTGTTTCGGTCCTTTCGCCGTCCTAGAAACATGGGAGCTCGGCAACGTTACCTATCTGGTATATGCCCTATGGACAGCAAAAGCAAAGCTGCTTGATGCCGTTACCAAACGCGCCACAAAATCTCCGTGGGCCGGGGTGCACAAACCGCAACAACAGGCGGGAGCCCGGCAGTGCCGCGATACTCACCACCCTCATGGACCGAGACTGACTGGTGCAAACGCCGTGCGCAGTCCATGGAATGCGGCCCTCTTCAAGGCGTCCGACGACCGCGTGCGTCCGGGCGGCGTCTCGGTCTCGGTCCTCGACGTGGGGCCGTCCCCCTCGGACGCGAGCCGCACCGCCGCCACCTTCCACGGTCACCTCAACAGCACGGCCCTCGGC
>GL876969.1:2788458-2817069 GCA_000193285.1 Magnaporthiopsis poae ATCC 64411 | reverse complement strand
TTCTCACCACCGAGGCCGTCAAGGATGTGGTTGATATTGAGGCGTTGCGGGAGGTATAGGCCGGCATCGGCATGTGGGCGATGATTTTGTCTTGAAATTCCCCTGTAGTGATATTATTGTATTCCCAGTTGGCACGTACGGGATAAACAAATGCTGTGTTCAAACACGATATTATACCCTACAACTCCGTTTTATTTTCACAGAGCAAGATGAAGCGAGTGCACTTCCTCATCCTTCTCAAACGGGTGTGGGTAGTGATTGCTTGACCGGAGAGGGAGAGGGGACAAAACAGAAACGAAGAGCAAAAATTCCTCCCGCACCCCGAGAACCCATATAATGCAACAAGTTGAAATCTCGACCTCACAATCCAAACCAGACTCCCAAGACCCGCCCTACCTGATTGATTACGACAAGACAACAAATAGAAAGTGTAAGTGAATTCATACAATGCAACTGCATAGAACTCCTGCCCGACGATTTCCGTTTCTTGGCTCCATTTGCCCCCGTTTTGTTGTTCCCCAAGCAATGCGGTCGTGTTAGGGTAAAACGGCCAGGTACCATCTGCCTGGTATGCTTCTATATGGATATGTGCTATGTGCGTGTATATGTATGTATCAGGAGTTATGAATCAAAGACATGGTAGAATGAGTGGATCATGGACTCTCTTAATCGTTCATAATACAGTGGCGGTGGGCGGAATGCGTCGTCGCCTGGACCGATGGCGCTGATCCCACCATGACCTCAATAAGAACAAGATGACGACGTTGCAGGGGCGGAGATAATAAAGAGCCGTGTATAGGTGGTCGTGATATGTATAGTTTGAAGGCCAGCTAGGCGGAGTTATTGATCTGCCTCTGCCCTAACAGAATGCTCTTGGGTCGAATAGCGTCCTGCTGTAGTTGGGCATCTGGTAAGTCGGCCGCGCCGTCGCGCTGAGGAGTTGTTCAAAGGCCTGAAGCCGCCTGGAGAGCTCCTGGTGCTGCTGCACGATCGCTTTGTTTTTCTTCTCCAGGTAGTGGATGTACTCGGTTGCCTTGGTGAGAACAGCACCCTGTGAATCCACAAAAGTTAGTTTCATCAGTCTCGAGCCTTCGGCAAGCCAGCCAGGACACATGTCAGTCAAACCCACCTTGCTAACTTTAGGCCCACGCGACGGCTGACCTCCGTCTTCCCCGTCATCCACGTCATTTTCTGGAATCGTCCGAAGCGCCGGGACTGCATCCCTGAGCTCCGCAATCTTATCCTTTAGATTCGTCCGGTACTTGCGCTCGATATCGTTATGGGCTGTGCGGTCGCCAGGCTTGCCAGCCTTATCCTTTCCCTTATCATTCATGCTCCCCTCGCGCGGTGGGTGGTACGGCGGGTACGTCGCGGTCGGCCGCACTACTTGCGGATGCGTACCACCCAGATTCACAATCTGGCCCATTGCCGCCGTGCCCAGACCAGGCCCCATCGTCGGCCCCAGGCCGGTGTCGTACTGGTACTGGTTGGCGATGCTCGATCCAAGTCCTCCCGAGGATGGTCCGGGGTTCATCGCTATCGCAATCAGCCGGCGCTGCTCCGCTTGGTCGAGCGTGGCTGGGCTCTGGATGCTCATGATCGAATCCATCCTCAAGCCTGGTTGTGGCCTCTCCCAACTGAGCGGTGTCGAGTATAAGCCCTCGCGCTGCGGCACCTCCGAGGGCGCTACCGAGTCGATTTTGGAAAGATGCTCCGCGAGGTTGATATTGGAGAAGTTCTCTTCTTCGTCGTCAGAGAGGGCATTGTCAAGCGCGCTGTCATCAACACCTTCGTCAGTCGCTCCCGGGTTTGATTGCGAGACCTGCCTCGGCCTGGCAGATGACCTGCTTTTTCGTTGCCTAGGCATCATCGCCTTGTCAGCCCCGGCCCGTGACCTTGGCCTTATTTTTTTTTTTTTAAGGCGCGGCAGAGGGGTGGTTTCAGGCTCAGGACGGATTGGAATGGTATCATGTAAACCCACCTGTCCGCGTCGGCAGCTCCCGGTTTCGCAGAAGTGCCCTGAGCTTCAGCCTTGGTCGCCGAATCAGCCGCAGGTTCCTCCTGAGCACCTTCCTCATTGTTGTCGAATTGGAGCCAATAGTCAACCGAGTCAAAAGGTGTTGCGTCGGTGCTGAGCTTCGATCGCTTCCGGTCGTGTCTATCTCTCGCCGGGTTCGAGGTGCGCGTCGGTAGGATCTGTCTCGGGCCTTGGCTGTAGAGTGACCGCTGCCGTTCAGGGGGCTCAAAGGATATCCCACTAGCGGCCTGGTTCTGGGCCTGCTGGTAGGCCTCGAACGAAGCCGCGCTGTGCTGCTGATTCGCGGGGTCTAGCGACGCAGTGTTCCATGGCGAAAGGGGCTGTGGCGCAGCCGGGCGCGGTAGTGCGCCGGCGCGGTCGATCGGGTTGCCGGTCTATGGGGGCGGCGTCAGCATCCGAAATAGCTCCGGTGACCGGCATCAGCCTCCGAGGTATGGCTAGTAGAGTTACCTGATTGTTAGGCACCGAGAAATACTCGATGTGTCTTATGAGGTTTGGATCCATGGCGGCGTCAACAGCTCCCGCTCACACCTTGCTACGCCTGCGCCAGGTGATCTTTCAGCCAGCCCCTAGCGTCTTGCCCCGCCTCAAGTGTGCACACAATGGTTTGTCAACGCTCGATGACCTGGGACAACACCTCGGCCCATCGACAGGATGTTTGGGCAGCAACCACTTCCCGTCCCCCGTGAGACAAATAATCCAATGCCGTCTGGTGCAACCACAACAGGGATTAGGGAAGTAGGGTGCTGGTCGGGCCGAAGAGCTCCGTGCGATGGCACAAGCAGACCGAGGCGACAAACAGGTCGAAGTGTTTGTTCGTCTCTTTTACGGTGGTGTGAGAGCAGATTCCGTTTCGTTCGGTCGCCGTTGAGTAGAGAGTAGGTATTCGGGGCGAGGTGGCGTGAGCTTATGGATGGATGGTCGGTCGGTTTCTCGGCTCGGGACAAGATGGAATACGATGCGCACGCAACATGGGCGCATAGCCCGACCCGGGAGGCGATGATAAGGAATCAACGCCGTTGTTGGGAAGGATCACAAAGCCCCTGACCGCAAACCAAGTTGTGCCGAGGACGGCAGAGAAAATGAGTCCGGATTTAGATAGAACGGTTGAGGGGCGACTGGGATCGCTGGGAGAATAGGAGAGGAAGCGAGCGAGGCCGAGAGTATCGAGGGCGGAACAATCGTACAATATCCACGGGGTGCGGAGATATCTATGGCTCGGCGACACCCTCTTGGGCTGCTGTCTGCGTGCGGCAACGCAAGAGCTGATGGTGGTGGTGGTGGTGGTGGGTATACCGTGTACGAGCACAACTACGACGTCTGGCTGATGTTGCGCCACCAGAAAAGAGGATTGGCTGAATAAGTCCTGTACCAAAGCGATGTTGGAGGGACAGCGAGGCAGGCGATGGCTCGTCACGAAAGATCGCTGGCGATGCGAGCGTGATCAAAAGGCTGACGGATGGGCAAAGGCAAACGTTGCAGCGTCATTTGCAAAAACAAAAAACTGGTCTCCAGTCAAGGTTTGGCTCGGCTCCGCAAGCTTCGGCGGCCGGCTGGTGCGTGCCTCCAGACCTTCTGTGCTGCAGTCAAAAAAGTCGAGCAGCAGTTCAATCAATGGCAGCGCAACGTCGGCAGCATGGAGGAAGGCGACAGGGATGGTCCACTTTGCATGCGCCGAAATGGAGAAGGGCGAGTCGAGCCGATTGGAAGAAATGGTTCCAAAGGGCTCGAGATGGCCTGACTTTGCCATTGCGCCTGGGGATGTCTTGTAACATGTTGCTCTTGAGCCCCTGGTGGTTTTTTGGGCGAAAAATTGCATGTCGGTGGGAGAAATCGTATGATCTTTTTGGGAGTGAGGGGAATCGTGCAATCGGCAGCTCGCCCCCACCCATCCCCGTGCTTGTCACTCCAGTTAAACTGACAGGGGTCGCCACCAGCGCTGCGCTAGCCCGACGATATTTTCGACCGCGGGTGCCTTAGCCTGCAGGAAAATCAAGAGCCCGCCCTGTTAAATCTTCTTGGAGAGCTACCTACCTATAAACCATTGAAATACCTACGGTAGCTGCCTGGTGTGATTGTATAAGTGTGCTTGCTGTCCGCCGTAGGCCAGGGTAGCTAGGTAGTCCCCGTCAGCTCCTGTTTAATCGTTCTATCTTCTCCGGTGCCGGCCAACCGCCCTGTCCAGATCTGGGATCCAGGATCTCGAACTAATTCATTGCTCTCCTGGAAGGCTAGCTGGGGTCGCAATTGGCCCATCGGCTCGACACGGCTGACGCCTCAAGCTCCGCAAACACACTGCACCTGGGAACGGGGAGGCGTTTTGTGCCAACTAGTGGTTGCGCACCCGCATGGATGCCGCACGCCCTAGCTGGAACTGCACTCCTCACACAACCAGGACAGACTGCTGCGTCGCATCGGCCCTGGAATCTGGCCAACCCGGATGGGCCACAACCACGACACGTGCAGGATTGGCACCTGATTTGGCCCATTGTTTTCTCTGCCTGTGCCACTGATGTATGTCCGTGAAGGGGCGGGTATGGTCGCCATGTGCCGGTGGCTTGCTTGTCTGCCGCCGGGAGATTCCGTGAAACATCATGCGCCGATCGGCCGCTTCCGTCCTGGGATCGACAGCAGAACAACCCGCCGGACAGTCCGTCACGGTGACAGCACTGCGTCTCCATCCACTCAAGTGACAAGCTCCCGTCCACCGGGTCGGCGAGCCGATAAGCGGCGTCCTCGCTCCGTGATTTGGCTGCTCTGCAATTGGTATTCTTTGTGCTAATTTTATTTAAACTCCACCCCCGCATACATCCTTCTCGTCATGATTCGAGCGCCACAACAAACAGACCATATCCCAACATACGCTTAAGCAAACCAGCTATCTTTGGTGGTCGCTCCTTGCTGCTCAGACCCATGGTCAGACGGTCAGCGCTACCTCCCGCCTGAAGGCTCGTCTCTCGTAGCTCAGAGTACGGGGCACGCCGTTTGGGGTACCAGGATAAGGCGCCTGTTGGATGGTGATGGCGACGACGACGTCAGGATGGGCCTGGAATCACTGATGGCCGATATCAGGTGACTGTTTGGTGGTGCAAGTGATTGAAAAGTTCGCTGTTAAAGGGAAGGATTGACCATCGTCGAAGCGTGCTTAATCGCCGTACAAGCATGTGATGCAACACGTTCCTGGAGCCCATCTGAACCCCTGTCGCCAGCTGTCTATAAAGCCGATCAGATTAGAGTTGAAGAATTTAGTGTTAGATTAGGTGTCCAGGGCGGCAAGGCCAGGCGAGTGCTCTTGGATAGCTGTGGCAACCTGCGGCAGGCTCTTTGGAAAGACTATGCCACCGTCTGTGGATAGAAATGCCTGGAAACCACAGATGAAGGTGATGCGTGATAATCGAGAACATGGTATTTGATTGCGCAAATGTGGAGGCAGGTAAAGCTCTAAAACCAGGGACAGGGACCAATGCCTTATTAATAGCAAGCCAAAGTTCGTGTCCCAACACAATTATCACCAGATACCTCGCATCGCAACGCGGCGCGATAGTGCTTTCGATTGCCTACAGCGACCCACGAAAATACCTAGATACCTAGCTTAGTACCCACCTAGCAGTTTGACTTGGAAACCGTTGCCCATGTAGCGGGCGCCGGAAAAAGGATGGTAACGCAATGCTCCATGGGAGTGGGAAGGCTTGCTTGGTGGAAACAAACGGCAAACATGCACAAGTGGGATTGGTAGGTAATAACCGTAGCTATAAGAAACGAAACGCTGGGACTACTTGTAAATAAATCTCTTACAGCTTGTTGATATTACATTTCGAATTTTTAGTAACAGAACCTTAACCAAGGAGTCCCCGGAAGTAAATGCCTATTTAAACAAGCCAGGTACCTAGCTAGGTAGCTACCTTGCTTCGAAGTGATCTTAACCTATGTTACATTTTGCTTAATATTGTTGCGAATACAGCGGGCTGGTAGAAAGTAGATGATACTGAGGCTGGAGGCACACGGCGGATCATGAGAAAAGATTCCGTCCAGAAGGTGGCATCAGGACGATGGACATATCGACGCAGAGCAACCAATGTTCGATACCTGATCAGATCTGAAGCTCGATGTTTTGGGAGGGAAGCTACGTCAAGAACGAGTGCTATTGGCAGTTTGGCGGGCTGTGGCTGATGCAGAGGCTACATGATTCCATCCAAGTTCACCGCGGTGTCCGCTTAAAATATCTTGTTGTGTAGGTACTTCCTCCTTTTCTAGGCCGGCGGGAGCTAGGCGGCAATGGCTAACAACCTAGGAGAAGTCACTCCAGACAGACCTCAAAATCGAAATGAATGCCGTGATGGGGAGGCATAGGGTAGGTGTGAGGTGCTAACATACCTACGCAAACGGCAGACGCAGCTGAATGTATCTCGAAAGACAATGGCCAAACTTTCTGCTCCACTTTGCGGCAGGTACCAGCATGTCGTTGCTGCCATGTTCGAATGGACCCGCACTTTGTCGCGCTACCATTCGCTAAAATCCGTCGCCTGAGCAGCCCGCGTTTCCACCCAGGCTCCCATTACCTTTCATTGTGCCAACCGCATTTTGCACCCTGCCGAAAACAGGCACGAGGCTGGAAGAGCGGACGGAAACATTATCTATCCTAGAGACGGATAATCGTGCATCTTCTTCCTTCCCTCACATTGCATGAACATGCACCAAGGCGACACCCCACGCGACTGATTCACCACGAACAAGGGCGCCGGCTGCTGCTGCTTGAGGTTCCTTCACGCGCGACACCATGGCGGCCGCCGTGGACCTGGACTACTTGTCCAGCCATTTAAGCCTGCCTCCCGACACCATCGCCACAGTCGCAACCGATCCCACGGCCGATCTCGTCAGCGCCATCCTCAATGCTGTCGCCATCAAGGCGCGTGAGTTCGATGTTCTCTATTCTGAGAAGCTCCAACTCGGCATTGAGCTTGAAAACGCTGTCCGCAGCTCCGAATCGCGATGCCAGACCTTCAAGGCGACCACGGATAACGCGCTGAAGGAGGTCGAGGACCTGCGGCGCAAACTCCAGGAAGAAGGTAAGCTGCAATGATAGCATTGGCCTGATCATCACGCGTTCGCTCACCGCCCTCTGACATGATTTTGCCTGATCTACAGAAACGTCCCGCCAAACCACCGAGAATCAACTACAGTTCATCAAGTCGGAGACGACGACGCTGGCCTCTCAAGTGGAAACACTTCGCGCTCGTACCACGTCACTCGAGGCCACAAAACGTGACACACTAGCAATTCTGGACACCAAAAATGCGGCAAACGCCGAGCTCTCGGAGGAGCTCCAGAAGCAGCATCAGAAAAACCTCGCGTTGAGCCAGGAATTGAGTCAAGTCCAGCAAGAAGTGCAGGCTGCCAAGACTGTGGTAAACAGCGCAAAGTTCCGTGAGCAGTCATTGCGGCAAGAGTTGGAGTTTGCCCAGAAGAACAATGAGTGGTTGGAGACGGAGCTCAAGACCAAGACGGCGGACGCGCTGAAGGATCGCAAGGAGAAGGGCGAGCGTATCGCGGAGCTCCAGCGCCTGAACGATGAAGCGAACTCGACTGTCGACTCTCTCACCAAAAGCGAACAGCAGCTGCGGTCGCGTCTCGATGCTGCCCAGAAGAAGACCGAAGAGGCGCTCACCAAGATCCAACAACTCCAGGAGGCTGCCGCGCGCTCGGACGCAGGGTACAAGCAGGAGGTCGATACGGCCAAGCGTCTGGCGGAAGTGTCTCAAGAGTATGCCGAGCAATACAAGAAGGAGATGAGCCAGATCAAGCTGAATCTCGAGCAGGTCAAGGACAACAGCGCCGACGAACTGCGGAAAGTTTTACAACAGCTTGAGCAGGCCCGGGAAGAGTGCACCCAGCTGGAGCAGAAAGAACAACAACTGCAGGCTGAGGTTGACCAGCTACGGGCTATGACGGCGTCGCACGGGCACGATGCCGCTCCGGGGTCCGCGCCTCAGACGCCGAAGCCTAACGGAGCGCTCTTCCGTGCCGCTTCTCCCTTCGGAACCCCCGGTTCACTCCGTGTCAAGTCATCCATCACTGCTACGCAAGCGATGGAGGAGCTGTATAGGGTAAAGGGCGAGCTGGCTGGCGAGAAGCGCCGCAATCGCAATCTGACCCAGGAGCTTGACGAGATGATGAACGCACTCGAGGCCAAGGGGCCAGAGCTTAGTGAGCTCCAAGAGGAGGCCGAGCGGCTTCGACACGAGAATGTGCAGATGACGCGCATCGCCGACGAGAGCTTCCAGGAGCGCGATCTGGCCAAGAAGTCCGCCCGCAAGGCCGAGGCCGCCCTCAACACCTCGCAGGCGGAAATCAGACTCCTCCGCGCCCAGATGAGGGATCTGAGCACCCAGGTTCAGGTCCTCATCTTCAACATGCATGCTCGCGAGAAGGGTCTCGATCAGCTTACCGACGAAGAAGTCGATCATTTCGCCAAGCTCCAGCGTGGCGAAGTGTCGGAGAACTCCCTGAACGACATGTCTGATACGCACGTCTTCATCACCGAGAAGTTTGTGGCCTTCAAGGATATAGCCGAGCTCCAGGAGAAGAACCAGGAACTGCTTAGGGTTACTCGCGATCTTGCCGACAAGTTCGAGAACGAAGAGGCCATGGCTGCTAAGAGACAGGCCGCGGAGGACCAAGAAGAAGTCCTGAAGCTCCGAGATCTAGTGTCGAAGCTTCAGGAGGAGTCAAAGTCTCTGACAACCCGCATGAAGAGCTACATGACCGAGCGGGACATGTTCCGACGCATGCTCCAGCAGAAGGCGAGCGCTGGCGAGATCAACTCCGTCCTCGGCAACTCTGTTGACGGCAGGGAAGTGCTTGCCAGCATCGAGCAAACCAGCCCCGACGACCATGATCTGAGTGCTGCTCTGCGTGAGCTCCAGGCCAATTTCGACGCTTACCGCAACGAGCAGGGCGTTGATTTGCAAGCCGCGAGGGAGCAGGCCAAGCGCCTTTCTGAGGAGAAGAGCGCGCTGCAGGGCGAGGTGGCCAGGCTGAACAGCCAACTGGCCTTGGTCAACGAGCGCTATGAGATTCTGCAGGTTACCAACGCGGATCTTGAAAGCCAGAAAGACCATCTCAAAAAGCGAAACCAAGATTTGTCTCAGAATGCAGCGAAGACCGAGGCGCTTGCACAGTCAAGGGCGGAGGATCTGATCGAAACCAAGGGTTTGCTGGAGAGCATGCGCGCAGAGAACTCGAACCTCAAGGCTGAAAAGGCACTGTGGAAGAGCATCCAGGAGCGACTCATCAAGGACAACGAAGATCTTGGGGAGGAGAAGACACGTCTCGGCAACCTCCTCGCCTCCCACCAGTCGTTGCAGAACGAACGCCAGCTTTCCGAGTCCGAGTCCAAGCGCCGACTTCAGGCACAGATCGACAATCTGGAGTCTGAACTCAACAGCACCAAGCGCAAGCTGGCGGACGAGGTCGAGGAGGCCAAAAAGCTGCAGCTTCGGAAGGATTACGACTCACAGCAGGCACAGAAGCGTATCGATGACCTCATGGCCAGCCTTGGGCAGCACAAGGAGGAGTTGGTTGCCATCAAGACGAGCCGAGATCATCTGCAGGCGCGTGTCAACGAACTCACAGCCGAGCTCCGAAGCGCCGAGGAGCGGGCTCAGCGCCTGCAGCCTCAGCCAACCTCGAGGGCTCAGCCAAGCACTGCGACGGGCGAAGAGAGCGAAGACCTGGAGGCTCGCATCCAGGAGCTTACCGACGAAGCTGTTGATCTCAGGCGTGAGCTTGAAATCGCCAACGCCCGCCTCGAGAACGCCAAGGCGGAGGCGGATCAGTTCAGGGAGCTGGCCAGCACTATTGAGGAAGACCTCCGTAGTCTAGAGAGCGCCCAGGAGGCATACCGACAGGAGATGGATGCGGCGATCAGCTCGAGAGACTCCACGATCAAGGAGCTCGAGCAGCGCATCAGCGACATGTCCGCTGAACTCTCGACCACCAACACGGAGCTGTCGACGCTCCGAGACTCGCAGGCAGAAACTCATCGCCGGTTCGAGGATGAGAAGCGGATCCTCGACTCTGAAATCACGCGCCTCCGAGACCAAGAGGCCACGTACAAGGAGAAGGCAAAGCACCATCAAGCCAACCTGCGGTCACAGTGTGAGATCACTGCCAAAGCCCAACAGGACTACGAGCAGGAGCTTCTCAAACATGCCGAGGCCGCGAAGCAGGTGCAAAAGCTGCGGGCGGAACAGGATATGCTCAAGTCGGAGGCTGCCAAGTGGCGGGCAGACGCCGAGTCGGCCAAGGTGTCGCTTGCTCAGGGCCAAAGCTCGTGGGAAGAGAGGGCGAAGCAGATGGAGCAAGAGCTCGTGGAACTCCGCGCGCGCCGGGAAGATGCCAATGCGCAGAACAAGCTTCTTCACCAACAGATCGAAAATGTCACCACGCAAATATCGGATCTTCAGCAAAGCCGGTCCTTTGGTGACGACGCGGCCGCCACGGCACCTCTCTCTTCTGACACGGCCATCGAAGGACTCAGGGAGCTCAACAGCTACCTGCGCAAGGAGAAGGAGATCCTGGAGTACCAGTACGAGCTAAAGCTCCAAGACTCCAAGAGGCTGCAGCAGCAGGTGAACTACCTGCAGTCTCAGCTCGACGAGGCACGCCTGAAGCTGGAACAAGAACGCCGGGCCCAGTCCGAGACGGGATCTAGCTCCCGGGCATATGCGGAACTCATGGACAAGGTCAACGAGATGAACGTTGTCCGCGAGAGCAACGTGACGCTGCGTAACGAAGTCCAGCATGCGCAGAGGCAACTCACTATCAAAAATAAGACCGTGCAGGAGCTCAGGGAGAAGTTGCAGCCTCTGGAGGCTCGCCTTGCTGAGGTTGAGAACCAAAATCTGTTTTTGCAGGAGGAGGTGAAGCAGTTGCAGGAAGACCGCGACAGATGGCAGGAGCGCACAAACTCCATACTCACCAAGTATGGTCGCGTCGATCCAGCCGAGCTTGAGCAGTTCAAGCAGACCGTCACCGACCTCGAGGCTCAGCGTGACGCCCTGGCACAGAGCGAGGAGTCTCTGAAGGCCCAGATTGCCGCGCTGGAGGCCAAGCATGAGGCCGAGATGGCAGCGCTGGCGGCCAAGCACGAGGCCACTGCCAATAATTGGAAGGAAAACAGACAGAAGTTGGTTGAGCAGGCCAAGGACAAGTCTCGGCAGCAAACACTCAAGATCAACGCTCTCCAGACCGAGAAGAAATCGGTCGAAGACGAGCTCAAAGACGCGTCTGACAACCTTGCCGCTGTTCAAGCTCAGCTGGAGACTGCGAAGCAAGAAAAGGCGGCTGTCGAGGATCGCCTGCAGGCGACTCAACAGCAGCTTCAACAACAGGCGCAGAATGCAGCGACTACCGAGCAAGTTGCTCCCACAACCTCTGCCTCTAGCGCCATGGCTGTCGATGATGGTAGGATGTCTCAGCTTGAGCAAGAACTGGCAAATGTCCGACAGGAACTCCAGGCAACGTTCGCTCTCAAGGCAGCGACAGAACAGGAGGTTGCGAGCCTCAGGGAGCAATTGTCTGCTGCGATTGAGGACCGGGACCGACTCCAAGCTCTCGCGCAATCTCGGGAGAATGGGGAGCCGAAGGTCGCCAACGGCAACGAGCCTGCGAAAGCCCGGTCTTCTTCGGCAGCAGGAGCTGTCGGTTTGTCTGAGGCCGAGGCAGCGGTGCTCCGCCAACAGATATCTGCAGCTGAGGCCAAGGCAGAGCAGGCGGAGAAGAAGGCGGCGGAGGTCGAGGCCAACATCAAGGTCACGCTAGACCAGCGCTCCAATAAGATGAAGGAAGCTCTCAACCAGCGTCTGAAAGACTCCAAGGAAAACATGGCCAAGGAGCTTGAGGAGGAAAAGACGAAGCTTAAGCAGGAGTATGATCTTCGCCTTGAGCAGGAGCGCAAGATATGGCTCCTAGAAAACTCGGCACCAGCCACCGCAGCTACATCCGATTCAGCCCCAGCCCCGGCAACGCCTGTCAAGCCTGAGCAGACGCCATCCACGCCCGTGGTGGACATGAGCAAACTGAGCGATGCGGATGTCCGGAGGCTCTTGACGGAGAACGCGACCATCAAGGCGATTATCGCAAGCAATATTCGCAAGAGGATCGAGGAGAACAAGAAGATTCGAGATGAGGAGGAGCAGGTGAGGGTGGCGCAGGTTAAGGAGCAGGCGACCATGATGGCGGAGAAGAAGTCGGCCTTGAGGATCAACATGCTGGACAACAAGTTCAAGCTGGCCACGGGCAAGCTGGGCGTTGTCGAGACAGCTGCCAAGGAAACGCCGGAGCGCCCTGTCGCCGAGGTGTGGGAGGTTGCCTGCCAGTACAAGCCGCCTCCTCCCGCACCGGCTGCCGCGCCTCCTCAGCAAGTGGGGATGACTGCGCCGGGCACGCCTGTGGCGGGAACCCCCACGGCCTCCTCTGCAGCTCCCCCGTCGGCCGCTGTTCCTCCAGCCAGCCGCCCGGCTCAACCCAGTATGTCCTCCCTCCGCACTACGAGATCGATTTACTCTGAAGCTAACCATTCCCTCCCATCATCAGCACCAGCTACCCCGACGGCTGCTGCAAGCACTCCAGTCGCACCTGGCGTCACGGGAACGCCGGCACCCAAATCCCTGCCGATGAAGCCGCAGCCGGCGGTTTCGGCCGCCGCTCCTGTCCATAACCCCTTCGCGCAGAACGCCAATGCCAACACCAACGGTCCTGCCAAGGTGAATCCGTTTGCTGCCCAAGTGCCGCAGCCGGCAGCAGCACCAGCAGCAGCACAGCAACAGTCCCAGCTACAGCAACCGGCTGCACGAACAGGCATCCCGGTGCCGTCAGGGAGGGGTGGCAATGCTCAACGTGGCGGAAGAGGAGCCGGCGTCTACCAGGCACCGAACACGCGCGGAGGCGGCCAGGCAGGTAGGGGAGGCAGGGGCGGTGCCCAGCGCAACCCCAGTGCCGCCTCTCTCAACCCCGGCGCCAATGATTTCCAACCGGGCAACAAGCGCCCACGTAATGAAGAGACTGGAGGCGGCGGGCCTGGAGGAAAGAGGCAGAGGGGTGGCGCGGGAGGAGGTGCTCCCGGAGGCGGTAATGCCGCGGCTTAGGAACGCCGTGGCAGTACGAGTTCTGTGCACGGGAAGTCTCGCCCTCCTCGCGGGAACTAGGCCAAGTTTTTGTTCACTACATTTTATTTCCTGACGTCTAACGGGATCGGACGAGCCACTGGGATGAGACGAGGGCCTTGAGCTAGTTGGACTTTTTTTTTTTTTTTTTGTTGGTTTTTGGGCGGGATTGTTGCTGTTTTCCCCTTCGCTTGCTGGGAAGCACACCCAGAAGATTTCGAGACTGCGGGGGGTTGTTTCTCACGGAGACATTGCATCTTTTCTTTTGTGCTGTATTCATTATCTTGGCATCATATTGCTGACCATCTATTCTTGTACCAAAAAATTTCTGCTTGCCCACACAAAGACTGTTTTGCGCTTGGCTCATGATCTAGACCGCGTTGTTTTGTGTTTTTTGTTGTTGTTGTTGTTGCTGTGCGTTGCCTTTTTGTCTCGGCCTTCCGCCATCCTGCCTTTGGTAGTCTGGGCAGTTATTTGTGAGAATGACTGTTTTTCTCAGATATGTTGCTGGTCGAGGAACATGAGAAGGCCGGAAGGTTGTTGTAAAGGGCACCTGTCTCTTTTTCTCCCACGGCCGTAGACATGGAAGGCCCAAGAGTTCGATTATTTACTTCGGTGGTGCGCCCAAGGACGGGTCCACAGGCACTTGGTCATCCAGCGCGGTAAACGGATCGCTTGCTACATAAAGTACCTGAGCTAGATAGGAGTGGATATGTACTGTTGCTAGGAGCAGAGCAAAAAAAAAAAAAAAATGCTGCCCTGCGCATCAAGCCGGCGGACTGTTAATAAACAAGGCGTGCGCGGGATGAATCTACTGATGGATCTGCTCCCTCGTCCGGGCTGGTATCATATTTTGACGGTGGAATCATGGAATCGCGCAAACCAAAAAAAAAAAGGAAAAGGTCATTATACGCTACCCGCGTCCGGAATGTGGATGGACGACGATCATGACCACGGCAAAAATCCCCTCCCCAACCCATTCATTTCATTCCCTTCATGCTCCGAACTCGCGGATATTTGCAATAATGCCCAGGTATAAATGCGAGAAAATGATCCTTTGAATGCGCACGCTCCGTGTAATGCTGATGAAACCCTCAAAAAACGACAGCCGCAGCCCCAATTAAGATCAAAACAGTACAAGCTTAGAAGAGGCAAAGAAGAAAAAATAGAATAAGATAAAAAGTTGCGTCTGAAAAAAAAAGGCATCGATTATCGTATTGCGTCGTGTCCTGGACATGGTAAGTATCCAGCATGCCCTCAGTCGTCAACATCCATGCGGTCGTCTTCGGCGGATACTGTAGTCGCGACGACAATGGAGCCGTCGTCCTCAGCACCACGTTTCTGCTGCTGCTGTTGTTGTTGTGTTTGTTGCTGTTGTTGTGGTAGCGGGTTCTGCCGCTCCTTCTCCTCCTGCGGCCGCTGCCGTTGCGGTTGCTCCTGTTCAGGCTGCGGCGATTGCTCCCGTTTCTCATGTTGATCCTTCGGCGTCTCGGGCCTTGCAAATGCGTTGATGCTGGCGTCCTTCCTGCCCGGCAGTTCGTCCTGGTTACAGAGTCGATATTCGCCGTCGTCCTTCCTCTCGATGATGCCCTCCTCAAGCGCCCACTTGGCAAGCAGTCGGTCGACCCCGATCCTCTGGCCCTCGCCCTTCTCCATGTGGCGCCCGACGTGCTCGGTCCACTCGTCCCACGACGTCGGGCCCTCAAACACGGTCTGGCAGCCGGGCTTGGGGCAGGCCGACCGCTGCGGTGGTTTGCGGCGTGTCACCAAACACGACTGCTGCATGTCCTTGACGTGGTTCTCCCACTCCACCTGCAGTTTCCCGTCGCTCTTGATGGCCTTTTTGATGGCAAAAGGTGCGTGCATGCGTCGGAGGTGCTGCGTAAAGAGATCCTTGCGGTTGAACTCGTTCCCTTTGCCCTCGATCGCGCTCAGCGGACACGAGGAGCACCGGTAGTACTGGAGACAGAGGTGCTGCGAAGATATGTGGCGCTTCCACTCGTTTTTGGACCCGAACGTGCTCGTACAGCCGGCGAAGGAGAATGCGCACGGAAAAGGTCGCGTGTGCGCGGCCGCAATGTGCTTCCGCAGCGACGACGAGTCTTTGAACGGGGCATGGGTGCACATGGTACACCTCGTCTCCTGCTTCGGTGCTGGTTGTTTCTGCAACAGGGACCTTCGGTGCTTGTGCTTTGAGGGCGGCGTCGTGGTGCCCGAGCCCATGACGGACAGAGCCTCGTCGGCGCCCGACTCGGCCGCGTCGTGCGAAGAGCGGCCGCTCCCATCACCGGCATGAGGCCGCTTTTGACCCGTTTGAGGCTCTCCGGCCCCATGGCCCAGATGGCTCAGCGCCTTCAGTTGCTCGGCCGCCTCCTGCATTTCTGCCGAGTCTTCAACCTCCCCCTTGGCCACGACCGGCGCGGCCGTCTTCGTGGCGGACGACGGCGCCGACGACGGGAGTCCATGCCTGACACCGGTTCGAGGACGCACGGGCGTCGTGGATGTGGCCTCCGGAACAGCGTGGTTGCCGTTTGGAGGGTGGGGCGCGCTCTGTGCTGGGGTGCCCTGTGGTTGTGCTCCCTGCTCGTGCCGAACAAGGGCTTCTCTGGCCTCGAGAAGAATCTTGCCGTCCTCGACATCCTTGGCGGATGCCGCCGGGGCCGTCACGATGGACCCCACCAGGCGCTTGTACAAGTGCGTCATGTTGTGCGAGGTGATGTGGCCTAGAAAACAGCAGACCTTGTCGTGCTGCACTATGTTCCAGACCGAGTGAGGCATCGAGACAAGGAGCATGGTCGGGGGGCCGAGGAACATGCCTTCCACCGTAAGCTTGATGCCAATAGGAGTGGCGTTTTGCAGCCAGCTGTTGAAGAATGTCATGTCCTGGCTGGCGTCGCCCACAAAGGTCGTGCACACCAGGGCCCTAGCCTCGTCAAAGGTGAGGTCAGCAACGGCTTCGGGACCAATGAGCTCGTCCTCTTGCTTGATCCTAGCATCGTTGTTGTCCCCATTGGGCTGCTCAGCTTGGCCGCGAGAACCGCCGGGTGGAGGTAAGACGGGAAGGCTTATGCCCTGCCCCTTGCCCGCCGTCAGGGTGAAGAGCACGGGTGGACAGACGTCCTGTTGCGGAGTGGGTGGGCCGGCGGCTCCATTGGTCAGGGCCCGCTCCGGCACACTTTTTTGCTGCAGCAGGGCGACCTCCTCTTGTAACCTCTGGGTCGTGAAGGGCCTGCCGGCCGAAAGCTTGGACAAGGACTCTGCTAGGCAGGAAGTAAACGAGCGGGCCGGCGTCTCGCGGGGGATTTGATCGGTAGTATAGGCCGCAATGGCCTGTTTAACCCCGTGGCTGCCAGCCATTGGAGCCTCCCTGGGGGCGCATGAGTCGAGCAGCAGGAGCATGTCCGACTGTGCATCCTCGAACAAGCACCTCACACCGTCCCATTTTAGTTTCGAGGCATCGTCTCCCTTGTGGCTGGGAGTGAGGAAAAATAAAGTACTGTCAGTAAACCGTCCTCCAGGCTTGTCAAAGCTTCACAGACACAAGATGATAGGTGGGAAAGATACGGCTGATAAGGGGATAACCACCACCTGACCACCTCATGCACGGCCAAGTCAACTCACCATGCCCAATACAGGTGATTATCGGTTCCAATATAGCCATGGCCTGCGTAGTATATGATGAGTAGGTGATCGGCACGGGCGTTCTCCAGGAACGAGGCCATCTGGACGCCAAGCTTGATGCTCGGGTTCGGGACGGTTGGTATGGACCAGCGGTCGGTGTGGTAGTTGTAGCGTTCGCGCAGGACGGCCTCGAGATCGGCGAGGTCCTTCTCGACCGACGCATCCTCCTCCCAGCGGAGCAGCAGGACCGAGACGCTCGAGTAGGGCGACCGCTGGGTCTGGCGGTATATGAGCATGGCGGCATCCTGGAGATGGCGTGCAAATGCCTCGAAGTCGTGGCGCTCGGGGACGTGGGCGGCCTCGGGGCCCGGGTACTGCTGGGCATGTTGCAACTGCAGCAGCTGTGGTGAGACGTTAGCATGGCATAGCGCTCACATGGATCTGCAGCCGGGCTGTCGTCTCCCGGGGGAGGCGGGCGCCGAATCAAGGCAATGGTCAATCACCTGTTCGCTGGTGTATGGTGGCGGATGCTGGCCCGCCGAGGTCCCTGGGCTGGGAGCCGGTGTGGGAGCTATGGAGGCGGCGGCGGCGGCGGCGGCAGCAGCAGCAGCGGCGGCAGCTGTGGCGGTGGCAGCGGCAGAAGGAGCCGGGGAGGGCAGCGGTGCGGCGGCATGTCGGGCATTTTTGGCGCCAGTCGCCGGCGCTTGCTCGGATGGTCCATTCGACGATCAGTGACGGCAGTTTTCAGAACGGTCGCAATGGCGGAAAAGTGAGGTGGGATGGACTTGCACAGTCGCAATGGCAATCGCGGGCGAGCAGGAGCTTCCGCGAGGATACGGTGAGGGCTAGTTTGGAGGTGGCAGGCTGTGGCAGGGCAGAATGCAATGAGGCTGGCACCAGCAGAAAACGCGTTGACGGCCTAGAACCGACGAAAAGGCAGCAGTAAATGAGACAATTGGCGTGACCGGATGGGAACAGTGCCGGACGATGGACAGGGCGGTGGGAGAAGAAAAAAAAAACACAAATAAAAAATAAAAACGAGTGGGCGTGGTGGCCAGGAATCGGTGGTTTTGGGGGGTGGGAGAAGGCTGCATGAGAGCTCCTGGCGAAGAGGTTCGGCTATCA
Source organism: Magnaporthiopsis poae ATCC 64411 (assembly GCA_000193285.1). Classification (NCBI taxonomy): domain Eukaryota; kingdom Fungi; phylum Ascomycota; class Sordariomycetes; order Magnaporthales; family Magnaporthaceae; genus Magnaporthiopsis; species Magnaporthiopsis poae. The sequence goes on along the minus strand of GL876969.1, from coordinate 2,799,120 downwards.
CTTAGCCTTGTGGTGACATGGAGGGGGACTGGCATTGAGCGAGCTCAACTGCGGAGCTCTGGAGCAGCCAGGTGTGGGCGCCAGCCAGCTGTTGCAGCAGTCGAGTGCAGCATCTTGCAGCCGACCAGACTCGGGGGCGCAGCCAGTGCATCCAGCGGGAAGGCATGACCTGAAGAGGCCCGGGCGGGCACCTGTGAGAAGACGCCATCAGGGCTGTGTGGGGCGCGACCGGCCAAGCACACGCCGGAGCACACACCTCGATCCATGCCCAACCTCAATGGGCCAACCTGTGCCCGCGGCCTGATGGAATCGCCGGAAGAGAGAGGCTGTTGCGACCAAGGCCCAGCCAGCCCATTCAGCCTCCGCCAATCAGGGCCCTCATCGCCGCGATCGATTCTTGCCCCATCCTGGCCAGCACGAGTCTCCATCCATACCCCCTCCCTCATTGTCAACCTTCATGGTTCCATTGCCCGTCCCGGCTCGACTCCTCCCCCTCCCTCGACCGCGATAGGCTCAATTGATTTGCCGCCGACGTCCCTTTCTAGCACGCAATAATTTTTTTTCTTTCTTGCTAGAGGCAAAATTGATCCAAGTGCAGCCTGGCCGGCAGCTGGGAGCGGTCATTCGGCTCTTGGCACACACCCACCCAAAGACGCCGCCCGTTTCTCACGCAACGCAACGCATGCAGCCCCTCGGGATTCTTGTTCCGTCGCCGTGGACACGCAAAGAAACAGTGGGAAGACTCCACGACAGACCGACACGAGAGTCGAGACCACACCGACCTGCGCCGGCTGCCTTTCAGGCTTCAACGAGGCCCCATAGCTACCTCCATAGACCCTGCCGCCGCCTTTCGCTGGCCATCCCATCCAGCCTTTGTTTGGGTGTCCATGACCGCCGCGCCTCGGCTACGTGGTATATCGGCCCACTCGGTCTGGTTGATTGGTGACCTGCTGCAGCCGGTCTAAAGGACTGGACGCTAGGCACATCAGTTAGCGCTGGGTATGATTGTAGATTGCTAGCTTCCTATTGTTTGTCCCATCTCATTCTATTCTGCTATCCCATCGTGTCCATCTCCGTGCTGGCTCCTCTTCACCCGAGGTAGGTTGTCACGTTGTCCTTCGGCCGGGCTGCCACCCATGTCAGTGTATAATAAACAGATCAAAACGAGACCTACCACCCGCGGGTTAGGTTAAGTTCGGGTAATTGGGGTTCCAGGGAAGGAGGTCAAGTTGTCGGAGCTGCAGATTTTTGTTTGTGTTTCTCTCTCCACTGACAGCAATGCATCCCTGACTCGACATCCATGCAGCTCGATAGTGCAGCCGTCCAACCACAGGCACTCCAGCACTGCAGAGCCGGCTGCAATCCAGAAGACCAAATCGTCTGTCTGGTCGGTTTGCAGGGCGGCCAAAGAGGTTGCCCACCAGAAACACCGCCCGCGTCCCGCCCCGATTGGACCAGGTCATCCCACCTCATGCGCCTGCAGTTGACGCCACCAGATCACCGTGCTCCTCCTCCCACCGATTGATTCGAGCTCCGAGTTCGTCGCGACTCCCGTGCCTTGTTGCTCCTTTGTTTGCGGGGCTGCGACAACGAGCGCACGTGTGACCTGCCCTCCTACTCACCTCGTTTTCTTGGCGAAGCAGCATCACTGCACCCCCTTTATTATACACTTGACAAGTCTGTAGTGGGAATCAATATTCGCCACCGGTCTATTGCTGCTGCTGCACGCTCTGGTGTCCGGCGCTAAAAGCACACGCACAAGCTTGCATCCTTTTCTGGCCATCAAAACCCATCCATATGCCCGTCTCAGCTCCATCTAGCGAGCGAGCGGCCGCACGAGCCCAAACTCACGCAACCCACCCGCTCCACGCCTCCCACGTCGAAGCCCCCCTAGCAATTGTCGGTGTGCACGATACGTGACCCACCCCGGCTTGCTTCACCCCTCACCGTCAGCCGCCCAACCTTTGCGTCGCCATGGCTCTGAGCGGCGGTATCCGGCTTTCATCCTGCTACGACCTGCTTTGATGGGCGTGGCTGCTGACGTCTTTTGCAGCCGCGTCGGAGCATAGCGTATGGTGGCAGTGGGCCCACACCTGACGAACTTGGCTCTTATTGGAGTGTTGTTTCTTCCGCAGAGATGCAGGTGCATGGGTCATGTCAAGCAGCATCTGGAAGCATGTGTGGTCAGATATAACTACATGTTGAAATGTGGCCTCAACGTAGTGTTTTATCTCTACAGACCTTTTGGCTCTATGCATGGCACTGGGTCCTCTTCTTTACTAGCGACTCCCTCCACCCAGAAAACGCCTGGCTTTCTTTGAGCATCACGGAATTTACCGGTTTAAACCTGAAAGCACTATGTGTTGCTTGTGGGCCAAATATACAAGTACAAGCAGGACATAGATTACGATAATTAACCCCCAATTGTCGAGATGAACCAGCCAGTAGCCTCCTTTGGTGACAAAGCTCGATAATAACCAATCTCTCCAGTCGCTCAGGTTCTGTTAGGAGAAGTGACGAGTACCCGCAAGTGCGCTGGGCGTATTCTGATAATGGCAAGCTCCAAACAACAGGAGCTCTGGATCTTTATACCTTGTTGCCATCACTCATGAAGAAGATTCGCAAATACTTCGACGTGACCTTTCCCACAGCTGGCTTTCCCACAGCTGGCTGAACGGTCGTTTTACGAGAAGTATGGTTTTGATCTCAGCTGTACCTAGAAAAATAGGTATACATCGTGGATGACGTATAAAGAAGGAGAAGATAAATATATGTATGTTTCCAGCAGTCGTGCCTCCCTAACCGCATAATACGCTGGCTTAAACGCTCTAAGCTGGATGCTCTTTTCTAGTTACAATTTTACGTTGCTTTATATATGCTTTTGCATGTCGAGGGCTTTGCATCCTCCGTGAAACTGTATAACGACAACTTTGTTATAATTCGCGTTAATTCCCCTGCTTTGAGTAGAAACTTTAAAGGAACGAGCTACACGGCTTTACCTAGTTGAATATGGTAAAAGGGTGGATAGCGTTCATTGGGTCTAGCTGGTTTGAGTATATGATCGCCGCCAGTCTGTCTCGTGTACAAGCCCCTCATGTTCCCGTTCCATATCTCTCTTGTGCCGAAATCTACAAGCCCCTATCTGACCACACATTTGCTTGGGAACCAGCGCAGTGAGGAAGGTACCAGGATAGACGAAAATTCCAGTGAATGGACGAAACGAACACGGCGGTATCTCGACTGTCGTAAAATTAAATTTAACATAAAAAAGTCTTCACAAATATCGTCATCTCATGCTGAGGGGCGGCTTGGGCTCACCCCTCGTCGCTGGTGCTGCGTGCGCGGAGAAGGCTCTAGCAGAGCCTTTCCAAGATCCACTACTTCGTGACCCAATATAGGATCACATGATGTACCTAGCCCATAGAGGCACGCCCATTCCGGCAATCAGGCAAAGACCTTGGTGCCAGACCTCCTCACCGAGAGGAATGTTACCACCAGGCAAGCGAGAGCAGCGACGAAGGCGATGTACTGGAACGAGAAGTCTGCCTGTGCCCTCACGCATCGGCTTTTGAGCTCGTTGGCCACGTCGTCCGAGTTTCGCATGCCATCAGTTACGGCACAACGTGTAACCGTGTAGCATCCTCCGTTCAAGATCTTGTTCAGGTATCGTATAGAATCCTCCTCGCCGCCGGTAGAGGTGCACGAAATCCCCTTCATTGCCATGGTGAGGGCCTGGATCCGTAGGTAGGTAGGTCGTTAGCACAAAGTCAGCAGTCAATTCACTGCCTGGTAACCGCGGTGGCCATCGCGAGCTGGAGCGGTGCCGGAAGATAGCCGGGATGTCGACCGAGAGGGCAGGACTGACAATTCCGCCCGCGAGGAAGAAGAGTGCGGACAAGCCGTCGAGGGCTAGAGGCACCAGAGAGGGGATTGCCTCGAGAAATACGGCAGCGATGCCGACGGCGGCGGCAAAGACCCCAAATCCGCCAGTAAAGCTAGCGAATGAGGTTTCGGGGGGAGGTCCCTCGACGACCTGGTGCTTGGCGAGAGTGACCGAGATACCGAGGACGACGGCGGCGGCAATAAGCTGTGGATTTCATGGGCCACAAGTCAGGATCCGAGCGCAGGATGTTGGATTTGGGGCACTATAGCAGAATGGTGAGAGAGAGCCGAGCCGACCGTACCATGAAGGCTCGAAGGCCCAATGCGACGAGGCTGAGCATTTTGGACCTGATCTTTGCTGATCTCGGGAGAACGTGAGAAGAGTGGCAAGTGATGGAGCTTGTGTGCAAAAGTTTGGCACGGTGGAGTGGTTTTTGTAGTCGGGTAAGGAAGGGAAGGCAGTCCTAAGGGACGCGAGCGGACTTCCCTTGCAGAGGGAAGGCTGGGGCTTTATACCAAGGAGTTTCACGGCACTGCGCTCGGAAAGGATGGAGAGCATGCGAGCGACAAGCCCTTGCCGAAAGTTAGGCGTACTCGGCACGCCATAGATGGAGGTCAGATATGTGCTGGCGACCATGAGTGGTCAGTCAGGTACCGGGCAGCGCCGCGAGGGCGGAGGATCGTGGTACGGCAGGAAGGAGCGTTTGACAAGCCCCTGGCCTACATTCGTTGTGAATGGCTGGGGCCCTTCAAGACGGGCACTGGAGGCGGGAAAAAGCCGCCGTGGCACCCCGCTTGCCGGCGGGGAGGATCAGTTGTCGAGCTGCGCCTGCCATGCCTTGGGTTGGTGATCGACCTGCATATCGGCGATGATCACGGCCGTTTTCGTGCTTACACCATCCACAATATCGAATGTTGCACCCACAGCGCTACCCTTGTTTGTGAATGGATGCTACGTCGTCCAGGCAGCACTGCTGCAGTGACTCTAGCTCAGGCTCGTCATGCAGCAATTGTTTGGTGAAGAGGGTGCGCAAGACATTTCTCCGGCTGCTGGCCTGTCTGCATTTCAAGGTCTGGGACCATGCATGGATGACGGCATTGGATAGAGCTTGAGCTGCCTGGACGACCCCTCCGCCGGCCTGAACACACATGGATGGGTCCCTTGCAGTAGGGCTGAAGCTGCCTGGTAGCTCCAGCCACCTTCTGCTCCCAGGAGGGTGGGAACCATCTACAAAACGATATATCACGATGGGGCAGGTAGGTACCTAGTTCCTCTACGTGCCACATAATGGATGGAAGTGATTCAAGTATTGGAGTAGGGTAGGAGATAAATCAGTGAATTGCGCATGTACGGTCGACTTGAAAAAAAAAAAAAATTCTCATGGAGGAACTACCCACGGGAAGGTGGCCCGAAAAAGGGCTCGTTAGCTCCGAAGGATGCGACCCCGCCGGGATTGCACAACCCGCATGTCCGGTGGCTTGTTTGTGTCTGGAGAAGGCACGGGAGGCTGGTGCTTCCCGGGTCTCCATTTAGTCCTCACTTAAGCTGGGATACCATAAGCGGTGGGATTGGGTTTGTGGATGCGTGTTTAAACGGTTCCTATTCTGGGACGTCGTCCAAGCATCTTCCATAGTTTTTATGGGGGCTGGGCCCTGCATAAAGCTGTCATCGACCTCACCCTGGCAAGGCGGCGAGAATACTAAAGGCCGACTGGTTGGCGGGTATTCTTATGGCATTCGTCTTTGAATGAATCGTCATTGCAACCAGAGTTGCGAGTGGGTATTTTTCCTCGCTAGTCTCGTCATTTCGGGAACTGCGACAACATGTACCGAGTTCGTGCAATAGACGCTGCCGGGGCCCCAAGGCGGGAAGAAATGGATTAAGTATGGGAGATACCGTTTCTGGTGGGATTGGCGTGATGGCCGAGAAGGGAGAGGGTCTCTGGTCGCGGATGCAACGTGGTGCGCAGTCGGGTTCGCGCATTCTGCCGTCCCACGTTGGTGCCGTGGCAAACTTGAATCGAATCAATCAGACACCAGATAGGCGTTGGCTCGGAACGCGCGCGTGCTCACGGACAAGCTGCGCCACCTCCGGCCAGGAGAGAGAGCCCGCCTCGAGCCCGCATTGGGAGACTGGAGGCACATGAAATCGGGATGGCTGCGGTGGGAGCCAATCAACTCTGGTGCCCAGTGCTCACCCGGCGCATGCGAGCTTGGCGTGGCGGCCTCAGAGACGGGCGGCGTTTGTGCGCAACCGGTTTAGACCCAACGAACGATCTGAGACAGCCATGACGTTCTGGCGGGTTCCTGGCCGCCGCGCGTCTACGATAACCACACTTGCAGATGCAAAACCGCAAGGTGCCGAAAGTTTAGCATGGAGGGTGGCCGAACCTTGCCGTTCTTCTAGGCTAGCACCGCTGGATTTATGTCAACGGCCGCAGATGGTTGAGACGAATCATGGATTCTGACACCTGCACAACGTCCGCCGCGGCTTCATGTCCGAAGCATGTGCTGACCTGACCTGACCGTTCAGCGCCTTCTCGGAAGACCCTCCATGAGACCGGGACGTTCGGCGATCTGACTACAGAAAGGTCAGCGAGGGCCAACATTACAATGTAAGATTCTGGCGGGAAATAAAAACATCCATCTGCATGTCAGGCTTGGGACATAAGATCTGCTCGACACTCAAAGGAGGGGCCAGTATTTAAAGAGGGGAGCCGCCACCAGAAAACCCGATTTTGGCGGGTGCCTGATCGGCCAACACGAGAAGAAGCAGGGAAGCCCCAGCCTGCACTGCCACCCCACGTCGGGTTTACCCAAGGCCACACGAGTTCTGCACGCCGAGAAACGCAGGCGTCACAAGAACACTCGCCAGGCAGGCGCCAATACATCCTCGTGCCTTTAAGTTGGATTGGAAAAGTAAAACAAAGAGGGAGAAAACAAAAGAGCAACGTTGACACAATACCTACTGGCTCCCTCCGACTGCTTCCTGCACCGCGCTCTCAATCCTGGTCAAGCCCGGAGAACAATAATCCCGACCTTTCGGCAGCGACCCTCTTTTTGATTCGAGCCGTGTTTAGCGATCGGCCAGAAACACCCCTCTATTTGGCCCAAGCTCCAGCACCCGCCGCACCTTGTCCTGCGTCGTGCGTCACTGTCAATCAAGGGGGACCCGCAGTCACTGTGGGGAGTTCCATTCGATTGAATCCAGCGGCTTGTTTGCCATCATTGATCCGGTCATTCCTGTCGGGGTCAACCCAACCCGCGCAACCCGCGCATATTTGCTTCGCCCCCCGATCGGCTTGGACTTAGCCACTCCGTTGCCCAATTTTTTTTTTTTTTTTTTTTCCCAGCTGGTCGGCTAGCAAGACAAGCAAGACCTGACCGCACTCGGTATCAAAACCTATCGCGCCTGGGCGCGCAAGTCTACCAGAGCTTCCTAGCAGTCGACGACATCAACGATAAGGCTTGCGAGAGATCAAGACGACAATGAATATCAGCCATATGCGGAGGAAGGACACCACCAAGGGTCCTCCCCTCCGGGTCCTCTCCCTAGGTGAGTGTGTGCGCGCGCGGAAGAACGTGCAATCTCTTCCGTCTTTTCCATTTTTTCTCCCTTCTTGGCAGACCCGCCTTGGCGACGCTGATGGCTGACGTATCGCCGGCTGACGGCAAATAAAGATGGAGGAGGAGTGCGCGGTTACAGCATCTTCATCATACTCCAGGAGATCATGCACAGGACGTTTGTCGAAATCGAAGGGCGCGCCCCGCGCCGTTCCGAAATCCCAAAGCCGGCCGACCACTTTGACCTCATCGTTGGCACGGGCACGGGCGGACTGATCGCCCTCATGCTCGGCCGCCTGCGGCTTGATCTCGAGACGTGTAAGGAGCTGTATGTGCGCCTGACACGCATGGTTTTCGAGACGGACAAGACGATACTCGGAATACCCACGAGGTCGACCCTCTTCAAGGCCTCGTTGCTCGAGCTCGCCATCAAGGAGGCCGTGAGGGAACACACAGTGGACGAGGCCGAGGGCAACGATGGATCCGAGTCACCGGCTGCGAGCAACGCAAGCGCCGCTCATCGCAACAAGCTATCGCGCCCCAACAGCGGCCAGCAGTACCCCCGCAGGCATTCCAGCAATGCAAGTGTTGTGAGCTTCAGCGCCAGGAGTCCAGCAACACAGATGGCCCGCCCGGCGTACAGCTCGCGGGGAGGGGACCCGGATGCAAGCCTATACGACGCAAGAGAGAACAGAACGAAAACGTGAGCAACCTCGAGCGGCAAGAGTGCCACATGGTGTTTGGGGTTCAAAGTCTTGATACTGGTTTGCTAACTAGATTGTTTTTTTTTTTTTTTTTTTTTCAATGAATAGTGCCGTCACCGCAATATACAAGGGCACTCCGAAGGGCGCCGAGCCGGCAATATTGAGATCCTACGATTCGAGAAAGGAGCCGGCGCCAGAATTCGATTGCACAATATGGGAAGCGGGAAGGGCGACGTGCGCGATCGGCCTTGCCTTCAAACCCATCCGAATCGGCCAGTCGGTGTTCCACGATGACGGTGCTGGCACCTTCAACCCCGCGATACAGGCCCTGGACGAGGCCGTAGTCAACGAGTGGCCTGGCCGTGAAGTCGGAGTTTTCATCAGCGTCGGAACGGGAAAGCGCCCCAAGAACAGCGATGCGAACCAGTCGGTCTGGTACGAGGGCTTTCTAGGCGAGTTTGCCGAGGCGAGAAGGAAGCTGATCTCCAAGATCGAGGGGTGCGAGACCATCCACCAGTACGTCTACAAGGAGCACCTCATCAAGCGTGGGGTGAATGTCGAGAACTACTATCGCCTCAACGTGGAGATGGGCGTGGGCGAGTTTGGTATGAACGAGTGGCACCGGCTCGCCGATATCAGCACAGGCACGAGGCAGTACTTGCGCCGTCATGAGGAGAATAGCATGGTCCAAGGCGCCGCGGCGAAGCTTGCCAAGATCTACCGTGCCAAGATGCGGTGGGACCGCGTGGCGCCCGTGCCAGAGCTGGTTCAGACGTCGTCCGAGGTCTCTATGCCGTTTGCGGTCGAGCTGCCAGGTGACATGCCGGCCGGCCCGCCCAACTACGGCAACCCGCCCATGACGCCGACCAGGAAGTCGTACGAGTCGGGGAGGGACAGTCTTGGGGTGCCTGGGTCGGCGGTCTCTCCACGGAGCTCGGGCGACAGGTTGACAGACCGCCCGCTGCCACCTCCGCCTGCGAACGCCGCGGCTCTTCCGGCCGGAATCCGGCCCGCAGGAACGAGTAGTCCGCGGCAGCCGTCCCATCAGCAGACCCCGTCGATGGCGGGCAGCACATTCAGCGGCGCCAGCGGTGTCAGCGCTCTGACAGATTCGGAGGATGATGGGGACCGTCTCCTGGAGACGGCACCGACGCCGGCTCAGTGGCGGAACGCGACAGGGCAAGACAAGATCGCAATAATGGGGGCCGACGAGCAGCCGCGGCGACGCCTAGATGACGGGAACAGGGCAGGTAATCACTGGCAGCACCACGGGGCTCACGCTAGCTACCCGCCGCCGCTGCCACCCAAAACGCCCCTTCCGGAGCACCAATCCGCCGGCGGACGGCGACCAGGAACCTCGACGCTACCCTACCCCATGGAAGACGAGCCGCCGCCGATTGTCGACATGGCGAGGAAGCCCGTGTACCGTGAAAGACCTTGAAAGTCCTTAATACCCATGTCTTTTAATACCCTCTTTGTCTTCCACATCCTCTTTCGATCCCTTCAATTCCTCGATGATTCGATTATGACTCTTGTTGAAATCCATGTTTGGACTGGAGCATGCAGTCCACTGTCTGATGATGACCTGACGAAGACGGAGGCGTTTGGACTTTCGGTTTCTCTCGTATATGGCTGGTTCATTTTTTCATACTTTTATGGCCTGTTCTTTGCCTGTCAACGTCTTCTTTTCTTGTCTAGTTCACTTTCGCGGATACCATTTTCTAGCAATTGTTTTCTCCTTCGTTCCGCAAAACGTAAAAAAGAAAAAACGATGTCCTGGCTTATTGTATCAGTGCATCACTCTGCACCTCGGCTACCTCTGACGCAATATGTATCCTGGGCGCTGTTTTCGACCGATTCCGAGTTGCGCTGTTCACGTTGTCGGTTGCGGCTTTGTAGATGTCCGGTCAGATAAAAGGCCTCTGTTCTCTAGGGATATTTCATCGATGGTACTCTGGCATGGCAGAAGACGAAAACAGTGACGTCAGGCGTGAGGAACCTCGTCCGGGGTCCAAATGCATGTCATAATGCAACCTCGATATGCAGGGATATCTCTCCCGGGTGGAGCTGTTGGCATAAATCAGATGATTGTGAAAAGGTACATAGGAAGGAATAGCCCAACAAAAGTGCTTGGAGAAGGCAGGCATGTGCGCGCGGGGGTGTGTGTGCCTTGGGTCTTTAGGGGCAGCTTGGCATGGAGAATTCCGTCGAGACTAAGCCGCTCTCGTCGGCACCCGTGGGGCACACATTATACTTTCTTTCATCTTACAGCAGCTCTGCGCTTTTCAAGCTCAGCCAAGCGAAAAAGGGAAAAATTAACATCATGCCCGCTCTCGACCCTCCTCCCCTGGGTTCTGGTTAGGCCCAGCTAGATCCCCGGGGATGGGACCGGTCGTCCGTCCGTCCGTCCGTTCCACTTTTTGGCTGGTGGGGAATAAATAGAAGCGAGAGAGAGAGAGAGAGAGAGAGAGAGAGAGAGAGAGAGAGAGAGAGAGAGAGAGAGAGAGAGAGA
>GL876969.1:2751572-2761573 GCA_000193285.1 Magnaporthiopsis poae ATCC 64411 | reverse complement strand
CCGCCCGCCGTCCCCCGCCACCACCACCAGCTCCAGCCCGCGCCGCCGCGCGCTCTTCGAGGTCAAGACGTGGGGCAGGGTCGAGCCCAACATGCCGTACGCATTCATGCTGGTCCACCAGGTCTTTAGCGAGCTGGCCCCGGAGCTCTGCCCCGTCATCGACGGCCACGTCAGAACTGCGCACTGCATCATGAACGGGGAGATGGAGACGGCTGAGGATTTCATCAGGACTATTCGCGAGGGAGGTTGATACTGGCCGGGAGGAGGGTCTCGGTGTGGAGAGATTCCGTCAGGTGGGCATTGACATGTACCTACCTAGGTATCTACCCGTATTTCCTAGAGTCCGGTTCGGCTCTCCGTGTGGACAGATGCCGTCATTTGGTACTAGACGGATATCCGGCGGTTAGCAGAAATTCACAGCACTCAAGGACTCGGGTTTTTCTTTACGCGACCGCGGTGTCTGCAATAACTGCTGGCTTTTGGCGGAACTCCATACCCAAGCGAGAACGACGGAGCAATTAGAGCGAATTGGATGGCAACCATGGCAGATATGATTTGCTCCCCAGATCGTTCCGTAGCACCTCCTTAGCGATCCTCACTTACCCTGGGCAGCAAGCTGTGTGGGTTATTATAAGGGGAAATTGGCCAAGGTGTGCCCTGACCATATTGGTTGTGGTGGTACTCGGAACATAGGAATACAACCTGGTGGAAGTGCAGGCTTGCCGCCGCAGCAAACAATCGACAGTGGCAGATCCCACAGCATCACGGAGACGCGTCATAATTGTGGCATCAAACTAAAAGGAGATTGGGCCCAGTTCATGTACAGCGTGCCCAGCCGCCTACCTCCTCTCTTGTCTGGACTTCGGAATTCCGGCCCGCCAAAAAGCTACTAGAAACCGGCCCAAACGAAAACAAGCGGAAGAAGAAAAAACCAACACGGGCAAAGGAAAAGGATCCGGTGAATACCTACCTAGCAACAAAAACAAAAGGGAAAGCAATAGCGAAAAAAAAGGGTTAGCCCCAACCTTACGCGCCTCGAGGCGGAATCAATCGCAAGCGTCGCAGAAACGCTTCGTCCTCAACGACTTGGGCGCATTCGTCTCCGGGCGGCGCAGAGCCCGTGACGAGCTGAAGGATGCCCATCTTGGAGACGATAAAGTCGTCCAAGGACACCGAGAGCTCCGGCCCGGCTTCATCCAGGTCTCTGACGGTGACCTCCTTCTTTTCTTGATGGACTTCATCGATGTACCTTCGGCGGGCTTCGGCAACAGTTATCCCCTGGTCATCGGCTTTGTTGCGGATATGCATGTCCGCCTGGGAGCGTATGACGACGTATGGCTGGTTGCGGAAGTGGCAAACCGCGAGAATGTTCAAATCGGACTTGTTGTTTTGACAGGGAAAGATTTCAGCATGAAATTAAAAACCGTGGTAGAAATCGTGCCTCTCCAGGCTTATAAACACCGAAATGGAGGCACATGGACCGGGTACCTCTGTAGTGATGAGGGTGACGTACCTCGGTCAGGGTGTTGTTGTGGACCAACACTATCAGGTCGAAGGCGTACAACTTCTGATCGAGGTAGTACGTCCAGGCGGTGAACTTTTCCGTGCCTGCTCCCGGCAGGTCATACCATACGATGTTATGTCTCGGGTCGGGGTATTGCGCTCGCGCCTCGGTCGTCTGGACTTCTCCTACTGTGGCTGCACCGGGATCTCTCGGTCTAAGACCGCGCAGGGAGTTGATCATCGAAGACTTCCCCACCCCCCGGTTCCCAACCAGGGCAATATTCCCAGCCCCTGGCCGGTATCCGATCCTGGCCATTGCCTGAAGGTGCATGTCCTTGTCGATGTCAGGATTTGGCGGGATGCCACTGTTACCCGCTGTCGTTAGCATACACCGAAGCTGCAAAAGAAGAGCACCTACGAAAAGAAGACTTACAGCTTGCGCAGCCTCTTCTCGTTCTTCGCTTCTAATTCAGCCTCTTCTCTGGCCCTTTTCTCCTCCCTGGCTTTTTGTTCAGCCTTTGCTTGAGCGGCTGAAACCTGCGAGGTTTTACAGGCGTCGACAACCGACAGTATGACGGTCTTGGCGAGGAACAGACCCGCCATTTGCCCGAGGCTTAGGTTCTCTCCCATTAGTGGCTCGCGGCGGTGGAACATACTTGGGCTCGGGGTTCCCAACGAAATACGTGGGAGATCGAGTGTATCTTGCGTGTTGCGTAGGAGGGTAAAGTCGAGCGGGTTGCATCGCCTCTCGTTTCGGGAGTCCGGGGGTTTTCTAGAGCCCTGTGAATCTCCATCGCCGGTGATGGGATCTTCCTCACGGATTTCGGGCGGTGAGGGGCGACCTCTGACGCGATTGAACAAGGAGTGTTTTTGCCCAAAGGTGGGGTTTCGCGAGGGGCCGACGATTGTGCTCAAATCCAGAGCTTCTAGACCACGGGTCGAGCGACCTTCTTCGAGGGACCCCGGCGGTAATCTAAAACTGGGAGTCCATGTCGTGGGATAGTTGTATGTGAAAGGGCGCGGTGGGGTCATGTCAATATTTGGTCTTCTTGGGGATGATCAATGGATGGCACGGCGGTTCTTTCGTTGTAGGCTTTGTGTTAACTGAAGAGGGCGCTAAATGGAAGAAGAATATGGGAGGGGTTTTGCTGGAGAAGAGATCCAAAGGGCAGTTATTAAAGCACGAAGGATGGAGGAATGGAGGGGCGAGCGGGCGGGGGCGAGAACTGCACATTGGCAACAACACCGAGACAAGCCCCGTTCGGTTGGGCAGGCTTGCAGAAAGGCTGGCTGCAATGTGTAATTCTCGGCATCGACATAGTTGGAAGTGCTGGAAGCAACCTCACGGGGCAACGTAGGTACAAGGAAAGCCACCTGTTTCACCCTCCTTTCGGCGATTTGCTGCCACTGAGCAGGGTACTTCGATAAACATCCAAGTACCTACTGTATGTGTGTGCTTAATCAAATTTTAATTTTCTAGCCTGCCACTCATCGTGAGCCAATAGGGTGGGAAGATAAAAGTGAGGCAACGAACCGGATGTCAGCATCTTATCCACCAGGGGTTGTTGGTGGCATTGCACTTTAACGAACCCTCCATCCATGTAGGGGCCGCCGGCGGTGCCGCTGCCGGTAATGTTGAAGCGGGGGCGTTGGTGGTGGCCTCGGATGTCTGGTTGGTCGTGCCGGCGTAAGCCTCCGACTTAGCCGTCGTATCGTGCGCCCGGTGCGGAAAGAGGTGTTTCGGGCTCGGAGCACGGTATGTCGGAATTCGCGGTTGCTGGTATTGTGCTAGGGGTCTTGAGGCTATTTGGCATGGGCAAGGACACCGTTAAATCGTGCCGGAAGAAGCTCCAAGTCGCTTTCACCTTCTATTCCGGGCTTGCTTACTATTCTGGCTGGGATGAAGGCCTCGAAGCGCGTTCTGCCTACTACCAGGAATCTTTCAGCCGGATCCTCACCTTGCGTACGACGACGCCACAGCCCGGAGGCTGCTCGCTGATCCAGAACCCACAAACTGGAGAACAACTTTCCTGGCGCTGAGCTACAGGAAAAGCTCAGGACGAGCTACCCAGTCTGCAAAGCAAATTTCGACTCAATGGAGGCCACATTGTGGGAACTGGTAGGCGGATTGCGTGAACATGAGGCTACCATCAAAAGAGAATAGGTTGGTACATATACCTACTCCAAGCCTTAAGAGATTGCGTAGGTATAGTATTCTTTTCGGTGGCTAACAATGAATGAAAAGGGGGAAAACTCCCTTTTTTAACCGCATCAAACGCATCAAATATGGGCTTGGCGACAGTAAAGGCGACAGAGCTCGCCAGGCTCTGCTTAATAAACGTAAGGAGAACATCAGGGCCTTTCGTGAACTCCCCGACTCCCACGCTATCAGAGAGATTTCGACAATAAATTCCAGCCAGGCGTGCGGTTAAGGGATAATGGTCGGTCTGATTGCTATGGAAAAGGCTCTATGTCGGTTCTGAGAACAAGCAAAAATCTTCTTCTGCGCCGTTGCCAAAGCTTCTGCCTGTAGCTGCGATGACAGCCACTTGGCGCGATTTCTTCTTCATCACCGAAGGCAGGCAAAGCGAGTTTGTCGTCTTGTCTACCGCAGCAGGGAGTATGGGGTGGAGTACTCGCCACATAAAGATACGCCAAGGGGACATGAGCGAGAGCCGGGTGGAGATGCCGGATATCAACGAGCCTGTCATCCAAGCCCCCGAGCCAATGATGTCGCCACCTCATAAGAGGGTTGCCCGTTTTCAAGAGTAGGTGCCCCAGTCAACCACCAGTGATTATTTTAGATGGAGATGCATTCGCTAAGGAGTGTCTAGGTTGACGCTCGACATTCCTGCAGAAGCAAAGCAGGACGGGCTCCGGACTCACATCGCTTTATTGTGCAAGTCCCTACAAGAGCCGGACTAAAGATGCTTGGGCTATCCCAACGTCGATGAAATGCCGCCCAAGTACTTCGTCTGTTCTCTGAAGTCTGGCAGTCAAGCCACGAGCTCGGGTCAACTGAATCAATTCCTCGAGCTCAGCGAAGCCCTCTGGAATAACGAGCCCTCACATCACCCGCCCCCGCCGATGAGAACGCGCTACTCGTTGGCTCTAACACTGGCTTCTTCCTTCGTGTAACTCATCGGGTCGCCTCCGGGGCTCCATCACCAAAAAAGAGCATCATCTTTGCCAAGAAACGGAATAAGGCGTGGCCGCGCGCTGGATGAGCCACACATCCTGCAGGATTTCGGCACGATGAAGACCGCTGTGGGGCGCGCCCTGACCGTGGTCTCGACCAGGAGGTCTGGGGCGAGTTCAGGCTGGCTGAACGCCGCCCTGAAGCACCTCGGTATTCTCCTTCTCGGGATGGTAGCTTGGGAACGGCTCGAGAGTCAGAGCTGGAGCGAGGAGGCACAGGCGGGGGGTATAGCGGATGCACGAACAAGAGGAATGCTGTGGCTTCTTTCAGGTGCGTGGAAGGCGAGCGCGGGCGGATCCCCTGTCTCGAATTGGATGGTAATGTCATATCTGTTCCTACACGGACGCCTCGGCTTGGTGTCTGAATAGCAACTACGTAGACCCCAGCAAGTGGAAAGAGCAGATGGTGATGGGAGTTGTGCGGCCCCTGGAGTTGTGCGTCAACAGCATGGTTTGCAATCGAGGCCTCTCTTATTAGCCACTGAAAGGGTTACAGGGGAAATAACGACCATTTTACCTAGATTTGATTTCATGGCACGTCGGGGTGGCCGAGCATGACCAGCAACTGTCTTAGGTAAGGCGCGGAAGGGGAGTCGGAAACCCGAGCCAGCATCACTATAAATGCCATGATAGCGACATCCGTATCATTGGTGTTGCCGGACGAGCACTTGTTTGATGTTGTCCTTGGGGATCAAATGGTGCCTGCGTTCGTTCTGCCGGTTGGTCTCGAGGCCCCATTAGCTGGCTTTACTGGCCAAGAGCGAGAGACCAGCGTCCAGCCAAGGGAATCCGGCGTCCTTGATGCATGTCAGTCAAACCGAATATGCGGGCCAAAACAAGTATGCATAGGGGAAATGGTAATATATTCCCATGGCACCGTCGCGGGGAAACCCGTTCAAGTGTCTCTGTACCGCCTCGCCAATGGCAGCCACTCACTCCCTCGTCCCCCCAATCCCTCATCGTGCTCTCGGCCGCTGCTACAGCTAGCGGAGTATCCTGGCTATCTCTAAGCTTACGTTGTCAGTTTCGGGTTGTGGCATATATGCAAAGATGGATGGCAGCAGAACCTATCACCTACCCCCTGTGCTCAAACGTCCATGCAGGGGATAGAAGACCCGGCTGGTCGGATCGCTTGGCGAGGTGCAATCTAGCCCAGACACGGAGGTATGGGTGGCCGGTAGTCGACGGAGCAAACATCGGTGAACCAAGCCCTGGCAGTCAATGGGATTCGGCCATGTCGGTCGTGGCCCTCGCGGAAGGCGGAAATGGTTATGGTCTATGTAGACAAGCGGAGCCTTCATCTACGGGGGCGGCATCAATGCGCTTCGTATCCCCATTTCTGGATAGCATCACAACCTTCTGTTGGCTTGCCAGGGCCTGGCCGACCTCTCGTCTCGGCGTCCCATGACCAGTCGAAAACCCTGAGGCCACCACGGGGGCGATGACGCTGGCGGCTGGAATGCATCCGTCCCGCGGTCGTCGTAGGATACGGCTATGGCAGGTGCGGAGTCTCGCGACATGGTGGTCATCTAGGGCACCGTCAGATACTCCTCTGATACCTTTGGGCTTCGATGCTCTCCGAAGTTGGTTAGATTAACGTGTCGGAGGGCGAAAAAAAAAACGCTTTTGCCTAAACTATATCTCGTCTGCGTTGGAACAGAACAATCACGAGGTTTTTTTTATGGCTGTTGCTCCTTGTCAAGCGAGACATCTTACTATGATTGAACAACAAAGCCGCAGCGGGCGATCTTCCAAACAAGGACGGTGATCGGCCGATGTGAGAAGTTGGCCGCGCCAAGGGTTCCCGACTGGAAGTGATGCTGCCTAGTGTCGGCCGTAATCTCTGGCCTGCGAACGCCAACCACCAGAGCGGGCCGTAAAAGCGTCCAGCTCCCGAAGGCCTTCCTCCAGCACCCGGAGCATCTCGGTCAACTCAGCCCGCTCTCTGACCGTCTTCTCGCTCTCGGCTCCGAGGATGTCGATGCGGTCAGGGTGGTCGTAGCAGAGCTGCCAGAGGACTTGCGGGGAGAAGCTATGAAGGTTCAGTGAGATGCCGATTAGCTGGTGCCATAACACGCGTAGGGGGGGGGGGGGGGGGGGGGGAGTCGTTCAAATGTTGGTCTGGGTATGTGGTTGGGTGCTTACACGTCGGGGAGCTTTTGCACCAGCGAAGTCTCGACGGCATTGACGCTGATGTCGTCGATGAACTTCTTCAGAGCTACGGCGTAGTATGCCGCCGCAGTGTCTGTTGCCAGAGAAGCCGAATACCCCTCGATGTCGGGCTCTGTAAATTTCCTGATATGTTCTAGAGCGCGGACTATCTGGGACATTTTCACTTCGCCATCCTTCGGCTTGGCGATGTCGAGGTCCAGACACGACGATTTTACCAATCGGTTGAAGTGGGGCATGTAGCGCTGGGCCTGCATGTCACGCACGTCGAAGACAAGGTCGTCGTTGTACGTGATCGGATGAACGGAAAGATGCGGTTCGAGGAAGTCGGCGACTTTCTGCTTCAGCTCGCTACGCAATGAGTGCAGAGCCTGCTGAACAAGATGCCTCATCAGCAAGTCTTTGGTGTTCTGGTCGCAAATTTCCGAGAGCGCCGTGTTGAAAGTCGCGAGTGCGGCCCCGTGGATCTCCTCGACGAGCTGCTGCGTGATTCCCTCCCAGGGCTTGCACTGCCTGCTGAACAGATCCCCGACAACCATAGGGTTGTAGTTTCCGGGAAGCTCTCGACCACGGCACTCGGCCATGGCCGTGCGCACTGTCGTGTCTATATACGTGGCTCTCATGATGAAGGAGGAAGCACGAGTGGGCTCCTTGCCGTCCTCGACGATCTCGAGCCGATGGCCGTTCCGATTCATCTCGGCGGCGTACCGGTCAAGGATAAGCTGCACGTGCGCCCTCAGCCGTCTATCGAATGCGTCAGTCTGCCCGGGCAGAGACTCGAAGAAGCGGTCGGCGTAGACGCCGTCGATTGCTTCCTTGATGACCTTGTGAAGCTGTGTACTGATTCGCATGAGATAGTCCCTCCTCTCCTTTTGCGTGTCTCTGGCTTTTCCGAGCTGGAGTAGCTTTGATCTGCAGTCAGCAATGCCAGCACCGACGTCTGACTTCACGCGCGGCATCTCGACTTGGATCTGGTGCCAGAGCACCTCACGGAGGCGCTCCCTCAGCGCCTGGACTCCCAGCTGCGAGGATTCCAAATCCCGCCAAGCAGAGTCGGCAAAGAATGCCCGCTCGCGCGCGTCGCGCTCTTCAGACGTTTCCTTGCGAGTGTCATAGCCCCTGTTGCGCAGCACATGCCAGCCGAGCTTGAGCTTGACGTTGCGGTTCTGGGCAAGATCAAGGTAGTACCGCTCGCTCTCCGATCCCACATCCAGCCGGTCGGGCTTGGTGATAAGCCCAAGCGTCCGGATGCCTTTGGGGTCAATCTCTCTGGCAAATTTGGTGACGGGTTGGTTGGTGAAGGGGACGTCGGCGCTGACGACGGCCAGAATGATGCTGCGGCGCTGGCGCATGTACGAGGTCACCAGCTCTTGGACCATGGCCGCATCTTCGTCGGACTGGTTCTTGTCTGCTGCGCCGAACAAGCCGGGCAGATCGACGATGGTGAGGTTGGGCTGGTCAGGCGAGGAGCACTCGATGCGAAGCACGTCGTCGCAGAACTTCTTCGCACCCTCTGCACCCGTGAGCCCCATGGCAACTTTGGCGCCCTCGATGATATCTCCGACATCGCCAAAGTGGCTAGACTTGAGGCCAAAAGTAGCGAGTGTCTCCCTCTCGTCCTCAGTTCGGGACTTGGCAGGAATAATCTGCACGCTGACCTGGGGCGACTCATCGTCAGCGCAGCGACGCAGGATCAGCTCAGTGGCGAAGCGAGTGCAGAGCCCCTCGGCGGTCGGGAAAGGCACTCCGGAGATGGACTCCAGGGTCGAGCTTTTGCCCGAAGACTGGCTGCCGCAGACGATGATCTGTGGAAGCTCGATATAGTTGCTGACTCCACACAGCCGCAGCTTGTCAATGATGTCTAGGAGGTCTCGATGCTTGTCATCTTGGATGAAATCCGAGGCCGTCCCGGAGAACTTGCTGGCCAGCCGAACGGTGAGGGCCTTCGAATCATCTCCCATTATGCTGTGAGGGTGCTGCAGGATGCGAGAACTATGCGCGGAAGTGCTACGGAGTACTGGCAAGCTGAGAGAGAGAGAGAGAACCGTACAGAGGCTTGAGTGCCAGGCGAGTGCGAGGGGGTTGGGTTGGCATGGGGACGGTGGCTAAACCAAAGAAAAAAAAGGATGATGAGAAGTGGAGCCACTCCCTGACATGGAACATGGATTCTGGCACTCTCAAGGCGAGTGTAATGAAGCCAGGGGTAGTAAATCCAACTTGCAAACGAGGAACCAGAGAATTTACGCATGCTGGGAAGGGATCTTGCGCCTGGAGTTCTGGGAGTGAGAATTCCTCCCCACAGGAAATAGATACAAAGGCGCATTCCCAAACGCACGCTGAGCTTCTCCTAATATCTCGACCTGATGAATTCTGGCGAGTCTTCTAAATGATTTTCGCAAGCGCCAGGGAGCCTGTCATCCCGGTCCACAGACCAAAAAATAAGTAGTTAGCAAAGTTAGCGTAGAAAAAAAAACCGAAAACCGGTCGTAGTCTGGGACGGGTCCTTGATCACAGCTTATGGTAACCCTCGCTGAGGGTTAAAGAACTCGCAGCAAGTTTAAAATGCCAAATAAAAGCAAAGAGAGAAGATAAAACAACACGGGTAAGAAGGGACTATGATCGAAGAAGAGCGACGCAAGGAAGCAGAAAGCAAATCGATCCAATGCAGATGCAAGAATCCCCCAATGAGAAAGTCACCCGATGTGGTGTCCCTCTGGTGTTCAGACTTCAAAGTCTCACGTGTATCTCAACAGCTAATACCCTTGGGCTTCGGCGCTCTCCAATGTTAGTTAAAGATTTACGTTGTCGAAGGGCAAGAAGAAAAAGAAATCCAACCTAGGCCCTTACGCCGTCACCACGCCCCCAGAGCACACATTGCTAGATGCAAGTCCCGTCCAGCACTTGTTGGCGACGTGTCAGAAGCTCAAACTTGATCGTTTAGGCGAGCCTTTAGTTTGGCCGCCATGGTTCGGTCTGCCTCTACTCGGCTGGTGGTATTCAGCGACGGCTCCTAGAGGCCCAGCTCACCGTCCTTCGTCTCGCGCCCGCGTTCGGCCGTCTTCAACAGAGCCGAGGGAGCACTCCCACAGCGCGGTGTCGATCCAGCGTCCAAACTTGTTGCCGACCTCGTG